>CP045902.1:8078625-8153042 GCA_013387185.1 Caligus rogercresseyi
CCAGTGACGTAGCTTAAACTTCTTCCTCTTATTTGTTCCCGTCTCTGAGTGCTTGTTTATATGCAAAATAGAGCGAACAGAGAGGAAACATGATTAGAGATAGAAAATCGGGCGTGTGAAAGGGAGAAGTTATGAATGGGAATGTTGTGGGGATCGGCGGAGGTACACTACTCTGAGTGTATGATATGCCTCTAGTTATAGTTTTGTTTTTAACGTAACTATCTACAGATTGTGTTTTATCTCCTGCTTTTAGTATATTGTTACTTTTTTACACGGTATGGGACTTGTAGCTAATAATAATAAACAATCTTAACCACAAAAAATAATTATTATTATCCGTATTTACTTTGAGCCTCTGTATTTCCTTGGGAGGAATTGTATCAACTCCTAATTAATAAACATTATATTATAAATTTTTTTATCAAACTACTATTTTTATTATATCTTAAAACCTCAAACAATGAAGTTTTTAATGTTTATTTTCTACAATATATTAAATACCCTTTAGATTTTATTATATCAAAAGACATGGCATTATATATTGTTGGATTATCTCTTCACAAATGTAAAGTCCCTGTTAAATAAACAGATCATTGTATGATCCAAACCTGTTTCCTTCTTTTATCCGTTATCACTTATTCAAAAGAAGAAGCTTCCATAACAAGTAATTGGTAAGGTCATAAAATGTCATTTATGTTAAACTGATGTTATGTTAGAAAATAATTATATGGTTTAACTTTTTGCTTCCTATAAGCAATAAAACAACTATATAGGAAAGACATAAATATAAACATGTGTTGAAGCACATAATAGTAAGATATTTTTTGTATGGTAACACCCGGAATAAAAACTATCCCTAATAATGTGTGAATATACATTTATTTAGCTCTTTTGTAGAGTTCATCACTCAGATAAAGAGTCCCCAAGCTGCTGCCATCCTTGCATCGCCTTGTCGTTGAATACATGTTATATATACGTGAATTAAAATGATCTTCACAATAACTACAGCCATATTTAATACATATGTAATGGTTTTGGATGATGGCCAGGACAAGGGGTTTCGTGGGAGTAAAAGTGAATTAATACGTGCATTATCTGTCTAGTTAATCAATCATTCCTTTTAATCACTAATGAGGGTGTGGTCATCTTGGCGCCGAGAGAATGTACCGTTGGGGTAAATAGATTAGGGAGGATGGTGGTTGTTAAGGTGTTATTAGCATGATATATATGTATATACTATATATATACCTTAGTGCATAGCGATCATCTTGTGAAAGTTTGAACGAAATCCAATAACCTTAAGCGTGTCCAAAACGGACCTAGGAGTTTGTAGTAAACTTATGTAGTGTGGTGTAATCGAATATATTTGGCCATGGGGCACATTAGTTACATTTCTAACAAGTCTAAATTAAATAAATAAAAACAATAAATTATATTAAAACAACAAATAAATACAAATGCCAATGCAGAATGAACTAGAGGCATATATACACTCAGAGAGTGCAAACCTCCGCTGTCACGGGGTCCTTATGAGCCTTCCGAGGCGGATTTTCACGACTGGGGCGGCGCAGAGGGACGGGGGAGGGTTCCCCTCGACGGAAATTCCGAGAGGAAACCGCTCCTGGCATCCAATTTCACAGCACAGCGACATCTATTGGCAGAGTAGGCTAACTTGAAATATTTATTAGTATTTAGCTCATTTTTCATCTTAATTCTGCAATCAGAGATGCCAAAATTTATTCACTTGTTCCTTTTAGCAATTCCAACAACCTCCACAAAGTTTAATTTGAATCCGTTCCATACTTTTTGAGTTATCCTGCTGACAAACCAACCAACCAACCAACAAACCAACGCCAGTGAAAACAATACCTCCTTCGGCGGAGGTAATTATGTGGGGGACGCTGCGTTCAATGACCCTAGCTGCGGTCCTGCAGTGTGAAGGGTCGTGGCCGACCTCAAGGCCTTAACATGTTCCACACTGATATTTCGTGGCATGCAAAAGTAGCGGTCTCCCCCCAAGTGGATACGCCACTGGAGTGTTGGACCTCATGGGCCTCCACGGGATGGGGAAGACGAAATCACCAACCGTATTCCTGGCACCTCCGCCCCAATCGTTGGAGTATAAGCATTTCTAGGTCTCCAGGGCCACCGCCTTGGCGGCCACCTCGGTGAGGGAGGGAAGGCCTGCTCTCTCAAGGAGTTTCCCGATGTGGACGTGGTCCCGTCTTTTACATCCACGATGCTAAAAAAGTATTTTTTTGCCGATCGTTTGCCTTTCATTTCCTTAATATAAATGTTTTGAATTATTTAGTGCAAAATGTAGGTATGATCTCAAGGGTTCCAAATTAGTTTTTTTTATGTACATTCAAAATTAACGAGATATTTAAGTTTTGCAATTGTCTTTTTCGGAAAATACCCCGAAAATGACTATTTCAAAACTTTGATTCCTGGTTTATTTTTGTACGTATATAAGAAGGAAAAACTAATTTGGAAGGAAAATCTGGTGGATTTCTAATCTTGGAAAATGTGGCCTCGACTATCGCCGGACTTATCACTCTTGGACTACCTCATTTGGGGCAATGTATGTAGGGAGGAGGGCCTGTGCAACACCTCATACGAATAAGGAGTCCCTCAAAACAGCTGTTGGAAGGAGTGGGACGAAATGATTGAAGAGTTCGTAAAGATGAGCTGCACCGCTTTGAGGCCGAGGATCTAGGCCATGCTAGAGGTCAATGGTAATTTTTAAGGATGCTAAACAAAAATATATTTGTTTTGACTTTGGATTGTGAATAAAATTTATTTCCAATAGCCATTTGAGTCTGTAGCCTCAAGTATTGTTGTTATACATATATTTACTCCACGGTTTGCTCTCTCACACCGTAAGTTATATCGCTTGTATTGTTTGTTGTTTATATTTATTATTATCATCCACGATTGACATACGCACAAAAACGCACAGATAACACTAAAGTATAAATACAACCACACTACGGAGTATCTGTGTTTCAATAATAATAATAATACCTATGTACATATACTTATATATCGTTTGAATATTTTATTAATATTATATTATTTTTATAGCCTCAGAGAGTATGATTTACTGTTAATTCTGTAATAAGTCTTGCTTATACATTATATCTTGGATAGTAAATAGTATCTAGTTAATGTGAAATATTTATTAAATTATGTTCGAATAATTTCAAATATAAAATTTGTTGCATAAGAAATATTCATATGAAACTTAAATAAGTAAGTTAAAATAAGAACTAGAGGCATATATACACTCAGAGAGTGCAAACCTCCGCCGTCACGGGGTCCTTATGAGCCTTCCGAGGCGGATTTTTCACGACTGGGGCGGCATAGAGGGACGGGGGAGGGTTCCCCTCGACGGAAATTTCGAGAGGAAGACGCTCCCGGCACCGATTTATCAGCACAGCGACATCTATTGGCAGAGTAGGCTAACTTGAAATATTTATTAGTATTTAGCTCATTTTGCATCTTAATTCTGCACTCAGAGATGCCAAAATGTAATCACTTGTTCCTTTTAGGACTTCTAACAACTCCACAAAGTTTCATCCGAATCCGTTCGGTACTTTTTGAGTTATCCTGCTGACAAACCAACAAACTCACCTACCAACAAACCAACGCCATGAAAACAATACCTCCTTCGGCGAGGTAAAAATGCACGTTTTAGATTCAATAGACTATTTTTTAACAATAATGTTTATCTTATTCACACGTAAATTAAGATTACATTTGATCAAATCAGCAAAAAAGGGAACTAACCAACGAATTGGATTTAAGATTTAGCACCTCCTAACTACTAAACTTCTCACAAGAACTTTATTTTTCTCATGCCAGTGACTCTGAGAACTGCTTCATGATTTGTAACTTCCATGAAGAATACCGCTCCTTAATTATAAAAATATCCTCATATTTCCATAATTTGATCATAGCGCCTTAGAATGCCTACCCTGATAAACTGAAGCCTGCAAACACAAAAGAATTTTAATGAGCCATCCTTTAATGTGCATCTGAGGTTAGCAAAATTATTTGAATTATTTTCTCACAGGACCTTGTACCTAATAGTATCTCGAATGACATGTGGAATATTTGATATGTCGTTTTGAATATAAGAATGGCATGTTTGTTCCCGTAAAGTATTTCCTTCAATATAATGCAAATATGTTTATTTATAGTTGGGGAATCTGCTTTTCACAAGCCATATGAAGGCCAATATAACTTCCATTGAATGTAAAACAATAATGGAAAGTACCTTATATAAAATAAAATAAACCAATGATATAAGAAATATAAACACTCAGAGAGTGCAAACCTCCGCCGTCATGAGCCTTCCGAGGCGGATTTTTCACGACTGGGGAGGCGTAGAGAGACGGGGGAGGGTTCCCCTAGACGGAAATTCCGAGAGGAAGACGCTCCCGGCACCCAATTTCACAGCACAGCGAAATCTATTGGCAGAGTAGGCTAACTTGAAAAATTAGTAGTATTTAGCTCATTTGGCGCCTTAATTCTGCACTCAGAGATGCCAAAATTTAATCACTTCTTCCTTTTGACATTTCCAACAGCTCCACAAAATTTCATCCAAATCCGTTCAGTACTTTTTGAGTTATCCTGCTGACAAACCAACAAACTAACAAACGCCAGTGAAAACATACCTCCTTCGGCGGAGGTAACTATGATTTTTTTGCCTATATGGTTTTATATAATTTCATCCGACAGGTTATAAATAAGCATACTAGCGTGTAAATTAGTCACTCGAACATAGGTCCTATCATTGAGGTAGACCAAAAAATGGTCATCCCCTCTCGGGATTTGAACCTGCGCCCCCAACATTGAGAGTTAACACAAAGATAAAATTATATGGCTGATAGGGATTTTCGATATTAGATTATATTAATATATGCTACAGTAGAATGTGTAATTAGTGATTATGCGTAGTGATATTTAAAACATTTGGTTAAGAAAGGCATAGTTCCTTGAGGGTCCCCAACATGCAACGAAGGAGCTTGCATATTCACTTTTTTATTACAAATATGGCATATTGGGGGCTCAGCCAAGACTCCCTTGGGGTTCTGGATGTTACAATTATGGCACATTGGAGTTACTAATAAAAATCTAAGTAAAACCCAAATAATGTCCAATTTTGCAATACCTTTTGATATCAATAAGTGTTGTGAAAATATTAGGAACAAATATATCTTTAGATGAGCGTGATTTTAGTGAGGAAGAAGTAAGAAAAAATACATTCTCCTATACGTTTTTTTTAAAGAAATACCTTACTGCAAGAATTTTATTTGGAATGCAATTATTTTACCGAAAGTGACTCATGTTTTAAGATTAACCCCATTTTTCTGAAATTTTATGTACAAAAAAACGAAATTTGTGATTCATTTTTATATCCGGAGGGACGTCCAAGAAATATATCCTGGAATCACATTATAACTCCAGTATGGTACGGAGGATTGGTTCATTATGCATTAATAACTTTTGGAAGGCTATTCTTTTCAAATGGGTTTCAGAGACTACTAGAAAAAGACTCTATATGGGCAGAAGTTTTGGATTATTTATATAGGGAACAAATGGGGTATTCCATAGACGAAGATGTGGGTAATGGCCCGCACAAAATTTTAGAGATAGCTAAAAAAATTAGCCCATTTTGGGATAGGAACGAAGGAACTTTGGTGAAATGACAAATGCAATATTACCTTGCATGGAATGGCAAGAGCCCGTAGCAGGGAACAAAAGATTAAAATTTTTAACTAACACCTCAATAAACGGAAAATAATCTACATAGGAGAGGTTTTTACTCATGACTATTTTTTATACCAAATGAATTACTAGAAAGACGTAAAATTTAAGTTTAATAGATTTTAAAAGCAGGGAATGTGGCCCTAGAAATTGTTTTTTTTGGCTTTATCAAATTAACAAACACCAAAGTCTGCGGTATTCCCTAATGGACAAAACAATGAGGAAATATGGAAAGACGGAGGAGGAAAGATATTGTTTCTTTTTCAAGAACTGTTTGGAGACATCAAAAATTTCCTTTTAGAGTGTACACAGATAGGGGAGGTTTTAAACTATCTTCAATATATTTTAACGAGTTTTTAGGATTACAATTGCAGCGTACAAGCTTTGTTTTCTTTTATACCGGTCTGCATCAGGAGAAGTTAATTTTATCATGGCAAAGACCCAGTTCTTTATATACAAATTGTGAACCGAAAGAATCCCCATGCCCCAAATTTTAAAGAAATAGTCGATAGAACAATAAAAACTATTGACATAATTGCTATCCTTTGTATATTGTATCTTTACTTAATGGTTTTTCTATTAATACAAATTTATTTTTTCACAATATCTTAAGAGCCCCCTTACAATTTCCCCCCTACAGTTTATAATGTTAATGTTTTAGTTAAAATTCAATTAAAGTATGATTTTTTGAAAGTTTTGTTGGTAATGTCTTGTCGTAGATGTAAATGAGAATAAATTGTTGTACTCGTGTACAACAACAAAAAAAACGGGCCTCACAATGGTGCCACATGTCATAACTAGAGGCATATATACACTCAGAGAGTGCAAACCTCCGCCGTCACGGGGTCCTTATGAGCCTTCCGAGGCGGATTTTTCACGACTGGGCGGCGTAGAGGGACGGGAGAGGGTTCCCCTCGACGGAAATTTCGAGAGAAGACGCTCCCGGCACCCGATTTCATAGCACAGCGACATCTATTGGCAGAGTAGGCTAACTTGAAATTGTTATTAGTATTTAGCTCATTTTGCATATTAAAGAAGCACTCAGAGATGCCAAAATTTAATCACTTGTTCCTTTTGGCACTTCTAACAACTCCTCAAAGTTTCATCCTAATCCGTTCGGTACTTTTTGAGTTATCCTACTGACAAACAAACCAACAAACAAACAAACCAACAAACCAACGCCAGTGAAAACATACCTCCTTCGGCGGAGGTATTACGGTTCATTTAGGATTCTAATGAACGGCCAGTGGTCCCAAATATACCTAATTTTATTGTAACACAAATGTGTCCTCTTAGTGGCATCCGTCACAAATGGAGATACACCATGTCACTAAGAAATGAAATGTTCTTCAGAATCAGGGCTTGACAACTATTTTATTCACCACCTATATATTCCAACCTCCAAAATAAATTCTTGAGACCTGTTGTGGCTTACAAAATATAACTAGTTGTTTAAATGCATATTGAATAGGATTCAGAAGTTCAATTTCTTAAGCCTCTTCTAATACTTATAATCAGACACTCATTTTAAATTATAATATGGCAGCTCTTTTTCCTCCAAAACAAGGTCTTTTTATTTCTTAAATACATTCAACATTTAATATTTCAATATTTTCTGCTTTTCATTCGAGGAAATTAATTTCTGTTGAAGTATTTAGAGTTACAAGCTGTCAAACCCGATCGTAGGTAAAAAAAAGTCAATAACTTTATGAAGTTGATAATACTTTGTAACTTTTTGGTTGGACACACTCAGAAATCGTACGAATCAGAAAAAATGTATGTCTAATTCATTTTATTATAATAGATATAGGCAATAAAAAGTATTTTTTTTTCAAAATAAAATTGAACACCCCACAATACATTCGTTTTACTCTTATTGAAACTTTTTAATCTTATAGTCAATAAACTTTTCGTCTTAATTTGATCTCATCTCATCACCTAATGTATTTGAGCTCCTCCCAAAATAAAAGACCTATAATATTTTTTGTTCTTTTTTAGTAGCATTTGTTATAGCATCATTGTCATTTTGTACAGGTATATACATAATATACGAATAAATGTATTTATTTAAATATAAGTAACAATATTTTCTATTTATATAATATTGTGCAGATTGCTCTATCATTCCGATTGAAATTTTACTCCCTACTAACTAATGTGTTTGCGAGTAAGTAAACCTCTTCAACTAGAGTTCTCAGGTCTAGGCCTTGCTAACGGCAGCAATTGACAAGAAAGTCACTAATTCTCATTGATTAAGATAAAAATGTCTTCAAAATATGGCTATAGATTTTCAATTAAACTAAAACAAAAAAACACTAAGATATAAGACATTATTTATGACTTATGAATTCTTAAACTCCAAATATTGTTTTTCACGATTTATTACATGTACATCAATCAAAAAATATCTAACCATTTTATTCCCTCAGTTTATATTTTTTTTATCCAGTAATCTGCAAAATTCTTACTATGTAAAAATAAATATAATAAAATAAATAGATAGAAAACAGAGTAAAGCCATCCAGGGCAATTGCGAATAAACATAAATTAACATTTAGTTCACATTTACTGCTCTAAAGGATAACCTTGTTTAAAAAGACACATAACTTATTATATTTATTAAAACAATTTAGCAATATCGAGATATATATAAAAAACTTTATTTGTATAAAGTTTACATATTAATACTCAAAGAGAATAAAATACAAAGTAAAAATTTAGAATGTATGTATGTACACTAGGTATGCAGGCTATCCATTAATAGATATTATAGTTAGTTGTCTCATTAAGTCGACTATTACATTAAGGGACCGGTTTATGTAGTGGATTTGCGATATCTAATTGCACCTTTATTGCATTGAAAATCAATGTCTTGAAAAAAAATAACGTCAATGGGCTATAATTATCTAAAGACGGATTTTCTAATTTGCCGACTTTCAATACTAAATCTGATCCCAATGACATCTTTGTTTAATTTGCAACATCATAACTTGACGAATGTACGCTTCGGATTGAAAAACCAGTAAAAATATTGTAGTTTATTAACAATACAACAGAGTGCGCGATCTGTCGATTAATTGCCACTAATGAACTTGAATTGATTGTTAATTGTTAGTTGATTAACTCTTTGAATCCCTAATATACACACATTAACAAAATTATTTCTTTTAATTCTTAAGCGTCAAGAGAAACGCTTACAGATATTGAACCGTCTAATTACAAAAGTATAACACGGATATACAAACGAGTATCGATACTTCTTTTGTCTTTACAATAATTTAAAAAGAAACTTATTTTTCGCTTCTCTAAGGTTAAAAATGAGACTACGATAATTACTCAATGAACAATGGACTTTTTATTTATTAGAACTGTATTTCCTTGAACTATATTTTTTTATCGACAATTGATGAGCATTACTTTAAATACCAAAATACTAAAAAACAAATGTGAACTAAAGGCATATATACACTCAGAGAGTGCAAACCTCCGCCGTCACGGGGTCCTTATGAGCCTTCCGAGGCGGATTTTTCATGACTGGGGCGGAGTAGAGGGACGGGGGAGGGCTCCCTCGACAGAAATTCCGAGAGGAAGACGCTCCCGGCACCCAATTTCACAACACAGCGACATCTATTGGCAGAGTAGGCTAACTTGAAATATTTATTAGTATTTAGCTCATTTGGCATCTTAAAGAAGCACTCAGACATGCCAAAATTTATCATGTGTTCCTTTTGGTATTTCCAACAACTCCACAAAGTTTCATCCGAATCCGTTCAGTACTTTTTGAGTTATCCTGCTGACAAACAAACCAACCAACAAACTAACAAACCAATAAACCAACGCCAGTGAAAACAATACCTCCTTCGGCGGAGGTAATAAATGTAAAAATGACTTGAAATGTAACCCATATTTGGGATTGGATTGAGTAACTTCAAATTAATGAATATTTTAATTCTGTACACATACAACCCAATTTTAAATGCATATTATTTATTCTAGGCATCCTTAGAATTTTTAAATTGTTGTCATAATTTTGATATATTTGCCATCAAATAAAGTTGAACTCGAAGGTCTTCTCTGACATTGAATTATAATCCCTCATTCAGTACCAGTTTATGAATATATTTTATAAGATAATGAGGTGCAAAAACCTTTAGAACTGAATACTATTCTGGACAAAGAATTTTTCTCTATTGTATAACATAGGTGCTTGCATGCCAAATCCAGGCCAAGATATATTATTTATGACTTTGTGCAAGGGGGCAAGTCTTCATTTTGTATTCAAATATGTACAGATACAAAAGTCTTAAATATATAACAAATATCATTGTATTTTGGGGGTCAATGGCAGCCCATGAATATAAGTGCAAATTTAATATGGAATTATAATATTTTACTTGTTAGCATGGCTATTCTTTTGACCAAATGGACATATATTTTTAGCCCAATACTTAGGTATATTTATAAAAGAATAACTTTTTCATTGGTATATAAAATACATAAATATTATGTAAAGAGTTTTTTTTCATGAAGTATATTTAATTTATAGGAAATTTCATACATTCGATTGAAAAAATAACTTTTTTTGACTGATAACATATTAAATTCTGGTGAAGTGGGCTTATATAAAAGTAAACCTCTTTTAAGCAAAAAAAACACTGGTCTACTTTTACTCAATTTACCAGCGATTATACAGTTCTGATTCAAATTATACATGCATTTAGGCTATTAACTTCTTCATTTCATATCTTTTCAATTATTTTTTCCTTTTAAAAGGCATCTTTGTGTGACACATGAAAGAGTTGACAATATAATTACAGTGTTTATTTTTAAACTACTGCAATGTTTTTAAACTCCAGCTTTCATTTATTGACGTAAATTATGCATTTTTGACTGTAAAAATGTTTATGATATCTTATCCAATGTATAAATTATATATTTTTTATAAGAAAAAATACAAACACACACACATATATATATATATATATATATATATATATATATATATATATATATATATATATATATATATATATATATATATATATATATATATATATATATATATATATATATATATATATATATATATATATATATATATAATATATATATATATATATATATATATATATATATATATATATATATATATCAGAGGATAAGTATCAATATATACATATATATTAAAGTAATGATCATGACGATAATATACTAACACAACTAAGGAAAGAAAGGTAATTCTCGTAAGAACAATGGAAACAGTGAATGACTTAATACAATGGCCGCACCGCATTGCCTTCATCAATTAGTAGGCTCTATGAAGGCGTCATCTCATCTACACTCTCATGCATGAATAATTATTTTCCTCTTCATATTCACTGCATAAGAAATTGCGTTTTTCACTTATACCTCATGGATTCCTTTTATTTTCATCTACTATACATTTTTCTTCTGACAAAAAGTATCCTTGAGACGTCATTGGCCGCGTTTACTGTATAATGGGGACTACAACCAGCCTCGGAGTAGATCTTTAGTCTTATAACTAAGGATAAAACAACTTTTTCCCTTAGCGTGATTGGTTTAAAAGAAATGAAGCATGCATTATACTTTCAATCAACAGCTGATATTTTGAAATCAAGCAGAAAAAGGTTCTTGAAACGTGATTGGACGAAAGAAAAAGGGAATAATAAAACAAGAAGTTGGTATTATTCAGCTGTTGAGGAGTGAACATAAAATCGGAGAAATAAAAATCGAACCTCTATGAGCAAAAAAGTTTTTTCTTCGGAGATGAAAAATCAACAATTATATTAAAAAGCTGTAAAAACAAAATAACCAAAATAAAAGCGATATAAGGCACAATGTTAACTATATAAGCGTAAAAATATGTAGCCAAAGATGGTCTAACGGCCACAGGAAAGGCTGTTTATTCACCGCGCGACAAACAATAGTTATGAGCACTCGTGATTGTAGCAATTAACTAACAAATGTTGCATAGATACTTCTTATTATGTACAGTTTTCTACGAGAACACAGTTCAATTGAAATCTACGGAACTTTCCAACGATAAATTCACAAAATATCTGCATTATTTTAGGCTTGTGAGCGATTGGTAAAACAAAGTAATCCAATTTTCACTGCAATATAATGATAACAGGATTTTAGGCATAAATCCTATTGCAATCAGAACATTAATGTATTTAAATGTAATAACATTATAAAACAACCCACAAATGATATCTTTGATATAATCTAACGTGTAATTTTAAACCATGATAAGAGTGGGCAGAGATGTAGTGTCTATGAATGGATGAAACTTATGGAAATCGCTTTCTGTTGTCTATTTATGTAAGTTTTAATGACATTTGATAAAACTCTAATGCTTTTGTGAATATTTATGATATATTACGAAATAAAGACATTCGGCGATATTGTAATTGTAATTTATTACCGATAAAAATACTTCGATGCTAGAGGCTGAATATATATATTTTTTTTTGCCTATATTATTCGATAGAATTGCATCCAACAGATATAAATAAGCATTATATCACTATAGTTAGTCTATCGAATCTAGGATCTTATCAATGAGGTAGACCAAAATGACCATCCCCTCTCGGGATTCGAACCTGCGCCCCCAACATTGAGAGTTGAACACGCCTAAGCACTTTTTTTTTTTTTGCATATATGGTTCGATCGAATTATTTTTATTGTACCTTGAATACAAAAAAAATTGATATATATCTTATTAACACGGAACATTGAATAAAATCAATTTAAATACATTTTTAACAACATCCTCAATAAATGGCTCAAAGTTTTTTGGTGGGTTCTGGATATAAGTCGTAGTTTTGTAAAGATATAATTTATTTATTCATTAATTAGGCCACTATAAAAATACCCCAAGAAACTCCTATAATCAAGGCTGTATTATCTATGTAATAATAAAAAAACATGATATTCTGAGGGACGAGAAAACCGAGTCGCAAAGTAAGGGGGGTTATTCTCTATGGCAAAAAAGAAATATGAAAAGAAAATATATGTAGCTTCCAAAATGGACATGTCAATCATTGAGATACGTATTCAAAATACCAAGAAAGAAAACTGTTAGACAATATATATATAGTTCACTTTCGTTATATAAACAGCTACATACATGATTAGGAGGGGGGAATGTGTTTGGAAAATAAAAGTATTCTATATAATAACATGCCTTAAAAGGGATGAAGTCAACTCACGAACTCTAAATTGTGTTTTTTGCTTCCAAGGTGCGTGTGCTTAGCTTTTGTAAATAATTATAACCGTCATATAAAATCATAAACGCAAAAAAAAACTTAACACGAAAAGAAAAAATCCGTCCAAGATCAAGTGTGTAGAGTATTTGAAGAAAAAGTTGCGTAGGGGGTAAGTGTGGCATTGCGTATAGGGTATGCGGGAACTGGATGATAAAAGAGTCTTCAATTAAACAAAGCGTCAGTAGGAATGGTGTGTAAAAAATGGGATTGCATGTGAAGTTTCTTTGGCTGTGGGACTGAGGCACTTAATTTTTCTTAGCTTATATATTTTATAAACGTGACGGTTTACGATTGAGTAGCTCATATAAGTAGAATCAAATAGAAAACTACTTTGTGTCCAAACAATAAGATATAAATTTGATATATAAATATTTTCTAACAAATAAATACTTTTCCCTACAAAGAATAAACTCCGTGGTCTTTATATGACGTTATTGTTTGTGAAAAAGAACTGATTATTATATATAAAATACATGTATATCGTGAATAAAGTATCGTGTATTGAGGTACAAACAAACCATAATAGTTATAAAAGATCACTTTTTAGACTATTATAAAATGATGGTACCATGACTCACAGGTTTTATAGAATTTTAAAATGCCTTTTAGCCGTGCATGCCAATTTAATTCAAGTGTCAAACAAGGTTTTCTTTTTGACGGAGCTGGTTATTTTAACGTCTCTCTAAACAGTGGCCAGCTCTGGTCCCTCAAAGTGAATACAGTATTTCTTAGTCCAAGTGATTTATATTAATTATAAAGGCGTTCATATGATAAAAACACTTATCAAACACAAAAATCAGAGGGATCATCTGACAGTGAAGTTTTTTTTTATCGAATAGATTAAAAACTAATGCATATCTGATGGTTAATACTCAAAATGTTTATATAGTTATTGTTGCGGAATGTTTTAATTTCTTAAGCCATTATAAGATTTTTACTTAAATTTTGTAGGAACGTATTACTGTAGATGTTTGTTTCTTTAGTTTCTACTATAGCCCCACCTCAAAAAACTGAATCTGGTATCATAAAGTTATGGCCTTTATAGAAGTTATTGTCATTTTAATAAAAACATTTATAAAAGTACATAAAATTTGAAATGTTAATATATAATCCACTCAGGAGAGTCTTCGTATCCCCACATCTCCTTAGAGAAGTCTTATCTTCCTTCTTATAGGTGTTGATCAATCATAGATGAGGTTGTTTTCTAGTTGATGTTACTGTTTAATTAAGCATTTTCTAGGATCTTTTAGTTCTTATTTTGTAAAACTTAACAAAGGTCTCGCTGTGTATAAAAAGCTATTTTCTACTTCTGTTCACATTGAAAAGTAAAATAGATGAAATTAAGAGTACGTTATAAAAGTGATCAGCAATGTTTTGATTCGTTTTTTATATATTATTTAAATTTCGATATTATTTACATTCTTTAAAGAGCTCATTATGTTCGAATATCTACGACCTATAATCAATATCAGTAAAGGTATGTATTAGTTATCATTTATTTACTAGACAAATAAATAAAGATGTTTTAATCTATTACTTTGCTCAATTTTCATTTCTGGAAGAGATAGAAATTGTTAAAACCTGTAATTTTAGGCTTTTAACATAAAGTACGGAACAGATTCGGATGAAACTTTGTGGAGTTGTTGGAAATGTCAAAAGGAACAAGTGATTAAATTTGGTATCTCTGAGTGCATAATTAAGATGCAAAATGAGCTAAATACTAATTCAAGTTAGCCTACTCTGCCAATAGATGTCACTGTGCTGTGAAATCGGGGGCCGGGAGCGTCTTCCTCTCAAAATTTCCGTCGAGGGGAACCCTCCCCCGTCCCTCTACGCCGCCCAGTTGTGAAAAATCCGCCTCGGAAGGCTCATAAGGACCCCGTGACGGCGGAGGTTTGCACTCTCTGAGTGTATATATGCCTCTAGTTAGGTTTTTAGTTACATTGGTTATGCTTAGATCTTAAAATTCTTAAAAGTTGCTTCGCATAAACTATTGTGTTAATTTGATAGCTTTACCTGATATTATGTGTTATTACCTCCGCCGAAGGAGGTATTGTTTCACTGGCGTTGGTTTGTTGGTTTGTTAGTTTGTTGGTTGGTTTGTTTGTCAGCAGGATAACTCAAAAAGTACGTAATGGATTCGGATGAAACTTTGTAGAGTTGTTGTAAATGCCAAAAGAAACAAGTGATAAAATTTTGGTATCTCTGAGTGCAGAATTAAGATGCAAAATGAGCTAAATACTAATAAATATTTCAAGTTAGCCTACTCTGCCAATAGATGTCGCTGTACTGTGAAATCGGTTGCCGGGAGCGTCTTTCTCTTGGAATTTCCGTCGAGGGGAACCCTCCCCCGTCCCTCTACGCCGCCCCAGTCGTGAAAAATCCGCCTCGGAAGGCTCATAAGGACCCCGTGACGGCGGAGTTTTGCACTCTCTGAGTGTATATTTTTATTACCTCCGCCGAAGGAGGTATTGTTTTCACTGGCGTTTGTTGGTTTGTTGGTTTTGTCAGCAGGATAACTCAAAAAGTACTGAACGGATTTAGATGAAATTTTGTGGAGTTGTTGGAAGTGCCAAAAGGAAGAAGTGATTAAATTTTGGCATCTCTGAGTGCAGAATTAAGGCGCCAAATGAGCTAAATACAACTAAATTTTCAAGTTAGCCTACTCTGCCAATAGATGTCGCTGTGCTGTGAAATTGGGTGCCGGGAGCGTCTTCCTCTCGGAATTTCCGTCTAGGGGAACCCTCCCCCGTCTCTCTACACCTCCCCAGTCATGAAAAATCCGCCTCGGAAGGCTCATGACGGCGGAGGTTTGCACTCTCTGAGTGTATATATGCCTCTAGTTATTGTATGCGTTCTATCCCAGAGCAAAATTTTGAAACTAAAATGTTTAATTATGTTTTTATTAAACATTTGTTCTTTTTTATCTATTTTATTTACATAATAAACGAACATAGAAAAAACCTGTATTCAATAAATCAAAATATGAAACTATCCAGGAGGTGCCTCTCTCTCTAAATATACTGTTTGACTGTCATTATTTCAAACTCTAATTAAAGGAGTTATATGCCATATTCATCACAAACATCAAGGATATTCGTTCAAAGCTGTTTTTAAACGAGTTAACTCCTTTGGATTCTAACGGAGTAACCAACCTTATCTATATTATGATGTTATGTGTATTTATTTTCACACCAATTTAATTTTCACCCAATAAAAAAATACATCTAAACAAATTATAATACTATTGTTGTGGAATTATTAACTTGTTTTAAACAAATAACATTGTTTACATTGTATTATATATACTTTTTCTACTTTTAATCGAAAGTTGTAGATTTTTCTTAAAATTTCTCTCACGCTTCCTTGGATCAAAACAATATAAATAAAAGTTGATTGAAATGTCAAGCAGACGAGACATGAGCTTTTAGGTATGCGATAAAACTCTCTATTGTTAAGCAATAATTAATATAAAACATTTTTTACAAATTCCGTAGTACAGAAACAATTATGCTTGAAAAAATTACAAAAGAGATCAATACCCTAACCTGGGCAGTATCTACGGAAAGACGGAGGAGGAAAGATATTGTTTCTTTTGCAAGAACTGTTTGGAGACATCAAAACATTTCCTTTTAGAGTGTACACAGATAGGGGAGGTTTTAAACTATCTTCAATATATTTTTAACGAGTTTTTAGGATACAATGGGGCGTACAAGCTTTGTTTTCTTTTATACCGGTCTGCATCAGGAAGAAGTTAATTTTATCATGGCAAAGCCCCAGTTCTTTATATACAAATTGTGAACAGAAAGAATCCCCATATCCCCAATTTTAAAGAATAGTCGATAGAACAATAAAAAAAGTATTGACATAATTGCTATCCTTTGTACATTGTATCTTTACTTAATGGTTTTTTATAATACAAATTTATTTTTTCACACATATCTTAAGAGCCCCCCTACAAACTTCCCCCTACAGTTTACATATAATGTTAATGTTTTAGTTAAAATTTAATTATAAAGTTTGATGCTCCCCTCAGCCCACCAAAGAGGCTGAGCGGGCTGAAGAAACCTCAGTTTCCCCTTTGATTGTTGATAATCGCGAGGGTTCTGCAGTCCCTATTATTGAAGAGCCATCATGTATTAAAGCAACTAACCGTCATATAAACCCTGATTTGATCTTGGGGCGAGAACTAGGTCAGGGTCAATATCAAAAATAAATTTATCCAGTTCGGAGCTATCTCCTTCTGAAAAAGAAAATCCAAATAAGATTCAAAAGAGTTAACCCCCTAACACGAATTTAAACTGCTATGAATGGTGGAGGGCAAATAAAAATCGATGATTTTTTGTCTGGCCTCAAAGAATCGAACAAAGAAATGACTTAGGCCTGGGAAAAATAATCTCTTGGAACACTAAGGGGAAAAGGATCGTGTTGTTCGACATGCTAAAATGAAATATATACTCAGTGGACGACCAGAGATAGTTTGTCTTCAGGACGTAAAAGCACCAACTTCAGCTTCCTGTTCCCTTCATTGCAATTACTGTATTCCTGACACCTATAACTTTTTCTTCATCGGTTCTGGAAATAGACGGGGAGTTTTGTCTCTTGTGTTTAAAAAATGAGGGTTGTATTCGTGTCAAGGAATACTCAGCTGATAGCGAAAGCATAATTTTTTGTCCCCAATAAGAGTGGAGGTTTTTACTTCCTCACGCTTATGGCCCAAACATTAAGTGTCCTTTGTTTTTTCAAACGATGATAGCTCATGTAAAGAAGATCTGTTTCCTCTCCTGGTCATTGGGACCTCCACGTCGATCTCAATAAATCAGAGTTCCAATACCCAATAAAACAAGTCTTGTGAGAGGAATAGGAAACTTAATCTCATTGACGTCACTCGAACTCTCAACCCTGAAGACAACATATCATGGAGGTCTGGACGGAAATCATCCCGGATTGATATTGCGCTTGCATCTCCGGCTATTTTATCAAAAATAAGAATTACTATTTATTGCTCAAGACTAGGCTCTGATTATAAATTGATCGAAATTGAATTGAATTATGTTAAATATAGACTGCCTTTTAAAACCCCCAAATAGATTCTTTAAAGATGCTTCTTTATACACAAACTCAAGGAAATCTTTATATAATTTTAACCATCAGGCTGGACAGAAAAAGCAAGCTAAATTTTTTACGCATTCGTCAGACAAACAGCCAGGAAGTTTATACAAAAGAACAGAAAACTGAGTTCCTGCTTTGGAAGGATCTTGACTCCATTCTCAACAGTAATTCTCTCGTTGCTCGACTATTACTGCCAACACAGCCATTTTTCAACAATGTGCTGAAATTAGGGAAATTGAAATACAAGAAAAGAGAGACTCGGAGATGAATGTCAACAAAAAAGTTAAGTCTTCTTTGCAAATAAGGATCAGCCAGCTTCTATGGTGACCAGGATTTTAGACAAGGGACGAGAGATTGGAATAGAAAATAAGTTTTAGACTGCTTCCATAACAATTCCAGAGCATCTTAGGAGTTGAAAGGACTAATTTCCCTCGATAAAAAAGAGACCCCTCAATTTTTACTGAAAAAATAATTTGTAATCATATGAAAGAATTATAATGACGACAAGTCGCAGGACCTGACGGGATTGGAGGCAGAGTTTACTCCCACTGCATCAAAGAAGTGTACCTTACATTCACATCTAGAACGGGGTATGGAAATGAAAAGACATAAAAAGGGCGAATAGTTTTAATCCCCAAAAAGGCTCTCTTTCAGACATGAACAATTGGAGGCCTATTACTATCCTAAACGAAAATTACAGAATTTTATCGGGAGTAATTGCACGCGAAATAGAACCCATATTGAATGGCAAACTTGGACTACATCAAAAAGGCTTTTTAAAGGACAGGAAAATCTCTGACATATCAAGAAACATTCAATGTGCCGTCGAAGCTGTCAATGCTTATGGAACTTTTGGGGATTTAGTAGCTGTTTACTTCAAAAAAGCTTTCGACACCATTCTTCATGGTCACATTATGCAAGCAGTCAGAAACTACTTCCCAAAAGTTTTTCAACCCTATAAGATCCTTGTTATTTAATGGCACTTCCACTATTACCATGGGGAACCTAGAAAGTGATAGCATTATATTAAAAAGAAGCTGTCGTCAGGGCTGTCCTTAAGCTCCACTTCTCTTTGCAGCTGGACTGTGGGAACTCAGTAATACCATTGCAAAGAAAATACAAGAGTTTTGTAGTTAGCGTGGGGTCGACGAAGTTGATCTTGGACATGTATGCTGATGATGTAACGCTATACACAGAAGCAGATTAAGAAATCCACTAATAAAAAGATGAGTCTTACTAATTTTTTGGAAGAAAATCGGGGTAGCTCATCAATCACTAGGAAAATGGAATCCTGACCCAGGGATAAATATAGCCGACTTGTAGGTACGTAAAGGACAGTGTGGAATTTTGGGCATCTCTTGGGGAAGGTATGGTCATTTGGAATCCAACTGGACAAAGCTTCAGAATTATATGAGTTTTAACATTCCTAAATGGAGGAAATTAAACGTTAAAAAAAGAATAGGTATTTATAACTATCTAATTGTACCAACTATACTCTACAAAGCTTCAGCCATTCCTAGTTTAGCGGAGGGGCTATTAAAGAAGAAAATTGTTGGTTGGAAAAATTATTCTATAAAAAATATTTACCTACAATACGAAGACCCATAAATATGCTGGGAGGAGGACTTTCGGCTCTCTCAAAAATAATCCTCAAAATCTATCAAAAGGTTTTGATTGATTTATCAAAGAACCCCGACGTTAAGTGGAGGGCGTATAGGTATATCTTCAAGTTGGGCATTCAATATACTCTGTATTGGCACGGATTTCTCCAACAGCATTTTAGAAAGGCTTTGCCCCTTTTTTGCCACAATTCAGAGGATCGTTTGGATAGGGAAACCAAGATATTGCCAATCCTCAATTATTGGCATCATTCGGTTAAACAGTAATAAAATATTACTTAAAAATTGGGACTACCCAAATAATACTGGAACAGATTCCTATTTCATCAACCAGTTCTCTACATGATATATCAAAGAGTCAATTTTCAACTGTGGAAGTTTATCTTTCAGTTGAAAAAAGCGGCTAAAAATCATCTTGTCCCTGTCCCATTGCACGTGAGGGTGAACTTTGAGTCCAATACAAGTGAGGAAGCGGACAAAATTGCAGATATCTACTTGAAAGAATTAAATTTATCTGAGTGTTGGAAGAGAAGAATCTTATCCTCTATTTCTAAAATTGTTTTCGGATTTACGGCACAATTCCAAATATCCACTAGATCCTTGTTCTTTTATACTCCATGTAAGGATTGCGGAAATATTTTTAATTCAATTATTCATGCATTTTATGGTTGTCCCTTCCTCATATTTTGAGAGAATATATAAAAATAATATAAGTCATATAAAATACGCACATATTCTCCTATACTTCTCTTCTGTCTTTCTACTTCGAATCATCACAAAGCTTCTGTCAAGACGAGAGCTATGGATGATCTCTCTCCAGCTGTAAAAGTCTACTGGCGGAGCACTAAGCCTCGGGGATCTCATCAGGGAAGAAGAGCTGAGGAGGATCTTAATATCTGGGGCAGTTCGGTATTCGGCCCTCAGTATCAAGATTCCATGAACGCCATGAGAGCGGTGGAAGCTTGCTGGAGAGGTGGTGAAGTTTTACCCATCCTGCTATGTGAATGCAGCGAAGAACCTCAAAAAACTTTTACGTTTTTACAGAAAATTATGAAATTTATTTTTTGATTATTTTATTTGTCCATTTAGCTGTGTTTTTGATGTGATATGACTCTTATTTTGTGCAGTAATTTAAACTAATATGTTTATTTATATATGTAATATTATGCATTACACAACATATCAATAAAGTTGACAAAAAAAGACATTCTTATTATTTGAAAAGAAAAACCTTAAGTACCAATGTAGAGAAACACATCGTAGAAATCATAAAAACGACTTATGAAAAAATTCAAAAAAAATTAGAAACTTTTTTAGGATACTTACCGGTTTTTCTCGGACGCCCTACAAGAAAGCTACGGCGTGGTAATGGACAGAAAAAGAGTTTCTTAGTTATCTATATGGAGAAGAAGGAGCAAAGATGAACGATATTTTGACTTAAGACCAGTAATTTTGCGACCCATATAATTTTACGCATACTAAGATTTTATATTAAAATAATAAATCTAATGAAATTGAAGTGTTCATACTTTATCTTCAACAATGTTGCCCATTTTTACCGTAAGTTTCGAATATTTTAGTTTAGACCGTATTATTATTACCATAGTTATATACTTAAACGAGTATATTAAATATTTAGGATTAAGTTTTATCCGTAATTTTTACAAACACTTTGAATAAATAGTCTTCTTAAAACATTTGAGCTTTATTTGCTAGTAATGAAGTCTTATTTCATTGAAACACATAATAAAGTCTGCTGGCTGAAAAAAATATTTTAAGACGGTCATAATTAAAATAAGTTTATATACATATATAAATAATGTTTAATCCCAATATATTTGTTAATTATAATATCCCTTTTAAGTCCATATATAGGAACAAATAAAACTTTTTGATTCTTTATATAACTTTTTCCTACCTTTTCTAAAGTAATATTTTCAATACTAATTTAAAAAAAATAATTTATGAAAAATCGAGACCAAATATATTAATAAAATTTCGGATTAATATGCAAGAGTCGTGATTATTTATGAAAGATTATTTTAATATCATTGGCTTTACAAATTGTAATTAACCTTCAAATACGCATTCTCTAAGTAACTGTTTAATTTGCATATCCAAAACAATTTTCTTCTATACAAATTCAATTTATAAGTAAATATATATGCCTGAGCTACCTTAGTAACCAAGCCATAATACCTATATCATTCCTGAAAGGAAGTCATAAATTAAAAACTCTCCTTGAAACAATTGTTTCTTTTCTCCGGGCAACTGAACTGACCCTTTTTTGCATCCTGCAATTTAATTTAAAGGTCACCATAGACTATAATTTGCATGAGCTCTTCTATTGACCATGAAACCCTCGAGCTCATCGTTGAAGTAACTTTCTAAAGCAAATATATTTTGTGGTATGTAGTTCAATGAGTTAAATAGCCTTAATTAATGGAGAGAAAAAAAACTTTCTTCTGTTTTACTAAGAGTGTTATACAGAGTTTATTCAGTGGCCCTTCGATTATCGCCATTGAACGGATATAACTCTTCATATGAGGGAGAGAACATGTTTTACACACTACATATATAATTATGTAAAGGTTGATGATATAAAATAAATAGATGCCCGGTACTTTATATATAAAGTAAATAAATATATCAGTTTTTTTCCTTAAATATAAGTTTTTTACGAATGATTATTTAAAATATTTTAGAGTTATTTTTATTTATTGCTACGACTTAAACTAAAATATATATGATATATATTGATCTATAGACCTAAATACAATTAATATGTACTTTCTATACACAAACAAAAATATATAAGGTTTTTTCATGAAATAATATTTTTTAATATTCATTTAGTAAATATTCTATATAATTTATTGCTACGAATGAAATGTATAGTGAACTATTGATATAAATTCCTAAATACAATTAATATGATATCGTATTTATAACATATCCTATTTTATACAAACATAACTTGTTAAGAAGTCCATAAACAAAATTAATCCTTTTTGAATAAATGATTTAATTAATGGAAATATCCGGATCTCTGTGCAACTTGTGCAATGAGAATATAGAGTGCCAAGTAACGCATAGTAGCGATTTATTTATTCGCTGTTCGTTTTTTGGGGGAAAGACAGCGACAGAAAGCACTACAAAAGAGGGAAACTTCATATATATTGTATATTTTTCTGTCAATTCACTCTACATTTCATGACAAAAGAATATGAAGCCCCATTCTATCTTTTTTTGTTCCGTCTGTCACTACCTTTCCCTCCACATGAAGAATTAACAAATACCCGGATATTCAGGGCTACCATACGTGCCTTCGGCAGAGCTAATGGACAGGTCAGGCTTTTTGTTCTACATAGTGTTACCGTATATAAATGTACCATTGTACTTTCACATTTTATCATAGTACTCTGTTCTGTTCGCAATTTAATTGATCCGATAGTTGAAGGCCATGCTCTTTTTATGGCGGTGTCCATTGGATCAAAGTTTATTATGATGGATCACAACTTGTTAAAAATTGGATCTCTAAGTATGTTATAACCAAAGAGTAAAAAAATCTATAAAATTAATATTTCCTATATATAAAACGATGTACTTAAAATCGCGCAATAGCGAGGTCTGTCTGTGTATCACCATCATATTGTGTCTATTTTGGAGTTATTGGATTGCAAAATGAGTACACTTCATTTTGATTTCACAAATACAGACCATTGGAAGCATTAGTTACATCTTTCAAATACTCTCTTGGAGGCATCGAGGTATGTCTTGAATTTTATTATCTTTAATTTGTTTTCTTTTCTCATTTGTTAAGTTCTTTCTTCTTCTTCCAATTGATATCTGCTTTGTTATATCTCTGTGTTGATTCACATATTTTGATTAGACATGATGAAATACACAGGTATTATTGCTATTGATCCTAGCATTGGAGTCGTTATAGTGCATATTTACTAGAGTAATAGAGATGACTCGGGTTCACATAAAGATTGTCATTGTATTACTAAACTTTTTGCCTATTTGGTTCGATAGAATTGTCATCCGACAGGAAAGACTAAGGAATAAGTATCAAAATTAGTCACTCGAACCTAGGATCTTATCAATGAGGTAACCGAAATAGCCGTACCCTCTCAGGATTCGAACCTGCGCCCCCAACATTGAAAGTTGAACACGCCTTAACACGCGCAGCTATCGCTCGACCTTACTATGATAATTGATATACACAACTTTAAAAAATTATATAAAATATATATATAATTATATACATGTAGATATAATACATTAGATTTATGGGTGTTTTTGTAAATGTCTGGTGTAAGTAAAATATCCACAATTATTTTTATTTGTTATAAGGATTGTTTATTAACTTATGAATCTAAAAATATGTTTATTTTTATTAAAAGATTAATTATTATATTAATATGTTGTTTTAATTACATTTCACCGATAGAATGCAATGATAATAACCAATAAGAAAACCTTTTTTTGCAATTATTGAAGAATTTAAAAAAAGGTTGTGCCAAATAAAATTTCATTAAATAAGTAGAGGCATTTGAATAGCTTTAAATCATGCTGTAATATCTCTGTAAAATAACTAATGGTATCAACCGTTCTCATCCTTATAAAAAATACAAGCCACTCAGTTTGTACTTTCTATCTGTAATTTTTCGTTTTTCCCTTATTGTTTAGATTTTAAATATAAAATTATATAAAAATATAATATATAAGTAAAATAAACATTATAGTTTATATAAAAAAATCTAACTGTAAAATATTACTATGAACGATTATCTTCGGAGAATGCTTCCTAATATCAGCTACATTGCGTTGCATGGTGCTCAACATCATGTTTTTTGGTTTACTGGTGACGCAGTTCGAACTTTTCTTTCTTGCTCCGAGTAGGCGCCCCCATATCTTACATTTTTTCTGTACTCTTAAGGAAATTAGATTTATATATTTATTACTTTGTTTACAATGTTTAGTATGTAATATAATTTTTTTTCTTTTAGTTTCTTTAACACTTTACTTTTATTTTAACGATATGCAATAATTATTTATTGGACAATAAAATGTTAATAAAATATTTTAAGTGCATTTGAACTATATCCAAGAAAGTTTCATTCTTAGAAATCCTTTCTGTAATACTGATAGACATTGTATAATTTTGATTGATTAAAAGAAGTCTTGATAGAGATGTTCGTTTATTTTTGAGGTTTTAACTTGGTACATTAGTCGATTCTTTGATGCCCCGAAATAAGTTTAATAATTACTTATATATTGTTCGACACAGAATACGGCTTATTTGTATAATTTGGACACAATAGGACAAGTCACCAGTAGTTATTTAAAAAACAGGACCAATGATACCTCTAGGAGCGTTTCAAGTCTCTCAAAGGCCTGCAATATTTTGATATTTCGATTTAGAGAGATATGGTGTTTATGTCATGATAATAGTTGATATCAGTATCTACTCATCGTTTATTTTAGAAAATTGATGAGACACCTCAAAAGTATAGCCAAGTTTGAAGAAAGCTTGTTAACTTGATCTACCTCCAATGATTATATTGTACACCTACTTGAATGTGAAACATCCGCTCTCCTGCATTGGATTTACGACTCTTTATGTCAGTGAATATGCAGGGGGGGGGGGGGGGTGATTAACTTGCATTTCTTGAAAAAGGGTTTATATGCCATGCAATACCATTTTACACATATATTTGTCAAGTTGTTATAAAATGGACACTGGATCCTCTTGTTTTCTTTTTCTACCTCTTTCCCTCAAGGTAAGTTTCAAACTCATATATGTACATGTCTTTCTTAACCACAATAAAGGTTAGTCGCATTCCTCAATAAGGGGAAGAAAAGAAAATGATATTCACAATGAAGGCATTTGTCCAGTCAGCATAAGAAAAATATAAAGATGAATAAATATTTATGGTTGGCCACCAAATGTTCTCTAAGGTTATTGGTTGGAAGAAGAGTAGCAATATTACAAATCAAATTATTTGGCAGAACGTGCCACCTCATCATTTCAATCATGGCTTTTATTTCGAATAATTAATAGATGCATGGCTAATCATGTCATCCTTTTTCATGATTCTTGATTAATGGAGAACGTTCAACTTAAAGGACAAAGTATTATTAATTATTATGTTAACAACTCCTACAACAAATGGTGTTTTCTTTGGTGATAAAAAAAATATATATTTCAGCTCTAAAAATTCCAAAGTAATTGTGTTAAAACAAACATATATAGACATTTTAGTCTAAATATATTTTTCGGAGAAGAAAAACACCAATTTTAACAATGCTTGAACATAATCAAATAATAAAAATAACTATAAAATAGCTAGAATAGACTTTAAAAACGATAATCGATTATTATTTATAACACATCATTTTGAAGTTTTAAGAATGCAACGTAAAATCTTTAAATGAGATAGTGAACTTGATGGGAAATACTTGATTCTTTAACAGCACAACGAACTTTTGATAAAGAAATTCTTGTATAAAATACAGGTATAACCAAGGTAGTTAAAAGTAAGGTAGAGCCATTTAACCAATGAAAGTAAAAAAATACACCGCCACGCAACCTACCTCATGAGCATGACGTCACGTATGGCAAAAGAGGGTATATTGTATAAGTAAAATATGTTAATATAATCGAATTTAGCCTTTAATTAGATCATAGAAGAATTAATTATCACAATTCTATTAGAAAATGGAAAAATATTAAATTTTGTGAGTAATCATAAAATTTTGATGATTTAAAGTTGCTGATATTATCCAAAATATTTTCATGAAAAAGCAAACTCTTCAATCATTATATGTTAAAGCACATAAAAAACAATGAAATAAATTATAACAAAATACTATTTATAATCATATATTATTACAAAGACATATTTAGAAAAAAGTATATAATTTATGAATTAATACAAAACAAAATATGGTTATAATCATATATTATATAAATATTATTAGAAATACATATTAAGAAAAAATATATAATTTACAAATTATTACAAAACAATACTGTTTGTAATCATATATTACATAAATGTTATTAGAAATACATATTTAGGAAGAAGTAAATAATTTATTGGAGCATTTAATTAATCCACTGTTTCATTTTTCGTTTCTCTCTTAAACTTTTTTATGTCTAGCTTTTTGCTCTTGAAGGCGGTTTTTTCAAATTTTATTTGGAGAAATACACGAATTTGAGCAAATTTATTAAGAGCTTCCAATGGAACTGACGGCACCTTAGACATTGATTTAGAAACTCTTTGTCATGACAATTATCTTCTGATGAACTTGGAAGTAATACTTGTGGACTTGGAGGTTGCTTTGAAGGAGGAGGTAACGATGAATTAGAAGATTCATATTTATCTAAGCATTCTTGAGTAATCTGACGATAATTTCGTTTTAATATTCTATCATTCCTTTTGGAAGATGGTTCCATGGACGTATATTCCGACAAGTTTGTTTCATTTTTTTCATTTAAATTAAGTGTCGGAACTACTCCTTTCTTGATTTTCTTTCTAATAGGAAGGTTAAGAAGCTCATGCATTAGATCTCTCTCATAGTCTTCTTCAGTGAAGTGCAGACTACACATAAAGGATGATGCAGGCTGAAATGTCGAATCTCCTCTTTTGCATGCGATGGTCCAAGCTTTTCTCTGTTTGATGTTGGTTGGAAACGAGTGGTACAATACATTGTGAGCATTGGGATCCAATGAAGGACAAACAGAAACTGCACACTGTCTTTTTTTCTTTTTTTATATTAATTGAAGCCATTTTTGTAAGAGTACGATGCACTAATGATAATTTGAGTAGTGATGTTATATATAGTAAAGTTATTTGTTTATGTTTTCTGCCAGACGTCACGTCACACGAAAAATATTTCGGAACCTAAGTTTATACATTATGAAATGGCGGGGGGTTGGGTATAACATATTCATATATTTACGGCTTCCTGAGTCAGGAACATGCACCTCAGTATATGAATATTTATAGATAATATGATGGGGCAACATAAAAGTAAGGTCGTCCGTGTTTAAGATCAATAATTGAAATGTAGTACTTCAACCTGCAACGCCCCTTTTAAGTCCGTCCTAATTTACCAATTTAAATGCATCACCCTTGAATAGTAAGGTAAAAAATATTGCTATGTAAGCTTAACATATATATACATATATATTATATATATATATATATATATATATATATATATATATATATATATATATATATAATATATATATATATATATATATATATATATATATATATATATATATATATATATATATATATATACAGGGTGGTCAGATCAAATATTGTGTTTTTCTTCTCTCAACTTAAAATACACAGAAAATTGTTGATTTCTGTTCAATTTCATTTATTTAGACATTAAAATACTCGTACAGATGTGTGGATTCTGCTTATTCAATCCATCCGTCTTCTGCGTCGATGACGCGCTGGATCCTGGCGCGGAAGGCCTTGGCTACCAGAGCCCTGTCCAACTTCCTGACCTGCTTCATTATGGAGTTGATCAGGGCGGCCTTGGTGTTGTGAGCCAGTCGGTTGGTGGTGTCACTCAATCTTAATCTATGAATAGTCAAAATTACATGTTCCCTGTGGAGCATGATTCCTTATTTACTTTTCTTAATTTACATTTCGATACTGATGTTAAACTGTCGTATTTGTAATTATACTTTGCTTTCCTCAATAAAAATTTCCGTGGGGGGAGCACATATGGTTAAGTCCGCCAACATTGTTGGCAAATTCAAATTAGCTTATGGTGTGCAACGCCTAGATGTTGAGTTGTCTCCGTCGCCATTACATGACCGATTTGGCATGTTGGTTCATAACAATTTAAGTGCTCTCCTCACGGAGTCTAATAGCCCCAGAAAAAATAGTCCATAGGATTCAATCGGGGGAGCAAGGGGGGCTTCTACAACCGCATATTCTTGTTCTTCTGCGTCAACAGCTGGCCAACCTTGAGTCTGTAGCTGCGACAACGCAAATCCTCATTCACACAGGCCAACAAAGTTACGTGAGAAACGTCCAGCTCCCTGGCGACATCCCTGATGGACCTGCTGGGGTTGTGCTCGAAGATGTCTGACACCCTCCTGATGAAGTCGGGGGTCCTGGCCTTTCGGGCACTGCTGGAAGGCCTGAAGGCCCTGTCGACGACAGCACGAGGGTCCCTGGTACCCTTCAGCTGCTGCCTGAGCAACCCTTCTTCTATCGATCCCGAGCAGCTCAGAGACCTGGGTGTTGCTGATGGTGTTCTTTATACAAGAATCTGAATAAAGGTACACCTGCGTTCTTGCTCGTTCCAGATAACAGGCTGTAGATTTCCATATGCGGCCATAACGATGATAAAATTCAACTGAAATGATCTCTCATATTTTGGCTGTCTGCTAAAACAACAGCTGCACGGATCGGATGACGTCATCCTTGTTAAAATATGTCCTGAATACCCGCCGGATTTTATCTTACGACCCTGGAAATATATATATATATATATATATATATATATATATATAATATATATATATATATATATATATATATATATATATATATATATATATATATATATATATATATATATATATATATATATATATTATATATATATATATATATATATATATATATATATATATATATATATATATATATATATATATATATATAATATATATATATATATATATATATATATTATATATATATATATATTATATATATATATATATATATATATATATATATATATATGGAAGGCACGACCTGTGAATTAATTGCAGCTAATAAACTTTAATTGTTTAAAACCTTGTCGCTCATTAATCATTAGTGGATTAACTTTTGGCATTCCGAGTTCCTATACAAAACCACTAATGCTTACAAAGATATAGTGTAATTAATAGAAGAACGGACACATTACAAAACCATGATCATCGATATCTTTTTTGTGCCATTACAATCATCAGTCTATACGAACTACACTCAATTTCATATCATATAGAAACTCGTTAATGCTCATTTTTCTACTTATTATTAAAGTAAACCCTCGTTATTTAATCAATAAATAGGTTTCTTACTTTGGTGGAGCCATAATGGAAAAAACATTAACTTTAACGCACACAAAAAGTCATGTGTTGAATGATATATATTTTAGCACGTAAGCGATTTAGTGCCCCTACCAAAAGCGTTCTTTCTCTCTTACTCTGCAAATATATTACACAATATACTCAACCCTTTTTTCTCCCCTTTATAGAAAGCCGTTCATATTTTCATAAACTTATTGGTTTATTATTATTGCTACTACATTTATTTAACTTGTCCATTTTCTTTTACCTTGCTGTCCAACTACATACTTCACGTTGTATTTTTCTTCCACCTTGGATATTCTCAGAGGGTTCCCTTTTCTATACAACTTTATTCTTACCGTGTACCTGTTATAAGACCTCTTAAAGGTAAATAATCCCAGCATAATTTATTATTATTATTATTAGTATTAATTGTACCATTATTCCTCATACATTCGTAGAAAAACAATATTTCCCTATTTTTTATTTTCATTTTTTTCTTATTTCATATCAAGAATTGACATAAAAATATGTTTATTTATTCTGCTTCTTTAATTTTTTATCATGAATGATTGTACAAAATGGTCAACTTTGTTTCGCTCCAGGAATATTTGTATTACTTTTATAGAAGTTATGGATATAATTTTTTTGTTAAGGCAAATGATTAATATAAACATGCACTTGCGTGCAATTATGAATACAATGTATGCGTTCATTTATGGTATAATGGAGTTGCACTGTTTAAGGCTTACAAAAAGTTTATCATATTTAGTTTGACTCATGAATTATATTGGCTTTTAGGCTTATATGGTTCCATCTGTGAGGATATTAATACGTATTATAGCATTAAAATTATATTGTCTTTTTAGGGTACGGCTTATATCTTTATGTCTATATACACTACGGAGACTCTGTTTTTATAGGCATATGGGATGCATTGATGGCGACATGAAGGCGCATCCTTTATATCCAAATGTTTAAATGAATTGTTGATAATGTCTAGAAACAAATTAATTTGCTTCTATATAGAAGTATGAAATTATTTGGAAAAATACGTTCAACTATTGAATTTTCAATACTCCAAATATGTCAAATTATCCATCAACATAATTAAATATACATTAGAACTCGAGGGGACTACGTCAAATATAAATGAATATGTAATCATTATTTATCAAAATAAGTTTTTTCAACTCGATGTCCCGTGCACAAAGGTCTCTCTTCGGCGGCACACGAATCCGATCATGTACTATTTTCCCAGCTTATCAGTTATCAATATCAATTTTACTTTAACTAAAAAACGATACATCTTATTCATATTTAGTATTCAGTTTAGAATCAAGGTAAAACAAAAATACTACCAGGAAAGTGTAATTATCAGGAAACGACCGGGTACCCGGCCCAGGTCCCGGCTGTTTTTTTAGCGTCCCGGCCCGGCCCAGTGTCCCAGTTTTTATACACCGGGCCGGGACATCAATATTTTGTTCGTTTGTCATTTAAAAAAAAAATTAGCAAGGAATTTTCGAAATACTCTTCTCAAAAAAACGTCATCACTTTTTTTCGGAAATTCTTTTCTACAAAATCGTCGCCACTTTGTTTGGAGATTCTTTTCTATAAAAATCGTCACTTATTTATTTTGGATTTTTTTCTATAAAAAACGTCGTCACTTATTTGGGAAATTCTTTTCGAAAAAAAAACGTCGCCACTTCAGAATGTCAAAAGAACGAAAATTTATATTAAGTCCTGGCCCGGTTCCCGGCGAAAAAGGTGTCCCGGTCTTTTCCCGGTAATTAATTATTTTAAATTCTCAAACCACTAAATATTTTTTTTATTGATAACATATTTGTTAGAATAAAGAATGTTATGTTAATTTTTTTAAATTACAATTTTGATTAGTAGTTTAATAATTCCATGATATCTTAAAATGATTATATAACATAATATCCTTCTTACGAAGATAAAATACAGTCTCTATGCGAGCTTTACATATGTAAGAATAAAAAATAATGATTATTAATTCTTTAATCGTTTGACCACCTCAGCCAGTAATTAAATATATCGACCGTCCTTCACAGTTATCACTTGCTTGCCAAGGGATCTTAAGCTTGTCCATTTTATTTTTCATTATACATGAATCATTTTTTCTGACAGCAAATTGCGGATACAGTTAGACATACTAGTTAGGTGTACTCTAGCATGGCCTCGAACGAAGTCATATTAATCATGTTTAAATGGGAGGACATGGGAGTCAAGATATTTAAAACCAATAAAAAAGTTACGTTAAGAAAGGTGTTTTTTCTGAGACTTTATTGATATAGAGATATTACATATAAAAATATATAGATAAACATTATAGTTTAAAATTAAATCTCTAATCTAAAATCTAGCAGCACTATCTACAAAAATTAATTATAAAACATTAAGGAAACAAAATTGTTATCAAAAATAAAAACATAATGTCGTAAAAAATTAAAAAAGATTGGAAACTAAAGGCATATATACACTCAGAGAGTGCAAACCTCCGCCGTCACGGGTCTTTATGAGCCTTCCGAGACGGATTTTTCACGACTGGGGCGGCGTAGAGGGACGGGGTAGGGTTCCCCTCGACGGAAATTCCGAGAGGAAGACGCTCCTGGCACCCGATTTTACAGCATAGCGACATCTATTGGCAGAGTAGGCTAACTTGAAATATTTATTAGTATTTAGCTCATTTTGCATCTTAATTCTGCACTCAGAGATGCCAAAATTTAATCACTTGTTCCTTTTGGCACTTCTAACAACTCCACAAAGTTTCATCCGAATCCGTTCGGTACTTTTTGAGTTATTCTGCTGACAAACCAACAAACCAACGCCAGTGAAAACAATTCCTCCTTCGGCGGAGGTAATAATTATTTTGTGTGCCTTCCGGCAAATTTCCTGTACTGTTTCATAATCCGTTGCAGAAGTTGGAGATGTCCAAAATCGTACCAGAGCCCCACATAATTTGTTTTTAACATCTAATTTTCTCGCTGATTCCTTGTCAATAAAATGTCTAATGTTAAAGACATTTATTTTTTATTTATTGAGGCTTAAAATATATATGATACAAACACAACAAAATATAATAAAATATCGAGGGAAGGAATTATGTGCGTAACATCAATAAATATTGTACTTTAAAATTATTACTCGCCTGAGTCGCCTTTCAAACAACAAATACAACAATAAAATATTCAAACATAATGCCAAAACATCAAAACAATACATTTCTTTCTTAAAATAATATATATATTTCAGACAAGCAATTGCTTAAATATATATACATAAATATACATTATCGTTTAAATTATTGCTTGTTGAAAATGCAGGATAAAATGGTCAATAAACTCAGGTCATATCGCTACAAAAATGGCTGTACATTGAGGCTGTAAAAAAATAATTATTATTCGTCAATAAAATTAATATAAAATGAGCAAAATATGTAAAATTAGTTGTGAAGTGAATTTCGAATGTTTCTTTTCAATTAAGATCGTTTAATTACAGTGATATTATCTTTTTTATGTACTAGATTATGTCGCAATATAACTAAAGAAATAGAAAGTGAACAAGATAGAGAGATTATAAGTAGAAGCTGTTATGAGCAATACAAACTTTGATCACTCATTCTCCTTAAAAATATTTATTGATTATCTAACATAAATATTGAAGGAGAGGATTGAAATCTTTTAATTATTAATATATTGAAATCTTAAGAACGAACACGTTAAGTGACACAAATAAAACATTTTATAGGATAATAACTTTGATTCAGTTAGGATTGATATGTCTTTATACACGGGTCATGAACGACAGGGACGTTCAGCTTTACTGCAGCTCCACCTGGCGTTGTATGCTTTGAAATCAATTCAAGTAAAAACAAAAGCCTGCCAAGGTCCATCATGCTGCTTCTCTGACGAATGAATCAAAGAAAGATCCAATGATATTATGGAGTTAATCAACGAATATTTTAATTGAATGATGGCATTTTCATCAATGAAATGTTTAAAATATGTATTTAAGTTACCATATCGTTATATAGAACTTCTATTGGAGGACATTTTTATATAGTAGTCTAAATAGTATTAGTCTAAGGCAGCTATTCAACCTTGGGATCGCGAAATTATCTCGGAGGATTGCCAAAACTAATCAGAAAAGTATAAATGCGCAAAAATTTATGGACGTCAGTGGGCAAATAGTGAATCGTCTCAGAGAGGCATGTTATTAGGCAACTCATCATCAGTTACGAGGTAGGAGGTGTGTGGGCCTTATGACATATCATAAGGGGATCGCATTTTTAAAAGGTTGAGAATCACTGGTTTAAGAAACAACATCTTCTTTGTACATTGATGTACAAAAAGTTCTGCAAAGCCCTTTTTAGCAAAACTATTTGGATCAATATTAAGCGTAATATAGGGATTATACAAAATCGGTTAAACGAATACATTTTAAAATTCAAATAAATCCAAATAAGTAATTTCCTCGAACCATACATACAGAGAGAAAAATACTGTAAAAACATCTCCAAAAGATAAGATTATATTTTGAAAATCCTTTTTAACAAAAAAAAAATATAAGTATTTACTTACAACTTTAAGATATTATGATTTTAAGCTATAGAAGTTTAGGTTTATTCGTTAGAAATTAAAGTAAATAAAAAATGGTTTTGAACTCACGTCTTTAGATTTCACCATCAAGCTCAGACTATCACATTGTTTAAATGGCTTTATTCAAATTGTATACTTTATGGACCATCAAAAAACCTTTTTTTATTTGTTCTACTATGATTGGCCACATTACAAACTTTTATCTGTATCCTATATTAAATTTTAATATATATATTTTATAATATATATATATATTATTAATTCTTGTGTAAGCTAAAATGGTAATAAATACCTGATACTAAAATGGAACTACTTATTTTTGTGCGTAGAGGACAATTATGTTATACGAAACCAATGAACTTTATTCCATTTAACACTTATTAATCTCTATGTGATATATTATGTCTTTGTAATATTATATGTATTATGTATGTATACGGTATACATATAAAACCTTTAAACGAATCTCTATGAGGAAACAATGGAATTTCCAAAAATGGCAGTATCCCTATTGACCAACCCCCCTCAAATATCAAGCGAAGTGTTAAGAATTTGATTTTTTACTAAATAATCTATGATGGATTGTTATGACTTTAGTATCAATACATGATATAATTAAAACAATAATCGCCTTTGACTTCATTTATGATATATAAACGTTGACTTGCATCTATAAAAATAGAATACTTGATAATAATCACAGTTTTTTTTCTAATGTTGAAAATTGATTAAAATGCTGTAATATTGAACGGTTGCAAAGGTTTATTAAATTTATTGTCTTCGGAACTTTCTCTAAGAATTTTCTACACAGGATATGTTCGCGGGGTGGTCTGGAGACTAATTTCTCTATGAACTGTCACGGTCGATGGCAAACTATTCAGGCAGTTGATTAGATACATAAATGAATATTTTGGTATACATTTACAGCTCTGAAGAGTAACCTCATATTTTAAAAGATGCATCATTTATTACATTTGTTTCAAAACTTGCGATGTCTTTTTAAAATCCTTTTTATAGTTTTTCATGTAATTTTTCGATCTGCTGGTACATATTAAATTATGCCACCCACCCATTTCTACGTTTGCGCCCCTAAATCAGGGTTTTTTATTTATTTTAGATATTGAAATTACGAATATTAAACTGAAAGAACGTTTGTTATAAAATATGAACATGTGGACACTTCAGGGAGTAAGCAGAAAGGAATGCATTTGAAAGTAATAAATCCACAGCAAATGAAATTAGCATAGACATATTTTCCCCTCAATAAGAAAAATTATTTTGTACGGTTTTCAACAATTTTATTAAATTATATTTATGTCCAAGAAATAGTTTTTAAAATTTTATGAAACTAATTAGTAATAGGAACTCCGACATTTTTTAGTGGATAAAAATTCAAAAAGTCATTTTTTAAGTCAAATTGAGAGGAGGAAAGAAGATTACGGGCTGAGAACACCAGTAAATATATAATTCATGGTTTAAAATCACATGTTAAATCACTCTCTATTGGTTTAAATACAGTACTTACCAACACATTGACATTTGGTAGTATATATGGGACTACAGCGGAGGAAAGATTATGCTTTTTGCAGGGATTCGCTGGAGACATCAAAACATTTTTTATTAGAGTGCATATATGTGGTAGAAATGTTAGAATATCTAAAATTGTTATTTGATGATTTTTTAATATACAATTACAAAGTAAGGATTTATTTACTTTTATACTGGACCGCACGAAGAAGAGATTTAATTTTATTACCATCAAACCCAATATTATTTATAAAATGAGATCTACTTGAGTTCCTTCACTAAAAATTTTACTGTCTATGGTTATCATATTGTTATAATACGACGTTTTAATGTATTTTTATGAATATTATAATATAACATCATGTGAATAAAGTTTTACTAATATATATATATAATATATATATATATATATATATATATATATTAATATATATTAATATATATATATATATATATATATATATATAATATATATATATATATAATATATTATATATAATATATATATATATATATATATATATATATATATTATTATATATATATATTATATATATATATATGTATATATATATATTAAGGGAACTGTAAATTTGCCTGACACCTATATTTGAGTTATTTTATGTTAATATATATATATTATATATATATAATATATATATATATATATATATAGATATAATATATTATATATATATATATATATATCTATATAATATATCTATATATATATATAGATATATATATTATACATAACTTTAAATCAATAAGCACCATAAAAAAACTCCGATAGTTTAATTAAGAAGTAGCTATATGCAATTTCCAAAGAAATAATGCCAATTTTCCTTTTTCATCAAAGAAAGTAATAAATTTGTATGTATATTAATAATGCCTTATGTCATAAACCTTGGGATTATTATCATTCATTGCTCCTAGACCACAGGAAGCAATTACAGAAAGCATGAATCGTTAAGCGTATGGTCCTCTACTTGGTTATACATATATATCACTTACAGAAAGAAAGAATTATGGTAAGTTCCTATTTCAGGGTACTTTATAGGTGGATTTTATTGCTTCGAGGAACGAAACCTTGTTGTATATGAAGGAAAAAAAATATGAAAACTGCTATACATCATTTATATGAGAAAATATTTATTTCATGAATAGGATTTTTGCGGTACTTGTATTTGTCATAGCATACATATAAACTACTGATTATAAATTAAAGCACTGATATTGTAAAGGATGTTTTGTATTTTTATTTCATCATGAGCTGTCTTTATGTGTCTATTGAGTGGATTGAAGCGATTACAGTGTCCCATCAATTAATTGGCTTTTCTTTAAAAACGTAACGGAGTGAATGGCTCACATTTAAAAGTTTTCAAAATCATTTATCCTGTGTAGATTAACGTTTTGAATGATTTTTTCATTTTTTCGATATACTTTAAAATATTTATCTTATAAATAAATCAACAACTTATTGTCCTCTAAAATTTACTATCTAAGGAAAAAGCTCTCTATGCGTTTTATCTCTATGATCATGAATATCTGACAGCTTTCTCTATTATAACCGTGCTTCTTCCCTTTATAATGTAGTTCTTGGGCTGAATTTCATGAAAACCTCATTACTTGAAGGAAACTTTGCGTAAATTTAAGGAATAATGTATTCTTTGAAACTTTTTACTTCTATTTGAATCATATTATAAAAGTGTACAAAGAGTTTTTATAAGCTTAATTAGATTTTATTGACTCTAAGAGAAATATCAATTAACTATGATATAAGCGTATGTTCTTCGTTTCATAATCTTCCTTTACACATTTACATATACATATATATTAGTTTTTATGCGAATTTGTAATATAAACCTTCCTTTTCCAAAAAAAGGAAAGAATCATTCCAAATGTAAGTCTTATTCCAATGATCATTTCAATCATGTCTTTTGCATCTTAGGACTGTTGAATCTCTGAGTAACCGGGTGGTACCCTGTCATGTCCAGCATACGCCTCAAGAAGAAAAAGGCCTCAGAGTCCGCCCCGCCGTCTCAACGTACATTTTATGAACAATGAACCACCGACGTATCCTCTACAAGGGGGAATACTCCCTGTCGGGCCTTCCGGCTAACGGACATTACTACCGCCAATGGGTCATCATACGAGGGGCACTGGGAGGAGGGAGTAAGGAGTGGCTACGGTATACTACGCTCTGGGTCCAGGACTACGATGGGAACTGGAAAGAAGGGCCGCCGCCATGGCTTTGGTCGACAGGAGTCCGGAAGAGAAAGGTGTGACTCAGAGAGAAGAGAGTTGACAGTGAGGAAGCGCTTTTTTAATGGGCTTATGCAAAAACTGGGTCAAAGTAGGAGGTATGATATTGTGCTCACATGGTTCTAAACGAGTCTTTGCGACTTTATTTCAAGTTTTTTTTTGCATACCTAGTCGAAGCATAAGGTGCTAAAATAAAATAAAATTATGGAAATGACCCCAACAACAGAAAAAATCCTAACAAATAGAATAAGAAAACTAGAAGATGACTTATCCATTTCAAGAATATTTCATTGATTATCATTGTTGGGCCATATTAAATTATTTTTGATCATAAATAAGAAGGCTTTTATGGTAGTTTAATGCATTCTCATCAAACAAACACACGATCCACAATTTAACCTTCTTATTTCTACGTCTTATCAAACGTGAGAATGCAAATATCGTCATGGATAAGAAAACAAAATTATTACTTAAAAGCTTTTATGCTTTAAATGATTTATAAAAATATAACATTTTAAGTTGTGAAAAGACATTTGTATTTATAAAATCAAATTATTATATTAATGGTCAAAGCTCAATAACCATGACTGAAGTGAGTGCTTTATGAAACATCGACTATTTAGATAATTATTCGCGCACTTTTTTAAACAATCACAATCTACAAAAAAGTTCCTGAGATGATTCCTCAATAGTTGATGAACCTCTGAAAACAACCTCATCTTTCTATCTACGACGTGAGTGATCATTTTCGCTGATATTATAATGAAAAGTTTGCAAGGGCATTCTTATCTTTTAGAAATTGTTCGGATCTTACACTCAACATGGAACATTTAGCTAATCATGAAGAGATTTAATGAACTCAGTCCTTATGAAGGGTCACTAATTTATGTCATAAACTAGTAATAGACGCCGGGCCCGTTTAAGCTCTTAAATAATAGTTCAAGCTAATAGCAAAGAACAAAGGTTATTAGTTATGTCAAACTGTTTGGTGACTATTTCTTTCAGATACCTTTATTCTTTAGATGATAAAATTAGCCATTAAGGCCATTGTGTGGAATTATCTAAATGTAATTTCTTGTTTCTTTTATCCCCATATATTTCGGTTTTCTTTTAGTAAAACAATCACGTTATAGTGTTTTACCTTTATTTGGTTGATTTTTAATTTGTGTGTAACAAATGGCGCAACTTCAGTTTTTTTCCTATTTGGTTAGATAGAATTTTAGTACCGTGATATAGATTATATATATAAGCATTATACTAAGTAAACAAGTTTATCTAACCTAAGATTTATCAATGAAGTTGACTTTCCTCTAGCGGGATTCGAACTTACGCTTCTCAACATTGAGAATTGATCCCGCCTTAACAAATTGAGTTAGGCTCTAGTTTTGCCTAAAAGGGTTGGATAAACTGTATTTTTCATTATTGAAGAAAATAAAAGTAAATGCTTAGTTTTTGTTAAAGTGGAGGAAATTTTTTTACGTAAATTGATTTAATTATTTAATTTTACCAAAATATGAAGCCCTTATTTTTAGGAAAAACTTTTAAAGATAAATAGATATATTATATATATAAGATATATCTAGATATATATATATATATATATATATATATATATAATATATATATAATATATATATTATTATATATATATAATATATATATATAATATATATTGATATATATATATATATATATATATATATATATATATATACTATATATATATATATATATATATATATATTATATATATATATATTTTTATATATAATAATATATATATATATATATATATATATATATATATCCACAGTTAGAACTTATATAATGATACTATTATTCCTCGTATTTTCAAAATATGTTATTCGGATTAGATTCAGCGAAGGTTGTTACATATTTCCCAAATATGCTCTCAATATTAATGTAAAATAGCAAAATTAGGTGTATTTAAAATTACATTGGATTAAATCAGTCAATTTTCAACTTTCGCTCTCAATTCTCTTCTCTCTGGTGTTTACTATGAGGGGAGTGGATCGGGGGCGACGACATGGCTGGGGGCGAATGTCCTTTCGAGAGGTCGTACATTCGAAGGGAGTTGGCGCAAGGGGCTCTTTGATGGAGAGGGCCTTCTACTACAATCCAATGGGACCGCCTCGTAGGAGAATGGAGAAAGGGAACTTTGAATGGAACATGCCGATACTGGATCTCTGGGACATTCAATTCTGGAAGGAACTTGGACTAACGGATATTCAAGGGGAAAGCGTATTAATTGATGAACAAGGCTGTGGGATCATGCTATTGATGACCGATGAGAATGTGAAAGAAGAGGATCAACTTGAAAACTTTCATGATGGAAGGGGGTTGAAATAAATAACCAAAAAACAAGCAAAATAAAGATGTATCTGAACATTTAAACAGTTTTAAATTATGTATAATTTGTTTTTTTAAACAATTTACCGTTTTTTTCCATGAAACATTGTTGTTTATCCGTGGTTGGTTGAGTACGTAAAATAAAATAAAAACGCAAAAAATTATTTTTACTTTATAGTTCAAATTTGACACTGTTTTTCATTGTTATACAATTTAAAACAAAAACACAAAATAAATATAAAGTTTATGGTAATGAGTATAAATCATTATTATATATATAGATATATATATATATTATATAAATTATATATATATATATTATATATATATATATATATATATATATATATATATATATATATATATATATATATATATATATATACTATAAATACACACATATATATATACACTATACCTATATATATAATTAGTGTACCTGGAAAGGTGGTTTTTTTTGCCTCAGTCCCAAATTCTTTTCCATTATGGGTGAGATGGATAGAGTCAAGAATGTTCTGCAATATTTGTTTTCCTCCGGTTTAAAAATTCATTTGACTACTTCCCCTCGTAACTTCCGACTAGCTATCAAACTTCTTCAAAAATGATCTTTGATGCATGAATATTTATTTTATTTTTATAAATTCTTCTTTGTACACGGTAAAAATCGAATTGTTTTAATAAAAAATGGTTTTCATGATTTTATCCTATCCTCAACTTATGTTGGAAAATAATTTTAAATTTCAGTAAATTAGTTTGCTTAGTAAGCTTTGAATATATAAGCATTTTGACTATTAAAGACGTTATTTCACGTCATTACCTTACCATACATATTTAAAACAAATATTAAATTTAGGATATTTAATAGATAAAATTATAGTGGTTCTATAGTCAAATATAACTCGTTTGCACTTTTAAAAGCAGAAAATGAATATTTAATGGCACATTTTTCTCCTGGAATTTACTGACTATTTTCTAGACGTCCCATCAATATGAAGAGTAAAAAATATCTTTGATATCAAATCTCAAAAAGGCTTTACATATAAAGTTACACAGGTCGTCTTAGGGTCAATTTTGACCCACCCCTAAAAATTACTTTCAACTTAAGATGTCTAACGTATAAAATGGCAGCAGACTTATGCAGATTCAGCCAAAGACATACGTACATTTTGCCGGTTTACTGTAATTCATTGCATGTAAATTCCTCATGGACCTTTTTATAGCCTGCTTGTGTCGTGAGTATTTACATCGCGTGCTCTTTTAAAGTCAGTCAATTTCTCCGCTCTTCTTTTCTCAAGGATATTTTGTCACAAAAGTTTATTTGTCACAAAGCATTTTCCTCATTTTTTTTTCTTGTGGACATTTTTGTCGTAAAGCTTTTCCTTGTGAGTAATTATCCTCTCTGTTTCGTTTCTTACTTTGTAGATCCTAAACTAGGGGGCTCAGTCGGGGATTCTATTGGGTTGAAATCCACAGTTGACCACTTTTAGGGTAAAAACATAGAGATAAAAGAGCTTATTCCCATCATCTGTATTTTTGTGTCCAATATAAACGAAGTAATTTGTACTACGTCATCGTAAGCTGAGCATGGAGATAGAATCTATCTCTATGATCAGCTTACGATGACGTAGTACAAATTACTTTGTTTATAGTGGAATACAGCTGAACGTTGTTTCTCTGCTATTGGGGAATCAGCTCTCTATATCTTTATATCTCTGTGGGGTAAAAGACACCTGGCGGACGGCATAGTAAGTTGACCGTCTATAAAAGAGCAAGCGGGGTATATTCCACGACAAAAATCAGGCTATAAAAAGGTCTACAATGAATTTACGTGCCAAAAATTTACTGGACACCCATTTTGCCTCCTGTCTGCACGTCTTGGGAGAAGTGTTCAATCCTCTATCCCAGGACTTGATGTCAAACATCTACTACACTATAGAAAACAATTACAACAAGTATTATCAAATTAGAGCCAAGGGTATTTTGAGACAAAATACAGTCTTTCTTCACTGTGAAAGAAAAAACCCGCAGCCATTTATGTTTTTTTGTGATGGTTGACAAGTTGTTTTTTCATTCAAAACATATTTTGGGTATAAAAAACAACGAACCTGCTATTAAAGCTTATGTAGAGGTGGATCAATTTTGACCCGTAGGACGACCTGTGTGGCCAAAATCGTAAGACTACATACACAATGGTTAATGTATATTAAAGAACTAGTATTCATTAAAGGTAATCTGCTAGTCATCTGTTTGCAGTGAAAACAAAATTCTATGCCTGAGTAATGTAGAGAGAAACCATTTTCTTTCTTCTTAAATGCTCTTATCATTCCTGTCAATCAATGCAATAAACAAAAACAAGCTTCTTTATTTTAATAAAAAATCTACACTGAAATCGGACCAACATAGACAGATATTACATTGAAGGGATCTCCTTGATATACCCATAATAACAAAACGGGGCCGTGAATGTGATGGATGATCAAATTAATACAATTAAATTATGTGAAAAAGTGGCTACACAAAAAATGAAAATAATATATATATATATATAAAAGAGGTGGAGATTAAAGAGATGACTTGTTTTCATATACGTAGTCTGTATATACAAAATTAGAACCATGTTTTATACATATACATACATTAATAAGTTATTTTTTTAGTAATTAGGATATGTAAAATTACCACAGACTACTAATTATTAGATTAAACATATGTATATAAACATTTATAAAATATAAAGCTATTAAGGCTTTTTTATTACTCGGAATATGAGTAATGCGTTTCGTTAATAAATAATCATAATAATGTTGAGATGAATGAAGACTCATTCACTTTGTTGTTGTGTTTTTAATAAGTAAATTATTATACCGTAATATTATTGTTGTTGAAGCCAATAGGGATGTTCAGACTGTATTTAATATATATACATATACACGTTAGTATGGAAAATGGTGTCTATAAGAAATGGCTCAGGAAAATATGGCGATGGAAGAAATGGGCCAAGAAAAAATGGAAGAAATTAGCCAAGATAAAGAAGGAAAATGATAACACATGAAAAAAATGACAAATGTATGTGGAGGCAAATATTTGAATGGAATACAACTAAGTATTATATCTATTAAAGGTCGACATATTATCGCCACCCGTAGTATATTTCATCGGTATCGGTATTTTTGGCACCGATAGTTGCCGATAGTTCTTTGTTATTGTTTCATTGACTCCTATTTAAAATAATAAAAAAGGAACTAACACCGTGGTCCACAAAGATTCGAAAACAAAATTTTACCTTCGATTATGAAACATCTTTAGATTTAAATAAATGGTCCAGTATTGCTTTAAAATGGATGATAATCTTATTTACATATTTAAAAGATGTTTATCACAAGCCTACATATTGGTATTCTTAAGTATTGGTTTGTTTACATCATTGCTTTTTCAGTAAAAACAAAGAAAAAAATGGAGTGTGTATTGTTAGCTTATTTCATAGCTTTTTTGTATCAATTAACTTCACTCGCCTGTAGAAGATGACTTGTTCGCTTCAGAGTAAAATAGTACTTTTAAGTTTAGTAAAACTTTAGATGATAAATCCAAAAATGACCTTGGTTGCATTCTATCAATTCAGAATTCAGTACAATCTGAGTATACATCATATGATTCAGAGCCTGTATGACCTATAAGAAATCGATTATAAAAAAAAATCATAATGTGTTTCTTAGATGTGCGTCAAGGTATCCTCTCAAAATTTTACTTTGTCTCTGATGCATACATAATCCATTATATGCGTCATTTTGTACGCGAATTAGGCTTTTTTTTAATGTACATATAGCTCTCTTATTAAATTGACATGATTCAGTATACCAAAATATTAAAGCTGGTTAACCAAGCTTTCATTTGATATGTTTGGTGTTCTAAAAATCGCTATACTTTAAGAGATATAAGTAAATACGTACCTTCCCCTAAAATTTGATCTTTTGATATGAGAATATACGATTGCCATTTGGTAATGCTGTTAGTGTTACCTGGATAGAAAGAGAGAGAGAAAGAGAAGGGAGAGAGTATTTTGCCTCATATATATGTTGGTTATATAAAATTATATGTATTGTATACACTAATATGGTTCTAATGAACTAAAGGAAAGAGATCTTATCATATCTTCCCCGCCCCTTATCTCAAGTGTTATTTTTATATTCTCCGTGGATCTCGTTGACTGTCTTAGCGAGCTTGATCTGGATCAATAAGTTGGTGCGAAAGTCGGGTAGATCCATTTGCAGCGACGAGTGGGGGTAACAGATATACATGCTGCAAATGTTGACTATTTATACTACCTGAGTGGCATAGTCGCTTCCCACACAAAAATATGAGATAAGAACGCTCCCTTTGGAATTTTTAAGCTATCTTGTTTACATTCGAGATAATGAACCTAGCTCATTCTTTATGACTCAGCCTAATATATGATAATGATATGGTATTGGTAGTCAATTTATAACCTGGTCACACAAAATGAGAGATTTTTTGAAGTGATATTCATATAAATAAACACAATATCATTTTTACACCAAGTCACGATGCGAATCAAATGATGGTACGGAATATGTACTTACATAAATGTTGTTGTTATAAGAAATTCCATAGGCTTGGTAAATATTTGCTATTTGTAAGCATATTGATTCCTTGTTATGTAGATATTTTACTAATATTCAATTCAGTGAAGTCCATTAGAGTGAGTCCAGCCAAAAGCCACTTCATTGCCTGGACAGCGAGGATAGCAAGAGAAAGTAAGCCTAGATATTTTTATGAGCTGTAATTTGGTGGTTTGCTACCCAAACAAAGCTTTTTTTAAGTTCAAAATTACGATTGATTCTGGGGCTTGGCTACAAGAAACGTATAAGGCCACTGTAAATATCCCTTGGAGACGCCATGATAAATGTATATTTAAGAGAAAAAGAATCGAATCCCGAGAGGGAAATATAAATTGGGGTCAACCTCATTGATAAGATCCTAGGTGTGATATACTATTTTAACGCTTTAATGCTTATTCACACGGATGCAATCCTATCAAACGAAATAGACAATTTAAAATAAATAAAAGAGACAGACGAAATCACTTTATAATTAATTGTTACATATTTTATTTTTTGATATTATATTTATACGTTTAATTATTATTTTTATTATATTGTATTACGGTGTTAATGTAATACTATCTATTTTTTATCTTCTCTGAGATATCTTTTGAGTTTTATTGACTATCCTATCGTTGACTTTCAACAAGCAATCATTTTAAGCTACAATGTTTATTTATGTATATTGCAATGGCTTATCTGAAATTTTAAAAAAAAAACTATATTTATTACAAAAACAATAATTTAAGTTATTATAGTATTTTTTTTCAAACCAGTTCGTTTATGATGTAAAGAAATAAAAATGAGACATTTACATAAAACCCAAAGCAAGTGTGTTATAAAAACATAAATAAACATTATAGTTTAAAATTTAAATTATTTCTTAGTAATTTAGAAAACCTTCAAACTGTCTAATAGGCTTCATTGTTATTTTTTATAATATAAGAGTAAACAGCCTACAACAATACAAAAAGTATTTCACTTGTTTGCCAACCAGAATTCAAGAATAGTTATAGAGAAACGAAAATTTTAAGATACAGGGTGCAAGTGTAGCAGCCGGCGCCATCAGGATGACATTATCTCCACAAGATTGCAAGAGGATTTATTTTAGCCACTAGATTTGTAGAATTGTGTACATTATATTGAAATACATATAAATAATGATTCTTAAAGTCTAATCGAATATATAAAGAAGTCACATTATTTTGTCCCTAACGTTCGTATATTTCATCTAACAGTTGTTCGCTTCAAGCCTATTAAGCAGCACCATTGTAAAAACCGTTGATGTCCACTTCAAAGTCTCAAAGTTTCAAACACTGTTTAGAAGTACTAAAATCTCCTTTACAGATCATAAAATTACTATTATTGCTTATAAGCAATAATAGTAAATTATTCGGGGTAAATCAAATTGAATTTCGTCGCCAATGACACATACAATTATGATAAAACGAAAGGTGTCAATAATATAACATATGGGTTGCAATTCCTCTCTTCACAAAAACATCTCAATCATAACTTAAAGGCTAAACAAATTAAGAATTTAAATATTTATAAACGATTGGAAAACATAATTTGAAGTATAAAACAAAATAAAAGTTATTGGAGATAATATATATAACAAATATCCACATCAAAGAGCCTATCAATGTAGTGTTTAAAACATTCTCTGTCCATCTGATTCCCTTTCGTGTCTTAGGTCCCAGCAATAAATGATTTATTCGTCGAAATATGTGATATTTTTTCCCCTCCAGCATGTCTACAAAATATATTTTTTTAAAGAATAAAACTCTCTCAAAACACATTAGACTTACACAATGTTAAGTGTTAACAAATTATGAAACATCATGGCCGTGTTTTGAATGAAATAATAATAATAATAATAATAATTACTATGTGTGTGTTAAAAAAATACGGAAATACGGAAAGTGTAGATCCCCTCTAATGACTGATATGCCTCACCCCTTCATTTAATGAAGTCTCATATCCTTCAGGGGCCTAATTGCTTGCGGGAGAAGGATAAAGGATTAGAGCCTCCTTATTTTAGTGGGATAAGGTTAGACTGAGGGGTTAATCATGAAGGGGCCTTGTGCATTAATGAGTCGATGAATATTTTTGGGCAACACTTCTTTTTGTTGACAAAATATATGTGTTTTTATGTACTATGAAATTGTAAAGTATTAGAAGCTCCCAGATAAATGGCTATTTAGTTATGTTGAAATTGTAGTATCCTGTGAAAATGAATAATAAATTGTTAAAATTAGTCCGTCAAAGTTAGGATCCCTTTCTTTAAGGCAGATTAATATCGATTTTTCCCCTCTCCGTTAGTTGAACCTGCGACTTAAAAAATAAGAGTCAATCACGCTTCTATAGATCTAACGTTCCACCTTTACATTTTTCAGGTTGATAATTGTGGAACCAAAAAAAAGACATATTCGAACCATAGAGATATAAAGACATAGAGGGTTTATTGGATTCTTCAGAGGAATACGCCATATTGCCCAATAACAACAAATCTTTCTATCTCAGCTTACAATGACGTAGTAGAAATTACTTTGTTTAGTTTGGGCACAGAAATAGAGCTGATCGATGTTTCTCGGCTATTGAAGAGAATAAGCTCTCTATATATTCATATCTATATGATTAGAACAATTGGAGGATTAAATAATTATTAAGTGATTAGTCATAATCGAAAAGCGGGATTTATATGACTTGTAAAATTCGACCTGAATTCGAAGTTTTGATAACTTTGATTGGGGAATTTTTTTAAACTTATGTATCAGTAGGGTGGTGAAAAACCTTGTGAAAAGAGGCACGCCTGCAGATGTTGCTAAAAGTATCTGGTTCCCTGTTTTCTTCGGATATAAACATAAACAAACTCTATGAAAGCAGTCTCCGGAGGATGTTTAAATTTGAACATGAATAAGCAAACTATTTTCCATTAAGGAGAAGACGGGAATGTATAACAACATAATGGCATGATATGGGCCCACTATAAATGTCATTCTTCCACACATCTGTGCCTCCATTAGTAGTGATCCCCCAAAAATACTTTTTTTCGGCACGATGAAGGTGAAAAATATGAAGAAGTGAGTTGTATTGTCGACGTGTATTATGATACTTGTTGTCTTCATGTATCTGCAATTGTTTCAAGATTTTTTTCTTCTTTTTTGAATGATTTAACCAATCAAATTGAGAGTACGCAAGGAAATTTTTCGTACCATGTATGAGTAATGAATTCATTAGAAAATAATATATATATATATATATATATATATATATATATATATATTATATATATATATATATATATATATATATATATATATATATATATATATATATATATATATATATATATATATATATATATATATATATATATATATATATATATATATAATAGATATATATATATATATATATATATATATATATATATATATATATATATATATATATATATATATATATATATATATATATATATATATATATATATATATATATATATATATATATATATATATATATATATATATATATATATATATATATATATATATATATATATATATATATATATATATATATATATTATAATATATATATATATATATATATATATATATATATATATATATATATATATATATATATATATATATATATATATATATATATATATGGATAAATGGGAGTTTTTCCAAATAAAACTGAAGATACTTTAGGGAACACATAAATTTGAATTCAATATTGTGAAAAAGTTTTATCAAATATCAATTATGGAGAGAAAAAAGGAGAATTCAAATAACTGTAATGGTTAATTTTTTTTTTAATGGTAGTGATTGATAAAGTTTTAATAAAATCATAGTGAAGGTAAGATAGATCATTTTGATAATAATCTAGATCGATAGTTGGAAAACAAAAAGCAAATTTGAGTAATTGGTAAGTTCAAAATAGTTCGATTGGTACTATATTGATGTGAATAATAAGAATCAATAAAATAAAAGTCACTTAAGATTAGACATGATGCTTAGATTTAAAAAAGTCTTTTCAATGACAAGTAATGGATAACAAATATATTGAGATTAGAGTTATAGGCCCATGTCAAAAAGGCAAAAATAGGAAAATTATGAAATCGACTAAAATTGAAGGCACTTAAGTCGTGACAAAAATGTCTACGATATAAAATTCGACCTGGTCTAGAAATTTTGAAAAAATCTTAACGTTACCGATGATTTAAATAAACAAAAGAAACGATATTTGAGTTAATCGCATTGTAAAGAAACATTTTTTGTTCGTTTCATATTGTTGTTCTTCTTCTAAGTTATATTTTTATAATAACATATCTATTCATTTCTTGTTTTTGACGCAACTACTTCGAAATATATTATAACTAGAATACAAAAATGGAATATATGGAAGTACAATGTAAAAATAGCTAAATTAAAAGCACTTAAGATAATAAGATACATGTAAATTTCAACCTGATATCAGTCATAAAACGTGATTAATCTATAAAAATAGTCCAAATTGCCTCATTGTCTATGTATTTATTACATGTAAAATTATATCAAAACATTGTCCTTCTATCTATGACTTCAATCAATAAGAACTCAAAAATATTTATGGAAGGACGACATTTACTTTGATCAATAATTAAAAAAACAATCACTGTGTTGGATCGTAAATCATTTTTGAGAACTTCGTTTATTAAAGCATTCAATGCAATTAATTAAATGTTAAGGCTAAAAAAATTACATACTATTCATATGTTGATGCTGTTGAAGGACAAAGTAAGAGGTGCAGAGGCACGTAATTGAATTAGAACTTGAAGCTCTCAAGGTGATACGATGATCCACGAGAAGGTGAAAAAAAATAAATGCTTGTTGACGAATGCTATTTTTAATTCAATGTTGGATCATGTTTTATAAAATAAATACTTTTATTGACGAATAAACATACCAATTTGCTTATAATAAAGAGATAATAATTCAAATAAAACAGTACCAAAAATAAAAAAAGATTTACTACACCTAGTGGTTGCTAGCTTTAATATTCAAAATTCATCCTGCAATATTATTGAGAAAATATCAAAGAAATGTAACCCTATTATGCCGTAATGATGGCCGGTCAAGCTCGTGGGCCCATGACGCTTGGATTGATACCTTATGTTCCATAATAATGTCATATCAAGCTCAAGGTCCTCCCGTCAGGCTTGATTTGATATCCCCATATGCCATAGTTGGAACTGCTTGAATCAAAAGATTCGTTGGCAGGGGATGTATAATAAGCTATAATTGTGTCATATGGAACCCAAATGACGCTGACGCATTCTTAATATATCATATATAACTAAAACAGCAACAAAATAATATATATAGCCTTCATTATTTTGGAATGGGAGATCACCTTTGAAATGAATCTACGTATACTTAGTAAGATTAAACTATTGATAGAGTATTTATAAAACAAATTCAAATAGCTTTAGCCTAATAATTGAATACTTATAATAAATAATCTGCATAATATTTGATATAAAATAAAAACGAAACAATTATTTTTGTCAATATATTTTATATTAATTGAAATTACCTATCCCATCTTAAAAATATAGATTAGACTCAACATGTGGACTCTGCACGAAAAGATTACCAGAAAGTTATAAAACAAATACTCACAGTTATTAACCTTTATTGCAAAACAAATATATGCATGCTGTCAAATTTATTGCTATCATAAAAAGTACTATATATCTATATATTATAATTATCATGTCAATGACTCATGAATTTCACAATAAGCTATTATTTTAGTGTGATATGTGTCCTTGGTAAAGAATGTCTTTTTATAGTAATAGATATAAAATAAATTTAAACCACTCTACTGCACGTGGATCTATAAATGCACTTTCACAGATATTGCTAAGTGCTTTTTGTATGATAAATATCTATATATTATGGAGGATCTAACCGATAAGAAGGGGGAGATTTAAAATAAATCTTTTGGATAATGAGCAAATATGAACAATGTTTATGACCATATAATAACCCTTTTTGAATTCATATACATAGATGCCAGTGCTTCTTTAATATGTCTTTGAATCCTGGGAATCGTAACAAATGAGATTAAATAAAGAAGAAATTAAGACAATTAAAATACTTATTTATATTGAACAATTTTTGCAAATCACATAAACGAATATTTAAAGAATTTGACAACATTTTTTATGCGAAGAAGATAGTAGTCATGATTGGTTTTCGAAACATGTAATACGACTCACTTTTTAATTTTTCTCGCATGCTTAACGTTATAAAAATGAAAGTGTCCATAAGTTAAACATATCTTCATTGGCATTCTTGATTCAAAAGGTCGAAAATGTGGTTTTTGTTGGGGAATAATTTCTATACATTTGATTTGGTATGTATTGATCAATATTTTTGGCATATGTATTCAATTGGCACAGTAAATCAATCGCAAAACTAATGATATTTCCAGGATTATGAGGAATTTTTCCTAGTATTGTCTAAATAATTTAAACAACACTTCCATACAGTAAATATAGAAGCGACGTCATTTTAGACTTTTATTTATTTCAATATATGAGTCTGGTTTTAAAAAGTTTGATTTATCTAGTTGAATACTCCATTTTTAAGATGTATATTCTTTTAAGATCCCTCACAATTTTGATCTCTCAATGATTTTGTATTAGATTTCATATTCTTGGGCTTTATCTTTTGTTTCCCATTTTTTTCTTATAAAAATCAGGGCTCTATTTATTACATAAACTATTTATAAATGTTTAATGGGGAAATTGTGTTATGGAAAACATTAATTGATTTTGTTTTATTGTATCAATAAAAAACTGTGTTTTTGTTATGAATGCATTGATTTGGTCGGCCTTTTCTCTCTCGTAGAAAGATATGAAGTCGTCCTAGGAGGTTGTAATCGCCCAGCGGTTTTTTTTTTGCCTTCTTGGTTCGATATAATTGCAGCTCCGAATGGATATAAATAAGTATTATAGCATTCAAATTAGTCTATCGAACTTAGGATTTATCAATGAGGTAGACCCAAAATGACCATCCCTCTCGGGATGATTCGAACCTGCGCTCCAACATTGAGAGTTGAGCACGCCTTAACGCACACGGTTATCGCACTCCCTTCGAGGCTCTTAATTATTTCGGTCGTTTCTTCATACATCTGGAGGAGTTTTCCGCAAGACCATATATAGTGTCTCGAAGTTTCGAGTTCCTCTCCACAGAGGTGAAGTTGTTCATAATATAAATTAACATTATAGCTACATATAAATTACCCTTAGAGTCCTAATCATTATATTATAAATGGAACGACGATAATAATAATAATACACAAATTTCGATTATAGTATTTTTGACATATTGATACTAAGTTTTTTAATCTACTACAAAATATGTTGGCTTTTTGCTTATTTATTTAAGAAGACTTCTGTGCGTCAACATGGAGCCTTGTAGAGCTCTTATTTAACGCACTGAAATGTCCTGGAACTCCTTTTCCATGAACTAAGAATGTAAACACGGAAACGTCGTGAAAGGTGACTTGATCATTTTCTTTCCTCATGTTTCGGAGAATGAATTAGAAAACCTGAAGGACTTGTTCCCTTTGAACAATGAACACAGTCAAAGGCACTAATTACATCCAAAGAAACTACAACCACAAATAAAGAAAATACTTTTTTTCAAAGCAACGTGTTTTCCTACAACATAGCAGCAGCAACTTAGACAGTGATTTATATGATATATTTTTGATTTATGAGTTCATATTATGTAAAAGTCCTTCTTAGTTTTTTTTGTCTTAGAAAGTTATTTTTTTAAGTATTTGCCATTTATGGTTGTGACGTTTATAATGAAGAAGGTGTGTCACTGCAGGTCTTAGTTTATATAATGGCTGAGAGAAATAATGTGATGTCCGTTCAAAAATATTTTTATTTATTAAAATATAAAAATAATGAAATAATGTAAATTATGAAGGTTTTTACGATAACTTGATGCCATAACGTTCTCAGCCACATCGTGCCTTGCCAGTTCTCAGAAATCAAAATTAGAGCATCAATTGAAGTGCTCTCAAGGGATCTTTTTAAGCCCTTCCCGAGCCTTGAGAAAGTCTATTAGGGGCTATTCTTCAAACTGAAGTAAGCTTCCATTCAAACACTATTTCTCGAGACCGCAGGTAATCGAAAAAAACATTGATAGACTACCGAAAAAGACTAAGCTCACCTAGCTCAATCTGCATAGAATTTGTCTGAAAGATTGTCTCTTGATGTGATAAAACATCTGTCCTCACGTTGCCGCTGAAACAAGGGATTGTCTTTTACAAAAGGGCATAAAAGGGTCAAATACATAGAGTCCATAGAGTTAGATATTAACCTTTGTGGTCGTTTCCTCTACCGTGAGTTGAAGCATCTGCTTCAGAATGACGAGGAACCACTATTACTCTGCTGAATCCAATGAAGAGATTGAGACAAGGCGAGCTGCCCGACCAACTCTAAACGTTCCGTGAATATTGCTATAACGACATTGAAACCAAAGAGTATTTATATATATATATATATATATATAAAGATAATAGATAGATAGATAGGTAGATGGATAGATACATAATTCTCTTTTGATATGAATTGTTTTCTGATAATTGAATAATTTTATTAAAATCTAACTGTTAGAAGAGCAGAATATGCCAATAATATTTTCAAATATATTTTTATTTATAAATAGAGTCTAAAATATATCCTCTTAGGGAAAATATTTCTTATAGGAGTTCAGCTGAAGTTACTTATAGTTAAGGTAATAATTGATCCCAAATAGTTTATTCTTTGTTTTCAAGTACGTTGCGTCATCATTTTTTATTTTATCCAACTGTTGTTGGGCTCTATCTTTAAGCTTAAAATAACCTTACTAATTACTCTCATACAATAAAACATATTATGTCATGAACCTCAAGGGAGATCATCCAGTTTAACTCGCCTGTTCACTTGCAATCAAAAAGCTATTCAAACCAACAATCGATGACTTGGGCAATTTGTCCTTAGGGATCCAAGGGCCAAATCCCGTCGGACGTATCATTTTTAAAATGCTCAAGTACAAAGGAACATGTATATGACGTAACATTTGGATTATGATCGTTATTATTAATCAAAGCTATGCCTATAAGATAATTAACTTTTATAATGCTTAATTGTGACTGCCATTTTCTTATTAATAATCAAGTATCTTAACACCTTTAAGGGTTCGCCATTAAAATGGATCGTACAAAATTTATTGGGATGGAAGTTTTATCTGTAGAAAATTAAAAATCTAAAGAAGGACTAATGAAAACGATTATCATTTGTGATTTTTTAATATATGTCTTTACAATTTGATTAATTTCCATAAGACAGGTATTGGCTGTTTTTGTTTCTTGTAAGTAAATGAGCTCATTCAAAATAAATAATTTAAGCCATGAAGCTATCACTTTTAACTCCTAATTTATTATGCTAATGACTTTTATAAATTTCTTAGGTATTAATTGCTTATATAGATGCCATAATATAAACATTAAAGCATAAGTATTTGTAATTTTAAATACTTTATTTTCAGGCTTCTTTAGTTGGACCACAAATAATTTCATCACTATTTTATTAAGAAAACCTTACTGATCAAGAGACATTATATATGCATAAATACATAAATAACATTTAAATATAAAATTAGATCTTTAAACATAAGTTTAAAAAAACGTTGATTAATATAAATTACGACTTTCAACAAAAAAAGCATGCTCTTGAAAATATACTATATTAAGAACAAACAAATCAATTACACTATAAATCGAACAATAAAAACGTTATAAATATAAAAGACATACCAGCATCATAATTTGGGAGTTAATTTAATGTGCAGACCAAAGATGATTAACATAAATCCCACACACACCTTTACATAAAAGAGAACTAGGATAAAGTTTTTTGAATTTCTGATGACATTTTATTAGATGCTTTAAACGTACAAGAAAGATAAAAACGAACTAATTGACCTGTTGAATTCCATGCATCACTATTGGAATTTTTAATGCAAGAGCCCAATAATGCGCACTGGTAGATATCATGATGGCTCGATATCCTCTTAACAAACAAAGTTATAACTCGCTAGCATATGTGCGATATAGCTCGTAATGCTCGAAAGCGATATTTTCATAGCACATGTTTTTGGTGATCTTCTGTGATTGATGTATTGTTATCTGAGTGTATATATGCCTCTAGTTACCCATGAAGTTAAAGGTAGGTTTTTAACCAATAGAAAAAGGTTTGTGAGTCCATCCAGTTGACTTAGTCGGAGGATCTTAAGTATTTTATTGCTGACTTCCTTCAATACCATTGGAATGTCCTTTATTCTTCTAATTATTTATTTATGAGCAAGCATATCTTTCATCAACGTTAGGGACACTTTTAAAAGCAAAGAGATCAGGGTAAAGATATATAATTATGTTTATATTATATTATATGGTATGGTTTAATGGTTGTACCTCTGACCAGTGCTAAGGAAGGATCTATCCAGAGTATATTATCCTTCATACAAGGCAATACACCTTTGAATGCGTTCTTTTACTTTGGTACAACCTCATATATATATTTTTGTTTTGTATTTCCATATATGTCTGTAATATATATCTCCAAATCGCTTTTTTCAATGTTACAATTATTATTATTATTACGATTATTACAAAACCTGGCCACGCTTACACAATCACAGTGTATTTAGAACCCTAGTTATTGTGATTTATTTATTTTTATCTTCTCTCCTGCCATAATGGAAGGCAAAAGAATACGTATATATATATATATTTTTTCGTAAGAAGGGCACGAAAATACGAGGTATATTAAAAAAGGATGATAGTGAAGTATAATAAACTTAATTCTTTCTATTGAGTAAAAGGAAGTTCATAATGATCAAATGCTAAACATTAATCCAGTTGATATTTTGTGATTATTATATAAGATCTAAAGAAATTTCGGGAAAATATAATTTGCAGCTTGGCGAAGGCGCAATTTTGAAGTACGCACATAGGCGCCAAAATTGTATTTTTTTGTTTTAATTGAACCTATCAAGATTATGTTTAAGAGAACGCTGTGTTTTTGTGGGTATTTCCATTTAAATCACTACGTATAGAGTCTTTTAAAACAGTGGTCCCAAATCCCCGGTCCGTGGATCAATCAATACGGGGCTACATAGGAATTTATTAGTTATTTATGTTATGCATATTAATTATTTTAAACTATTAACTATTATTTTTTAAATACCAGTTAAATTTTAAGTAAATAGTAGCATGATGGGTCAGGTGTTAACTGGTCCGCAGATAGAAAAAGGTTGAGGGCCTCTGTCTCCTTAGAAGGGAGTTTATAGCTGACATAAAAACTTTTGTTCTTTAATGTACTCGTTCAATACTAGAAAAGAAGTTTGTTATTATAAAAGCAGTATATTTTGATAAAGTCTTATCAATCAGGAATATGTTATTCTGAAGACAGTGAAAAATTATACTCTCTAACTTTTAGTTAACACCTTTGGACCCTTTTATTATGGTGGATCTTCAACAAAATGATCGACCGTATACAAAGCGATCCAATCACCCGCGGCAAAGCGTAAGCAAGGATGCACAATTGTAGGCTTTGGAGCCTCTGTAGATCCTATGGTTCCTTGGACGGCACCGATTGGCTGGAATGAAAAGAACTAAAGGACTAATCAATACTTGAGGGATCTGTATTCTATCATAGCTCCAGGAGAATATATCACATGTTACAATCATAATATTATTATATATGAGGAGGGGACGTGACGTCATCTCATGGTTGCCACCTGCAACCCACTAGCCACCAACAATATCTCCATTATTATTCGTAGCGGTCAGTTGAATACTATTTTAAACAGAAAAATCGTGGCATTGGCGTATTTCTGGCTTATAATGGCATCTTAGTGATTTATATTATACTATACTAATATAATAGGATATTGTATGAAAAGGCTACCCAACTAGTGAAAATTGATCTTAATTCCTTCCCAAGATTCTGAAAAGTCCATGGGATGAAAATAAATACGAGTAAAACGGACAATCTTCCGATAGGCATATACACATTAGCAAATAATTTAATTATTATTCGGATACAAGTTGTTAAATCTGTATTTTATTTTAATAGTATCAGTACGACCAGGAAAACTATCAATAAGTTTTGGCTCATATGTTATATAAATATATATAATACATATATCGTTATATAACTAACTTTAAACTACAATGTTTATTCATACATTCCATTAAGTTTATTTCGTTGAGAAAACAAAGTTAAAAATATGCTTTTTATCCTTTTTTAAGGTGAAAAACAAAATTGAATTTAATAATTGAATAAAATCCCATATTTTATCAAAAATTCGAATCCAAACTATGGAATTTTATTCCATCATTAAATACAACTTTTTGTATAACTTTTTATACAATAAAAACATATTTTTTAACCTGTTTTCAACAGCATTACACTTAATGGAATGTATATATAACATTCTAGGTTAAAATTAGTTCCCTAAACATAAAGTTATTCAACAATACTAAAGCAAAACACAATACAAAGACAATAATTATAAGCATTTTTTTAAATTTAGTTCAACTCAATAAGAATAACAAACAAAGTGTAATAAATGATGTACATGATAGTTTTAACTGATCTTATAGTATGAAATAATACGCAATTATGTATATAAATAAGCAATAATAAAAATATGGTTCTTCAATTTTGTATAACATTTTGAGCCAAAACTATATTGAAGTAAATATGGATTATATTTGCTTTTAATTCTTACCATGAAAAAGGGAAATAAAATATGGTGTAGAGCTTCTTGTTAAGTTCATAACTTTGTGTTGTTTGTTAGCTTCTAGATCAGCCCCACCACACCGAAACTCAATCCGGTATCAACCGATAATAAACTGTCTAGGAGCTAACCTTTATTGCGAAATAAATTAAATTGATACAAAAGTAAAAAGGCTCTTAGAAGATTGTCTCCATGGGCTTTTTCCTTCTTTGCATCTCCTCTGCCAGTTCGTCATCACCATTCTCGTTTGGGGACACGCGCAGATTAGGTGGATAGGTGTTTCATCGTCTTCCTCACACAGTCGGCAAACCGGGGTAGAAACTTTCCCACTTGTAGAGGTGTTCATTTGGGCAATATGTCCGGTAACCATAGCAACGATCCTCGAGACATTTTTCTTCTTAAAATGAAAAAAACTTCCTTTCAATATACAGCTCGGGGTTGATAACTATTTTATAACTTTAAAAATATATAAGACTTACAAGGTACTACAACAGCCAAAACGCCTTTAGGAAAAACCATTTTTTCTTTCTTTTCATACTCATTATATATACATCATCCACAATGATGAAGAATATTTTTACAATTATCCTTCAACAATTCCATGGAACTTCTCCCTTTAATAACTATTAATTACTCTCTCTCTCTAAATATATATAAGAAAAACAAATCTACTATTCATTTCATCATGCATTATACATATATATAAATATAAGTGCTTAACTAACTATCTTACAGTGATTAATTAGGCAATAGATTAGTGTTTCTCAAATACAAGTTTTAAAGGTTTGCATCTATGGCTTCAGTAAGAAAATCATATAGTATTATATATTATATTAGGTATATTTATTTATATTACTATATATTTGTACAATTTAATCTTATATTATATATTTATTATATATATATATATATATATATATATATATATATATCTAGATATATATATATATATAATATTATATATATATATTATAGATATAGATATAATATAGTTCATATAAACGCTAATAATCTATCTTAAGTGAGTAATTAGCAATACATTATGTTTTCCCAATATACAAGCTTTAAAGGTTTGTATCTATGTTCTTCACATAATATCATATGACTAGATATTATATTAATGTATATATATTTAGTTGAATTAATATATTTTTATATTATTTAATGCTATCATAATAAATATATAGTTTGTATTAGATTAATATATATTTTCGATAATATGTATCACAGATACTGGTAATAATGTGTATTATTGTGTATTATGTTATTTTATTTATTAATGTATATCATATTATAATACATTTATGCAGTGGTTACCGCGTGCGATGAAATGAGCGATAAAACGATAAACAATAATTATCGCTGAGGTCAAACTTTTATCGTTATCGTTTATTGCAAAGTTTTCTAAAATTACCGCTTTTTCACTTATCATTAGTCCCAAAAAATGAGGAACGAAAACGATAAACTCAAAGACGACTTTTGTAAAAATACCAAAAAATTCAAAGACGACTTTTGTAAAAATACCAAAAAAATTAAATGAATTTTTGGAGGTTCTTTAAAAAAAAACGTCATCACTTTTTTGGAGATTCTTTAAAAAAAAAACCGTCATCACTTTTTTTGAAGATTCTTTAAAAAAAAAAGTGTCATCGCTTTTTTGGAGATTCTTTTTAAAAAAAAAACGTCGTCAACTTTTTTTAGAAATTTTTACCGTTATCGTTTATCGCTTACCGCAAGCTGGGATTTGAAATTTTTTTACCGTTTATCGTTATTTGAGAAAAAAGTTATCGTTTCATCGTTATCGCATGTTGAAAAAAAAAGTTATCGCAGAAACCACTGCATTTATGTGTCTAAGATTAATATATTTGGACCCGTATGTATCACACGTACTCTGATATCTGTTGTGACTCAATGCAATAGAATGTGTAATATGTGACGTATTTAACTCGAAGATATTAGGTGTGTAGTAACTATACTTTACATTATATTGATATTGCATTTCTCAAAATATTTTTTTTTTCAAATCAAGGCTTGTGGATTTGAAAATGGTTTCTTAAATATTAATATTATAAGATCTTATAATATCTTTTGCTAAAATAATGGGGACCAAATTGATCGGGACGAAATATTAGCGATGTCTTTAATAAAATAATCTATGAATCTAACATTTCAACATTTTTAATTTTTTTAAGTAAGGTATTTGCTGATTATACGTTGATCAAGGTTATAATTTACCCTTGCTAAATTAATGAATAAACTGACTTTGTTCTTCCCTTAAGCTTTTTAGGTTGACTTGTTTGTTTACTTGGCTCCTAGATCAGACCATAACGATATAGAGACATAGAGGACTTATTGGATTCTTCAGAGGCATACGCCATATTGCCCAATAACAACAAATCTTTATATCTCTATGATCAGTTACGATGACGTAGTACAAATTACTTTATTTAGATTGGACACAGAAATCAGTTGAATGACGGTGCTTCTCTGCTATTGAAGGAATAAGCTCTGTATATCTTTATATCTCTATGGATCTGACACAATGAACTCAATCCGGTAGTAACCGGCAATAAACTATTTAGGAGCTTGCCTGTATTACGCAGGAAATCAAATTTACACAAAAACAAAAGATTCTTAGTACTCTACTTTTTCCTTCTATTAATCTCCTCAGCCATCTCGTTCATCACCATTCTCCTTTGGGGACCCTCTAGGATAAGATGTATAGGATTTGGTTGTCTTCTCACATTAATGTGTATACTTTTGTATGAATAAGGATAACAAATTACATATTTTTTCTGTTCAGTAGCCATGTTTTACAGTAATTGTGATGGTCCATTTATCGCCAGATGCTGCAAGATAAACACGTCATACTTGTGGTTGAGGAATTGCTTTATCTAATACATTTTATAGATAATATTGTATGAGAACATTTAGAGGATACACCACCGCCATAAATTGAGACCCATTTGTAGAAAAAACATTTTGCACTAAGACATTCTTCTCTCTGATTCATATTCACATCTCAAGTGTCGCGAGTGATTTTTTATTTGATAATACAAACTTATTTTTTTTTATATTCCCTCTTCTTTTTCTTTCCACCAATCAGAGAAACACTTCCCCGTTTGCAATCCTTACTTACAAACTTGCCAAAAACATGAATAACAATTTTTGATTAAACCAATGATAAGCTTTTGTGGTGAAATTAATGAAGGAAGGAATGAAGGGAAAATGGAGGGAACCAAAGATACAAGGTCTAACACACATATTTAGATCTATATGCGCCTTATCGGAAATGGTCTATATATATATGATACATACATATATTTTAATGCATGAGCCAATAACTCACAATATTTCAATGATTTCAAGGGCAAGGTGGTTTAAAAGAATCCCCCTTGTTATGTTCGTATAAGAGAAGAAGCGAAAAAAACCAACCTGGAGGCCAAATCAGTAGGGTCTTGGACCACCCATTGTAGAGGGAAATGGTCCTAGTTACCTTGTTAAGTACTTATGCTGTGCTCCGTTCCTTTCCATTGTTATTTATGGTTTCTCCAATGGCCACGATTATTACTACTCTTTCTACAGGCCTATGTTTTTTCGATCCCCTTTTTCTTATTTTCCCGCTCGTAGGATTTTGAACTTGAAGGATACGCAGACAGTTTATGTTGCTGGGCATATATTAGAGTGTGTCGTCCGGTTCAATGCTTGAGAATTTAATCCTATGGCGGGGTGAAATGTGGGTAGCGGTTTAAACTATAATTGTTTTATAAATATAATTGTTTTTGATATTTTTAAGGCACCATTTATGGGTCTATGTGATAAATATAACTTTTGAGTATCTTATACATATTAGGACATATAAAAAATGCTTAACTAATATTAGGGTATATTAAAAATTATGAGCTAATATTAGGGTGATTCAATTTTTAGCTACTATTAGGGTGTATCAAAATTATTAGCTACTATTAGGGTAATATCAAATTATTAGTTACTATTAGGGTGTATTTAAAATTATTGTTCGAAGGAATTGCAATACCATTGTAAAAACGTATCAGTATATTGCCATTAAAAATAATCCATCGAATCTAGGATATTTTCCATGCAGTTGAACAATAATAATCTTCTCCCTCTCTAGAATCAAACCTCCCCATCAAGATTAAGACTCGAGCAGGCTTTCAGTGACCTAAGGTACTCCCTATTTTGCTTATCTTTAAAAGTAAATAATGTACGTCAAAAGTTATTACAACATCCTTTTTTGTATTTGAAGTAAGTGGAAAAGAATTATAAAAACAAGGAATTAAATTGCTAGCAAAAAAAACCATTTCTATTGATCACCATCTCGCCAATACAAAAGAAGATGCTGGTTGTAAAATTTTATATATTTATGTTCATATTTCATGTTTCTAATAATATATTTTATGGTTTTGCAAGAAGTACAATAGATATACAATTAAAATATATTTCTTGTATAAGGAACACGACCGCTTAATGTGTTATAACATAATGTTTAGTTTCTTCAAAAATATACAAACAAACATATTGAATATAATAATAATTATTATTATTATATTTGAGGAGGCACCCCATTCTTCATATTTCCATTATACAGTTTCATATTTCTCATGAGATTTATATAAAGCAACTCTGGTCTTCCATTTGTTTACGCGAGAGGGAAGTAGTAGGGCTGATTTTTTTTCATTTTTTTAAGTTTTCTGCTTTAGTTTTGTCAACATAACATTTGCCACTTTTTCAAAGAATATGTTAAGAGTCGACTGTTTGTCCTTGCCAAAAATTTTTGAGGTTGATGTATTGTTTGTTCTTTCAAATGGTTTTAATTATTCTATTTTAGTTATATACTTTAAATATCAATATGAAGTTATATATTATACAATTAAAATTAATATTGATAAAAATCAGTAAATAAATAAGGTAAACTTAAGTGAAAAGTCGGTTTGAGATCACCCTGGACACTTCGAAAGGACAATTACGTCGATATCTACATACTTAATAATTGACCAAAGGCACATAAGATGCACAAAATCAATATCAAAACTGCATAGTTTAATAGCCAACAGAAGAAAATCCGTCGATGTAATAGTTTGAATGCTAAAATATTTATTCATATATTCACAGATGAAATTCAATCGAACCTTATAAGATTTACTATTAGGCGTATTAATATATATCTCCTGACTTAAAATACAAAGTAAGCTACAATTGTACGTTAATAAGTAGAACTTTTGTTTTGATATGATTTGATATTCAAATATTAAATGAAGGGACAGAATGACTTCTCGTTCACAAACCATATGACTGGGCCAAAGTAATAATATAATCATCTCTGACGTTACAATAAACAACAGGACGCATCAATCATGTATAAATAGACAAATAAATTCACAAATTCGGCATTATTCCTTTTTTCATACCCTCTAATACGACTCACACATGGCAAACAAGCACTGTGGCCTTAAATTGATGCATTTGGCCTTAGTCTCACACTCTTGAGGCCCGTCACGAATTCCTCTCCTTGGCCTCGTAAATCAATCTTGCTTGTGAGGACTTGGGAATATTATTATTATTATCCCTGCTTGCAAAATGAATCTTTGCAAAAATACTGCGGGGATTAATTACTCATTAAGTATTCAGGGCAAACACTTAGAATCTTCGCAAGTTTAAACTGGAGCCAATGAATATTTCAGTCTTAAGTTCATTGAAAGAGAAAGAAATTAAACATACGGATGGTTGATATTTAATTTATAAGCGGTTATATTATAATAAACAAAAGTTTCATCGTGAAATATTTACCAGTGACCATATAATCTATAAATTGTTCATGAGTGGTATCAGGTATGGCATTATAAAAAGGATCAAAGTAGAGAACAATTAAAGATTGTTAGTCGCAGTGATAAATGTAACATACAAGCATTGTCTTAAAATGAAATGAAATCTCACTGTTATTAATATTTATCCCCTATATTTATAAACTTTATTTTGTTTTATATTTGAGTATTTTGTCTTGTAGTAGAAATTGGAATACATTACTTTTGATCAAACAACAGCTTAGCCCAAACTTTATTGCAAGAGACGTCAAGGGTAACTATTCTGTGGTATCACTTAAATGGAAAGAGAAAACGATCAAATTGATTTCGATTTACGGGCCAAATAGAGATGATCCCTCCTTTTACCGGTTTTTTAAGATCAAATTTTATGTCTACAAAAGCTCTTAACGAAGGTTTATATATTTTAATTGGAGATTTTAATGTATCTTTTGTGCAAAAAGAGATACAATAATTATAAAAATTGCAATAATATTCAGGCGATGAGGGAAATAGATAATATGATGACTACAAAAAGACTATGTGACGTAGTATTAAAATTTAATCCTAGTCCAAAACACAAATTCTCCGTGAAAAGGGGTGAAAATATTTTAAAAAGCTCTCGGTTGGACTATATTTTAATGTCGGAAGAACTAATGCCATTTCTAACTGACTATTGTGCCCTCGCTCCTTTTATATCCGATCACAACCCTATAGTTTTATCTTTGACATCCAAATGGAGTTGTTTTAGCCAACATGGCAATTAATTACAACGTTATTGGAAGATATCCCTACACAAAATATAGTTACATTTATCATTGAGGGAATTTTAAAACAATTAAAAATAAAGAAATTAAATCTCCGTCATTTGCCTTTAAACTAATTTAGATTGTGCCAGAAGGGAATACATTAAACTAGGAGTAAGATTGGGAAACGAAAAAAAAAAAAATTAGAAAACTTATTAGTAAGGAAAGCGAAGGGAAAAGTGATACGGCTGAAGCCGAAGATTTGAGAGAGATTCTTGAAATGACATCACAAGGACATTTGATTAGATCAGGTCTTAAAATGTGCCGAAAGATCAAGTAGTTTACAAAAAATTGAAGAAGTTCGAAGAAAATTTTAAAGCAAGGGGCGATATGTAGGTTTTAATAGATAAAAATAATGAACTAATATCAAACACTGATGCTATAAACAAATGATTGCAGATTACTTCAGAGAAATCTACAAGTGTGGAGATTGCGAGAAACTCAAAGGTAATCGGTGCATGAAGTGTCTCTTCAATACAGCTGATTTTGTTACTAGAATAGAAATGAAAAGCTCAAAAAATCCTCAAAATAGGAAAAACAGATATGGAAACTATGGAGCAGGATATATCCTACAAAGAGAATATATTACAAAATATAACAAAAATAACAGATTACCCGGACCAGGTGGATTCCCAATGGAGTTCTATAAAAATTCTGGTCTCTAATTTCTCCATTACTCGAAAAGGTATACCAAGAAGCAAATTTCAAAGGCTACTTTGAAATCATATTTCCATTGGCAAACTTGTGATTTTACCGAAACCTGAAAAAGATCCAAGAATGATCGAAAACTACCGCCCCTTAACAATGCTGAACACAATATATAAATTTATAACGGTATATTGGCTGCTAGATTAAAGAAAATAGCCCCTAGTTTATTAGACAATTCTCAAAAGGGCTTCGTGCCAGGAAGAACCATGGAGGATGTTTTGTAAAGGCGTTACAGATTCGATTTCTGAAGCAAAAAGACAAAATAACCATTAGCGATTTAGGAGTAGATTTTAAGAAAGCTTTTGATTTTATCTCGCACGAATGGATTTTAAAATGTTTAAAGTCATATGGTTTTGGCGATAAGATGATTCGTTTGATTGTGGTATCTTTCTGTGATATTTCGACGTACTACAAATGTCAAAGAAATGTCTTTCCCATTAGAAGAGATTGTCGCCAGGGAGATCCAATCTCTCTGTTATTATTCCCATTACCATAAATCCTTTGCTGGAAGAAATTCATTCCTTTGAAGAGATAAAAGGAGTGAAGATCGGGAAGAAAGAGAAAAAAGTAGAAGCCTTTGCAGACGATGTGAATCTGTTGTTCACTGGAAGTCAAAAGGACATCGAAATATCTTTTATGTCAACTTTAGACATTTTAGAACAATATAAAGGACACTCAGGTCTTCAAATTAATTTTAAGAAATCCAATATTTTAGCTACTTTTTTTCCTTCCTTTGACCTTAAAAATATACAAGTTGCGCATTCACTAAAAAAATTTAGGCACATATATGTATATCTCTCGATGGAAATTCTACTGAAGCTAACTATGGATTGATTGAAGATAATATAAAAAAGCAACATCAAGATACCATTTTACACTAAAGAGGAATATAGCGGTTAGAATTTTTATTTGGAACTCTATGATTTTACCAAGAACGATGCATATCTTAAAACAAACACCCATATCAAAAAGTCTATGTCATAATGTTAACACATTTGTCAAAAGTTTGTTTTTATGATGGGCCAACTCGAACCATAACCTGGAAACGTGTCTGTACACCAAAGAAATTTGGCGGGCTAGGGCTGTTAGATTTTGAATGTTTCTGGAAAGTGATGAGCTTTACATGGTTTAGGGGCCTCCTAGAAGATGGTGCCGTGTGGGTTGAAATTTTGAAACAAATGTATTTAGGCGAAACAGGTCGACAAATGGATGCTGGGAAAGGCTTAGGCCAGACAAGGCCTCCGAAGTAACAGGTCAAATAAGTCTATTTTGGTCGAAGAACAAGGCATTAAACAAAGAGGTTGGCCGCAAAATATTATAAAACATGGAATGGCAGGAGCCTGTAAAGGAAAACAAAAGACTGGACCCTTTAGCAAATACATTCATAAAAAAGAAAACACATTTTTAGGAAAAACAGTGAAAAGGATTTTACAATGATTGAACTTTTAGAGCGAAATATGATTTTAAAGAAAATAGATTTTAAAAAGAGAGGAAATGGTCCCAGAGACTGTTTTGACAACTTCTCCCCCAACAGCAGTAACCAAACAATAAGGGAATGTCTCGTTGACAAGTCGGAAAAAGGCAATACCTGAGCCAAATTGATAGAAGGAAACAAGAATTTGGAATAGAGGCAACTGTTACAGATATTTTAAAGAGTCTTAATTCGAATTCTCTGGATACACTTACTATTGGTTTAAGTATAGAATAGTTACCGGCACGTTAACACTGGGAAGCATTTACGGTAGAAACATGGATGAGAGGCTTTGTTTTTTCTTGTAAGACATCTTTAGAGTCGTCAAAACATTTTCTACTCGAGTGTAGCATAATTGGTGAAATGCTATACAGACTAAAATAATTTTTCTTTGACCAATACAGTGTATGCTTAAAGACGAAAGATTTTGTGTATATCTATGTGGGCCCGCATCAAGAAGAAATCAACCTGATCACCTCTAGATTACTGTTCATACTTTATAGGTTTAGAAGCTCTAGAACAGTACTTCCCTCCAATATCGAACCTATTTTAAATAATGCAATATTTTTTTTTAATTCCACAGTTCATAAAATATATACAAGCATAAAAAACAGATGTATACAAAAAGATGTTAATGCGTAAAACATAATTAAACATTTTAGTTTAAAATTTAACATCAAATATGAACGAACACTAAAATACAATTATAATTAAACAACTTGACAATCTAAAACAAAACATAAATTAACGATAAAACGGTCTATTTTAAATCCTTGAATTGGCGTAAAAGTTTTTAATAATTTTCCCATAAGGCAGGGAACACGAAGGGAAGTAGCGAATTACATCACCAGCCCAACTCCACTTTCCATCGGTGCCAGAGGGGATCTTGAGGTCCAACGCCGCGTATCTTGCCGTAGCCGCTAGAATAATTGCCCTTACCTCCCACGGACTGATAGGAGAGTGAGATGCTAACCTCTTAGCTATAAGGTAGCTTTGGCATTTAAGAGAGTGCTATTTATTGCTCTAGATTTTGCAGAGAGAGATCTGCCAAGACCAAAGAGGACGATGGCTTTGCAAAAATTGTTTGTATCTGGGGTATGAATCCTTTGACATTCAAACTGATGAATTGTTTTAGGATGGATACTGAATGACAATCTACAAAGGCATGCAAAGTAGTGCCATATTTTAATATTAAGACTAAATATAATTCTGTAATTACTTTAAAAGATGGATGTTAATTGAAATATGGTAGTACCGTTGTGTACAAAAAACATATCTCCTATATTTATAAGCTTTATTTTGTTTTATATTTTAGAATTATGTCTTGTAGTAGAAATTGGAATACATTTACAATTATTATTTTTTACTATTTGGTTCAATAGAGTTGAAGTATCCGCTTGAATATGATAAGCATTAATAAGCAAGGAGTGCGATAGGCGTGTGCGTACAAGGCGTGTTCAACTCGCAATGTTGGGAGTGCAGGTTCGAATCCCAAGAAGGGATGGTCATTTTTGGTCATTGATAAATCCTAGGTCGATAGTCTAATTTTAATACTATAATGCTATTAGATATCGATCGATATGCAATTCTATCGAACTATATAGGCAAAAAAATAGTTATAATACGTCTATCAAACTTAGGATATTTTTCAATGAATTTGACCAAATTGGCAGTCTTCCTAGGGAAGAGTCAAACCCTATACTTTGAAAGTTGAAACCGCCTTTATGCATGAGATGACATATACTTCTGAGATTTGTCTGAAATAGAACATTGCCATTAGCAGTGTCTATCTTTAAAACGCTATTAATTAAATGTAGTAGTTCTACTCAAGGGGTATTTTAGGTTCTTCAATAATGTAAATCTGGGTTATTCTTGGATATTCCCTGCTTTACATACTTCTATAAATAAGAAACAACGTCATGGTTCAGCTCTTAATTAACATATACAGAAGTGGTGGTACAATAATAAGAACCAACAACAAAAATAACATGTTATTATTATTATTTTCAAGATCAGTGAATCCCATTAGAATCAATTAGTCATCTTTAATTATATTAGGCGTTATTTTTCCCCTCCTTCGTACATATGAGGGTAGATATAATTAATGAAGAGATTCTATCTTCTTACACAGGGAAAGAAGTAAATGCTGAGTCATTGATGTTATTGTAACATGCGCACTTGCTTGCCGTTTAAAAGGTGTTTTTAAAGGAAATTTTAAAAGAAATTTTCCTTGTTTTAAATATTTCTTTTTGGTTCTAATTGCTTCTATTCATCCAATTGGATATTAATAAGCATATAATCAATGTAGGCGTAGGTAGGTATAGTAAGTTGGAGTTGAAGATTCCCTTTCTTCATAATGAAGATTGGTCCGCATGCGTCTAAGGAGATCCATTATTACCCATCTTTATCTCAATCATCGCCAAACAAGATATATAATTTTTAAATGCTTTAAAAGATGCAAATAGATGACAAAATATTTCTTGTGCGATATTTTAAAGAGCCGATAGTATTGCCTCCGCCGAAGGAGGTATTGTTTTCACTGGCGTTTGTTGGGTTGGTTGGTTGTTAGTTTGTTGGTTTGTTGTTGGTTAGTTTGTTGGTTTGTTGGTTTGTCAGCAGGATAACTCAAAAAGTACTGAACGGATTTGGATGAAATTTTGTGGAGTTGTTGGAAGTGCCAAAGGAAGAATTGATTAAATTTTGGCATCTGAGTGGAGAATTAAGGCACCAAATGAGCTAAATACTACTAAATTTTTCAAGTTAGCCTACTCTGCCAATAGATGTCGCTGTGCTGTGAAATTGGGTGCCGGGAGCGTGTTCCTCTCGGAATTCCGTCTAGGGGAACCCTCCCCCGTCTCTCTCTACGCCTCCCCAGTCGTGAAAAATCCGCCTCGGAAGGCTCATGACGGCGGAGTTTGCACTCTCTGAGTGTATATATCCTCTAGTTACTTTGTGTTTAAGTTCTTATCGTCGTAAAAATATGTTTTAGTTCATCTCCAATGCTAAAATTTAAATTATATGTTTTGTTTAATTTTTATGTATTAGCTTTTGGTTTTATGTATTAGTACATTCTGTAAAATTGACTGTGAAATAAAAATGTAGTGCCTTAGAGTACGAGAGTCTGGACGCATGACAGCTGTTTCATAACATGGGGTTGACGAAAGTTCATAACAACAGATTTTATATCATAGATTAGTAAGTGCTTTGATTTAATATCAAATGATATGTTTTTATGAATCTATTGTATAATGGTAATATTGCATGTACTATGGTAAGACAGGAAATAAATTCTTAACTAATAAAAAAAGGGAATCAAAGGGAATATAATGTAAATAGACGGCCAATGAATTAAATTTACTACAAATTGAATTATTTCAAGATTGGATGACAATATTATTGCATTGATGATTTTATTCGTAATGTGTCCTGACAGTCCTTTATCAGTCACGAAACCTTTTTTTGTTTAAATCTCTGGAATCAATCTGATCGTACAATTTTTTTTGTCAATGTAGTGGATCAGTTCCCAAGAGTAGAACTAGAGGCTATATACACTCAGAGAGTGCAAACCTCCGCCGTCACGGGGTCCTTATGAGCCTTCCGAGGCGGATTTTTCACGACTGGGGAGGAGTAGAGGGACGGGGAGGGTTCCCCTATACGGAAATTCCGAGAGGAAGACGCTCCCGGCACCCCAATTTCACATCACAGCGACATCTATGGGCAGAGTAGGCTAACTTGAAAAATTTAGTAGTATTTAGCTCATTTGGCGCCTTAATTCTGCACTCAGAGATACCAAAATTTAATCACTTCTGGCTTTTGGCATTTCCAACAACTCCACAAATTTCATCCAAATCCGTTCAGTACTTTTGAGTTATCCTGCTGACAAACCACAACAAACTAACAAACCAACAAACGCCAGTGAAAACAATACCTCCTTCGGCGGAGGTAACTAGGCTACTCTGGAAATCGATCTGCTATAGGACAAAAAATTGTATGGCGTGAAGACACAAAGTTTCTCTGATGCATTATGTGGATGCTTCCAATGCGTTCTTGGACTCCAGAATGACCATTTGATGATTTATTGTGAGTAAAGTATTTATGAGGAACCTCCGATTGATCCCAGCGATATACACAGAGAAAAGGTCTCCTGATTGTGAAGGACTACCTACATTATGAATATAATCAGATATGTAATAATATTTTCATTCAAGCATAAGATATTTTTCATTATGTTGATCAAATTTGGCCTTCCCCTTTATTTATTTATCCTAAGAGTTTAACATTAAAATTAGTTTATTGGTCTAGGATCTTATCAATGAGTTGATCAAAATTGGCCTTCCCCTCTTGGGGGTCGAACCACCGCCCTCAATATTCAGAGTTGAACAAGTTTAACGCACTGAGCTATCGCACTCCCTTTTATTCATTTATTTTTTATTTATTATTGTAAAATATTAATATTTATTTGTTTTATTATATTTTTGCTCCATAGGATTAAAGCTTGTTTGGTTACTAGTACTTCTATTTTGTCTATATACCTTCTAATAGAAGTCAATAATGTTTTGCTTCATTGTCCCCAAAAAATGACGTTCCCTATTCCCTCCGCCGAAGGAGGTATTGTTTCACTGGCGTTTGTTGGTTTGTGGTTGTTGGTTTGTCAGCAGGATAACTCAAAAAGTACTCAACGGATTTGGATGAAATTTTGTGGAGTTGTTGGAAGTGCCAAAAAAAAGAAGTGATTAAATTTTGGCATCTCTGAGTGCAGAATTAAGGCGCCAAATGAGCTAAAACTACTAAAATTTTTCAAGTTAGCCTACTCTGCCAATAGATGTCGCTGTGCTATGAAATTGGGTGCCGGGAGCGTCTTCCTCTCGGATTTCCGTCTAGGGGAACCCTCCCCCTTCTCTCTACGCCTCCCAAGTCGTGAAAATCCGCCTCGGAAGGCTCATGACGGCGGAGGTTTGCACTCTCTGAGTGTATATATGCCTCTAGTTTTTATATAATTTGATTTAGTTAAATGTTCTTATAGCTTTTAAGAGGGAGTCTAGTCTACAATTACAAATACCACAACTTTACTTGATTTTATTCTGTCCCTTTTAAAAAATCAAATCCCAGCGCTTAATTTTATTTATATAACGAAGAAATGAAGTCCACATGGCTTTATTCCCAACTTCTCCGAGTAAATGCTTATTTTTAGATTTTTTTTCTTTTGTGTTATATTAATTCTAGGGATTACTGTCATCCAATGTGATTTGTTAATGCCCCTCAGTCCTTGGTCAACCTTGTAGGAGTCTCTCTTAAAGGAAGCCATTCGGACACTCCTCCTCAAGATAACAAATAGGCTACTATGTTGGATGTTTGGATGGATGGGACTTAAAATATCATTTTGTGAAGATTAATCATCATGATAATGTCTTGGGTCATTCGTTCTTTCGTTTTTTTATTAAAATATATGTTTCCATCAGAAACTTGAGATTTATCAATATCATATGGGCCATGATATATACTTCCAAGTATACATGAAAGCTTATCAGAGATGTCACATAAAAAACTTAGTCAAATAATATATCGGTCATTTGTCTCATAATATACATACATGTTGTGGGAATAACTTGATGAGAACAAAGGTCAACAAAATAACGTTATTGGTTATTGGTCCTAAATTAATCATATTATTATTATTATTTTGATATGGCAATGACCCAGATGTACTCTGAGTTATGTTTAAGAAAATAATTAAACTAATGATGTGTCAATAACTTATTTTATCTTATTCATTCTTTAATATTGAGGTTCATTAAGCTTTTTGAGCTGCCTGAATAAGCTTTCTTTACGAATTAATATATAAAGTTATGTCCCAGATAATATTTGGTAGAGTATTCTAAAACGATTTATCGGTTACCCTTCACAATTTTAAAATATCTCCGCATGATTAATTTCCTTTATATGCTAAGCTGCTTTTCAAAGAAAAGTTATACAGTAACGACTTAGTATATAAGTAAAGCTCCCTTACTTCTATTAATCAATATGTACATGCCAATCATTGCATAATGCAAATTCAGTGGGTAATTCTTCATCTATTATACCTTTGATTTATTTTGATTCACAGGCTCTTCAAGGAGGTCTGTAAAGGAATCCATTCCCCCACTTGAACTTTCTATTTGTCCCTAAATCAGGTTTGTCGCTAATATTCTTCCAGCAAAAAAATCAGGTTTGTTCCATTCAGTCTTTTATTTAATTAGTATTGCATTTCTACACTTCCTTGAGCGGCTAGGAAAACATGAATGAGTTCATTATATATTTCTTTTTTCACTTTAGAGACAAGCCTTTAGTTTTGTTTTTTTGGGTGCAAATTATTTGATTTTATGAGACCTGTTTCATCTCCGGGTGAGAGACAAAATTTAATATATATAAAAGAAAGTCAAAGTATATTGGTGAAGGGGGATTGGACAGTTCCGTTCAATGGGATACAGACACACACTTTATGCATCAGACACGAGCATGATTAAATAAAAATTTTGGGGGACGGGGGGGGGGGGGAGTATATTGGGCTTTGGGCCCTAATTAGATATTCTTAAATGATGCGTATAAGATTATTACATTTATGAATATTATAAGCATTGTTGCAATTTTTAACCTTATCACTATGCTTAAGCATTTATCAAGATATATTGGGAATATGTCCCATATCACCAAAACCCCAGACAGTTCACGTCATTAAAAAACCACCGACCAGCAAGATAATATCATAAAAATATATTTTTTTGATGATGTCAAAAATTATCTATGGTGTTTCATTATCCTTGAAAACATAAAAAATATATATTATATAGACATTTCGACCTTCTTTACCGTCTGAGGTTTTTTCGATTTTTACCTACATTTTACAGTAGTATTGTCTACGTAGTAAGAACCTATAAGTTATTGGAGTATAGGGAGGATTGAAACATAAGTCTATAGGAGGAAGCCTATTTGTGCCCGACACGAAGGAAGATTTCACCACCATGACATGTGAAAACTGCGCCCCATGACATCCTTCGACTATGAGAGAACCATTTGTTAAACAAAGATCATTTACATGCAAAAGAATGAGCTGTGGAGAACCATCTAAAGAATCAGATGATAATTCAATGGGACTATTGAATATATTTTTTAATGGTTGGATTTTCACTATATTCATCCTACTTAAACAGCCTTTTAATATTCTGGACATTTCCTGTAATAATAGTTATTTTTTTGTTTGTATGTATGGGTGTCTTTAAGTTTTAATGATAACTCTATTTCTATAATAATAAAATGCCATTAATATTATCTATTATGAAAAGTATTACATATAAAAAAATAAGAATTACATTTCTACATTTTCATACAAATAAAAGTGAACAAGCGTATGCAAATTGTAAAAAGTTTAAACAATTTGGTCAAGCTTTATACCAAAAACTTCCAA
>CP045902.1:8153142-8168142 GCA_013387185.1 Caligus rogercresseyi
TATATATATATATTATATATATATATATAATAAGCGGGGAGCTTCCGTGTTTCCTTCCGATGCTGAAATTTCTTAAACTACTGGAACCGTTTTATGATGACAATTGGCAGCCAGAGCATCTTTGACCACTGTGATGGTTCCGAGCTAAGTTAGAATTCTGATAAGACCGAGATTTGTGTCTGGCAGAGGGTTTTGCGGTTTGCATGGATTTTTGAGGGTTAGGAGGCTCGGGATGTATTAATGTTTTGTGGGGCTTTGGGGGGCCGTAGGCATCTTTTGATATAAACAAAAATAAGGCCTAGCGCCTTGCAAAGGCCTGAAAAAAGGGTTGGAAAGTTTTGGTTGTCCATAGTTCGTAAGTGAGATGTTTAGAGACAGAACGCAGACTAAAAGTTATCTGCATCTCTGCCCAAGAACCTGGATCCGGAAAAAAATCCGATCCAGACACTTCCGGACCCGTTATGACATTTCCTTAACTTTTGATTCTTTCCCATTTCGAAAAAAAGATACTCTGAAAGTATATCAAGAATAGGGTTTTACAATCGGGTCCAAAAAATTTCCCGGAAAACCGGACCGGCCTGTCGGGATATTCAAGAAAACCTTAGGGCGACTTTTTAATACGAAAACAGTTCAAAACAAAACATAACGAAACAAAATAAGCCTAGGTTGGTTAAGTCAATGTCCGGCCTCCGGACATATTTGGCCCGGGATCCGGATTTTTTTCAATTTGCAGTTTTTCGCAATTTATTTTTGCACAATCATATTCAGCTTCAAAAGTGAGCAACTTTGATGTATTCAGTATCCGAATCTGAGGTCGTTAAGGACCCTCAAATCCGGGATTGGAATATTAGGTCCTATTTCATGGACGAAGCGGAATATTTTTGATATCCTAATTTTGGGGGGCCTTCTGTGGGTTGGTCTGTTGAAATGATCGCATCAAGTTATAAAATAGTACTATAGAGTGTACATTTCTAATAAGTGCGTGTCGGATAAAAAGTTTATTTTAGTTATTACTTTTTGAGTTTTGGCATAAAAACTGGGAATGGAAAAGTGTTTTTTTTCTCCACTCCTGGTAACTCACAGATTTCAACTTGAGTTTCATAAGAAGGAGCTTAAAGAGCTTTACAACAAACTTTAAAATAAATCATTCTCAAGTGTTTCATATTTTTTCAGAAAACCAAAACCTGATTTTTTCAAAAAACTTAAGGATTTTTGGCATTTTTTTAAATCTTTTCAATTTGTTAATATAAATGTTCCATTGGGGAGAATAATGCAAATGTGAAGAAATTTTTAAAATTGGACGAAAAACTAAAAAGTTTTATTTGTTAGCATTATTTCATAAGTACTATGCTATATATATATATAGCATAAGAGTCAAATGTAACTTTACTCAATGTCAGGCCGAAGGCCCGAGGCGGGGGGATCATAAGGGGGCGCAGTCCGCTTATCAAGCTGGAGACCGCGCGTAGCGCGTTCTCAGCTTGTATATTATATATATATATATATATATATATATATATATATATATAATATATATATATATATATATATATATAATATCATATATATATATATTATTATATATATATATATATATATATAGTATTATATCTATAATATATCTATTGATATAGACAAAAAAGTACATACTGAAGTAAGTAACACAGTAAGACAGCACATCAGGGATTATGTGCTATTGGCGTTTTGGGTTAGGAATATCACAATCATTTGAGTTGGGATTTCAAAATAATCGTTTCTTGGTCAACTGATGTCACAAAATTTAGCTTTTAAACCAACAGACATGTGCCCGATGCTGCGATATTCCTATTTTCATTTTCTTCTGACTATAACATATACTTTTATTTGGTACATTATATAATGAATGATAAAAACCTATCAATCATGCAACAAACCGACATGCTTTCCTATAAGCTTCAATTTTTATTTCTCATAAGAATAATTAGTTATGATATAGAAAAACAATATAATAATAATGTTTTGAGTAAGCATATGACCTGTAGGCTCACTTGACCCAATAATGAGCACAATATGAAGAGGGACTTTTTCCCATACTCATCATTTTTGCCACACACGCAGTCACAGCCTCCCTTTGGTTGCCCATCAATGGCAATGATTGCTCTCTACATATAAATTGAGGTAATTACAGCGTAAATTGATATTGCTATGATGTTTGTTGTTCCCCTTGTTGTTGTCTTCTTGTTGTTTCAAAAGGGGAACTGTTGTGACCCAGCAACTTAAGGTCATGAGTGAGCTGTGTTTATAGTGGGAAATGTCCGTTATCTACCAATTTACGTTCTTTTATTAGTTTATCAGTCTTTATGACAAATTGTGTAAAATATTTATAGTTGAAAAATGGCTCTATTCTTGATTGTAATAACTGATGCTAAGGGTTTTAATGTGAAATGTTTATGTTTACATATTTTTATTACCTCCGCCGAAGGAGGTATTGTTTTCACTGGCGTTGGTTTTGTTTGTTTGTTTGTTTTTGTCAGCAGGATTTCTAAAAAAGTACCGAACGGATTCGGATGAAACTTTGTGGAGTTGTTGGAAATGCCAAAAGGAACAAGTGATTTAATTTTGGCATCTCTGAGTGCTTCTTGAAATGCAAAATGAGCTAAATACTAATAATATTTTAAGTTAGCCTACTCTGCCAAAGATGTCGCTGTGCTGTGAAATCGGGTCCGGGAGCGTCTTCCTCTCGGAATTTCCGTCGAGGGGGGAACTCTCCCCCGTCCCTCTACGCCGCCCCAGTCGTGAAAAATCCGCCTCGGAAGGCTCGTAAGGACCCCGTGACGGCGAGGTTTGCACTCTCTGAGTGTATATATGCCTCTAATTTAAATTATGTTTCAAAAGATGAAAAATCCATATTCGGTTTCTATATTTCTATACGATCATGTGTTTTTATTAACTTATAAAAGAGTAAATACGCATAATATAATGTTTGAGTGCTTCATATTACTCAGAACATGTTTCAATTCATGGTATGAAGCAGGATAAAGTATTCTCTGCAAATACTTTTGATACTGATTTACAATATTGCTAAGTGAAGAAATTATTTGAACTGCTATTTCAAAAATGCTTCTGGTTTATTCTGCCGTTAGCTTTAGAGAGAGAAATTTAGTTTGTTATAATTTGAGAAGTAGCTATGTATTCTCGGTTTGTCACATAAATTTGTGAATGATCTGTTTCTTTTTTAAATACATATAACTACATATATATTTTTCAGAAACAAAAATTTGCAATATAAATTCAATGGATTTAGTTTTTTTACAGGAATCTACAACTAAGATCCTTTGACTGCGCTGGTACGGCTGTTACTTCTCTGCCCATGCAGCACCAGTTGTGACTAGGGTGGATATATATTACTGCTCTTGGAATGCTTCGACCATCCCCAACACCATACAGTCCAGGGGATTGTATTATTTCGACAATAAATTACACTACTCCTTCCTGATTGAGCAGACCAATTATCTTGATGAAGGCAAAGTGGCAAACTTCTTCTTGACTCAGGGCATGGCTTTTATACATGAAGTATAAAAGCGATCTTAACGCCATCTGGAATGTCGATCACAAATATTTCTTCCCAATTGATTTCAAAGCACCCTAAACTGTCACTGAGCCTGGGCAAAATGTGTTTAATATATGATCGATGTTGGAAGAGATCTTGAATGACATATGATTGTGCCGGAGGTCAACTTTCGTGCTAGCATCAAATAGCTTGTCATCGGAAGAGCTGAAAACGGTATTAAGATTGTCAACGTACCCCCAACAAGATAAATTTTATTCTATTTTGTCAAACTTCTCCCCAGGAAGGAGTAGCTCTTCTAATAACTTAATGGTCTTATGTCAAGGTTTCTTTTCAACTTCTCACCTGATAGTCGACTATATCCAGAGCTATTACATATATTCAGCAAACGCACTGAACATCCTCAAATCTGGTCTCAGGTTGCAAATATCTTTGTTCTCATGCTCCATTTTCGAACTTTATCAGATCACTTAGAGGTCTTGTATATTTAATAAAAAAAATATTTTTCTCCTTTCATAACATTTTGTAAAATGTCACAGAACCTTTACAGCGTAAGATTATAGTATCAATTATATTGAAATGGTCGTTCAGTAATTAAGACAGACTCCGTAACATGTAAGACACATGATAACTAAATGGAAGTATCTGCATTACTACACAATATAATAATAAAATTAAAAATATTTTATCCTAGTTCTCTTTTTACTCTAAGGTAGGTGTTGGGATTTATCCTGAATTATCTTTGGTCTTGGCTGTAAATTTACCCCCCTATTATATATAGCCATGCTCTTTATATTTATCATGTCATATTGCCGATTTATAAAGTATTTACAATTTTTTCTCTTTAATGCATTTTAGTTGAATGTTTTTGATGAATATTGAATGAGCATGTCCTTGGTTGTTTTTAGCTATATTTTATATTATTCAGCGTTGTTTTTTTTTGCCTTTTAACTTTTTTGTTTAGAGATATAATTTTAAACTAAATGTTTATATTTCTAAATATGTAATTTCTCTAATCATAGAATTTATTATTAGTATAAAATAAAAAACAATATTTTATTAATTATCGGAGGTACTTCGTCGAGAGGAGTACGGGAGGAATCATTAATCAGAAGATTACCAGTTCAGCAGGAACGCTTGTGTAGAGACCATGTGAGAGGCTTGTGTTGAAAATAGATATTTGGATCCGAGGGTCATTATGGCCACCCCTAACAACACAGGTTGAAAAATGGCTTATATACAGAGTCGCTACATCCTCCATATCACAAATAAGTCCTCGGACTTGACTAAGTGCACTTTTTGCCACTTTGAAGAAGAATGTCAGAACATTAGTTCTATAACTGCTCCTTCGTCCACCTTTAGTGATCCAAGTTAACGAAGTGTTATTATCAGAACTGGGGTTTATCCGTCCAAAAAGGATTGGCTCATCGTGACATCTTCTAAATATCCTTCAAAATATAAAATGGAGGCCTGCATTGTAAAAGTTCAGAGAGCGATTTCCGCTTGTAGATCGCTAGGTAGACAACATCCCTACAGGCATCGTTACCTACGTTAGGAGGGTTTTAATGTAGGAATATTATTATTTTATGATTAATGCTATTTGTTTGTGTTTTTTTTTTTTTCGCAATTGAATTTGAAAAAAACTTTTTTAATGTTTTATGACATAAAAAGGAGCCTGTGGTTCCAATTATGATTTTAGTGTTCGCTATTTGACGTTTGAAGTTTTGTATCACTATTTTGTGTTCACCCTCCATTACTCACATTTGTAATATAAATGTACATATAAGCCCCGTGAAGCCAATTCTATATTACAACAGTATTAAATCTTGTTATTTGATGTACATACTGTTCTACTGGATCGAAATTAGAAATGTCTATTGCTAGAAAAAAAAATATTTTTTTTAATTTCCCTCTTATGATATTGTTTCATATATAATTGATCTTCAGCTGAGTAGTCACAATGGTGATTTCCCCTTTGGCCTAATGTGTTGACCAAGTTCCCCAACGTGTGACTCTCTAAATAGGTTAAAACCAAAAAAATAGGATGGCTCCTATTGCCCCCCCCCCCCCCCTTCATTCCAAGGATTACAGCAATACAATAAAAGTATAATAATTATTATTACTGCAGTCCATCAACACAATATTAAAAATTACCATACTTTTCTCTCCATCACCTCCTTCAATCATAATAATATTACTATGAGTCCAAGCGGGTTTTTTTTGACAAGATTTTACCCTATTTCCTCTCTCCTCTTCATCTTAAGGCGCCTAAGGGTATCTTTCTTCATTATAAAAAGTGGGTATATATTCTAGGTATCTTCATCATATATAAATATATTATGCATTAGTGGGTATTGTCGGAAACAAAATTGGATATATATATATATATATATATATATCTATATATATATATATATATATATATATATATATATATTATATATATATATAATATATATATATATATATATATATATATATATATATATTATATAATATTATATATATATCTATATATATATATATATATATATATATATATATATATATATATATAGTATATATATTATGGCTGTTCTATTTTTCAAATGTTTTGAAATGTAGCAACAATGTGGATTTTCTATTTCTTGGTGATAAAAAAAGACGACATACAAAGTTTGAACCAAATCGTTCAACATTAAGAGGTCGCGCAAACGAGGTCAAAGTTTTAAAAATTTATTAAAAATATAGTTTTTCCGCAAATTTATTCAAAATGGTGGACGTTACAGACTTCAATAATAATTATAATTTAAAGTAAATTTAATTTACTACAAGACATATGTTTGATGTTTTTTAATAAAACAAAGTTTTCAGTAAAAACAAAGAAAAAAATGGAGTGTGAATGATAGCATATTTCATAGCTTTTTTGGATCATTAACTTCACTCGCCTGTACATAGAAGATGACTTGTTCGCTTCAGAGTAAAATAGTACTTTTAAGTTTAGTAAACTTTGGATGAAAATCCAAAAATGACCTGGTTTGCTTCTATCAATTCAGATTCAGTACATCTGAGTTTACATCATATGATTCAGAGCCGTATTGACCTATAAGAAATCGATATGAAAAATAATATAATTGTTTTTCTAGATCCAAAATGTTGCTAACATTTCAACATTTGAAATTAAGAACAACCCTAATATATACAATATATCTATATATATAATATATATATATATATATAATATATATATATATATATATATATATATATATAATATATATATATATATATATAATATATATATATATATATATATATACAGGGTGATTCACTAAATTGAGACTCACATATTACAAACTACAATCTTTGTATTAAATTTTACATAATAATTTTTTAACAAAAATGATAGCACAATGTGTAATTTACAAAATGTTTTCAATAAATTTTCACATATCCTCCTTTGGACTTCACTACAGCTTTGAACCTCCTCATGGTGGAGGCAACACAGGCAGGAATCTCTTCCTCAGACAAAGATTTTCACGGTCCAGGCCACCCACAACAGTCAGAATGACCGGGTTTTATCTGAAAAAAGGAAGACATCCCCGTGCAGCTGAGGACTCTCTTCAGAAGGCAAAAGCCACCCTCAGTCATGGTCTGAGCTGAGAAGAGATTCCTGCCTGTGTTGCCTCCACCGTGAGGAGGTTCAAAGCTGTAGTGAAGGCCAAAGAAGGATATGTGAAAATTTAATGAAATACATTTTGTAATTACACATTGTGCTATCATTTTTGTTTAAAAATTATTTGTGTAAAATTTAATACAAAGATTGTATGTAGTTTGTAATATATGAGTCTCAATTTAAGTGAATCAGCCTGTATATATATATATATATATATATCTATATAAGTATATAAATATATATAGTATATATATATATATAGATATTATATATATATATATATATATATATATATTATAATATATATATATATATTATATATATATATATATATATATCTATATATATATAATATATATATATATATATATATATATAATCAGCAATGTAAAAAATGAATCTCCGAAATACTTTATTTCAAGACGCCTCTTTTTCTAACTTTTTTGCTTGATTCCTTCGATTCCGAGAGTACCCACTAACCTACCTAGATGCATGTCTTGCTTAAAAAAGTAACAGATTATAATCATTTATCACCACAATGTTCTCTTAACAAGGAGCACACATACTATTATGTACTTTGGGCTGTCTATTAAATATAATAGGAATATTCTTAATGATGACGGAGATAATTTTAGCTTCAAAATGGCTACTTCCGGACATACTTATACTGTACACATCATAAGGTATGTGATTATAACATTTATGTATTGTTTTAAAACGTTATTTGTTTTGTTATAAGGCTGTTTTGCGTATTTATTTACTGTGGAGTTGTAATATTATTTATGAATAGGGTTATCCAGAAAACGTAGAATATTTTATGCACTACAAAAAATTATAATATTGAAAGCTTATATGTAGACTTAAGAATAGAGGAATGTTAATAAATAATTATTTATACTTATTTATAAACAAATTTCAAAGCAACCATTGCCTCGGTCGATAGCTTTAACCGGTGATGTGCCTCAGGCCCGGCGGGATGGGCAAGCCAGAGGGGGGGCCAGGCCCGCCCACCTCCTGAGTGACGTGGGCCCGATTTTTATGAATGTGCCAACTGTGCCCCCCATAACAACTGTAGGGCCCCCCAAAAGCCTGGACCTGCTGCCGGGCCTTCCTCTATGGAGGCATTTAAGGCGCTAGTACTCGGTTGAGAAGATTTGCAGGCCTCTTTAGATCATCCTGAATGCCATAGTCGAGGGGGTTGTATCTGGAAAAGAGGGAGGCATCATTGATGAAGTTTAGAGCTCCGGCAACAGTAAGAAAAATTAATATATCTGTAAATATATTAATTTTTATAACAACTTGGATGCAGATAGAAAGTATCTGATTCCCTAAATGAGTGGCCTTAATACAAAAGTCCGTTTTTATTCATGAATTTTTTTTGTAAATAGTACAAATAGCTTTAAACAGAGAGAAGAATATAAAATATAACTCCTTTTTTATTATTAGTCGTATTTCTCTTCTTCACCAATCAAGCTAAAGGACGGAGTCCAAGTAAAATACACTGAAAGCAAGGTATATCGAATACAAGATATATCCATTTTGTCGATTATTACTGACCTTTTGCTTGCCGATATTATACATAATACGGACAAGCGAGAAGAGTAACATTAATAGATCATCAAAAATTCATTTTATAATAGTTTGAGGACGTCAAAATAGTGGTCGACCGAAAGTTGATTTTTTAGGGCGATAATTTGCTGATAGTTTTTTATAGAAATAATCCGATAGCCGACTAGTCGGCCGATAGTTTTTCCGGTATTTATAAACTTAATAACAGGAAAAAAATTACCATTAATGTAATTTAGTAAAACTGCATTTCGTTTGTTGCAATAAAAAAGTAAACTTGCGGTTCATCTTTCTACCTATGTTTAAAAGAACAGTGACTTCTTGACTATCATGATCCCTCCCGGAAAATGAAGAAGAGTTATTTTGAAGGTATTTTTAATAATGAAGTGTGTATCGAGTATATTTTGCCATTGGGCATATTAGTTACATTTGTAACTGGTCTAATATAAATAAATAAAAACGTAAAAATATGTTTAAAAGAAAAACTAAGAAAAAAAAATGTAGCATAGATTATGTGGGGACGTTGCGTCCAATGGCCCTAGTTGTGGACCTGGCAGCGTTGAAGGATCGGTCTGACCTCAAGCCTTAAACATGTTCCACACCGACACCGTTGCATGCATAGGTAGCCGTCTCCCTTCCGAGTGGTGATACGCCACTGGAGTGGTGGATCTTATGGGCCTCCTCGGATGGGGAAGACAAAGTCACTAACCGGATTCCTGGCAACCGCTGCCACGTCGTTGGAGTAGAAGCATTTGTAGGTCTCCAGGGTCACTGCCTGGCGGCCACTTCGTTGAATGAGGGAAGGCCTGCTATCTCAAGGAAGTCTCCGACGTGGATGTGATCCCGTCTTTACATCCAACGATGCTCCTGGCGGCCTGCGTAAGGCATTTTGCCCCTTGCACTCATTATCGAGTCTAAGCGGCGTAAGAGATCTTGCCAATCATCAATCCTTGGCCAGCTGCTGTAGGTATTTTCCTCTTACTAAGTGCACGGCAAGCCTAGAGATGAGTGCAGCCCGCTTTGCTGCTGCCTTAGTGACGTTGATGTTGTGAGGTACTGTTGTGAATCCAAATTTGACCCCAGAAACTCAATTCGTCGGATGGGTGCACCTCGACGCCCCCGACGTTGATGGTGAAGACTGCAACATCCTTTTTCTTGGCGTTGCCCCGATCATGAGCTGGGTCTTGGCGGCGTTAAGGACGAGGCCGTTCCCCCAGCGAATCTGGAGAAGGTGTCTGCCCTTGATTCCAAAGGGACCCGACTCCCTCAAGAGAGTCACCATCGGCCAAGAGGAAGAAGTCGTCTGATAGCCACTATTGTCTTTGTTGCCGACCCCAACACAGGAGGTGACGTCCGCGACCAGGACAAGGTAGAGAATGGGTCCAGAATGGAGCCTTGTCTCACTCCATACTCGACTGGTAAGAATTCAGATTTGTGGCCGTTCCACACTACACGCTGGTACCCGCCAGTGAGGTATGAATGGAACCACTTAAACTGTGTGCCAGCAATCCCAAGCTTCCCCAGCTTTGGTAAAAGCTGCAGCTGGTTGACGGTGTCAAAGGTAGCAGAAAGGTCAAATCGAGGACCCCGACAACCTTTCCCTCTGCTCAGCCTCCAACCACTTTGCATATGCTTTGGCCAAGCGCGGCCGTGGTTGAGCGGCCTTTCCTGAATCCAAACTGGGTGTTTGAAAGAGCCAAGGAGAACGACGCTGACGACTTAGGCCACGACGACGAAGGAGGCTGCGAGGGAGGAAGGCCTTCCCAGAGTTTGCCAATGTAAAATTTATTCATCGCATTTATCGTATTTGTTAAATGTATACAATATATATTAAAACCAAGTAGGGTAATCAAAAATATTTTTAAATAAAATCTTTAAAAATAAATCTACATTAAACTATCAGTGCCAAGATTGCCGATACCGATAGTTTTTGAAAATATACTATCGGGCAAACCGATGAATCGGTTGACCTCTAGTTTAAAATATTATTAAATTTAATACGATTCACTGTCCCTGAAAGCGTAAAATAAACATTCCTGATATTTATGTATATATATATATTGCCCTGAAACTATATATTAATGTCCTATTGAAAATATAATCCAAAAGCTTTAAAAATGTGTTCACGCAGATCCAATATGCGGCTTCCTAATTTTAAAGTACCTACTAAAAAAGGATATTTGAGGACACTTTTTTTGTAGCCAGGACAACCTTTTTCAAAAGATTTCATCAAAAAAAGAAGATCAAAAGCCCCGCAGTATCACCATGAATCATTTTCTTATATTTCGTCCTGAGTCATTAGTAGACGTTAAATGTGATGAGGAACTCGCTCTTTAGATTTCCAAGAAAATAAAGAACTTATTGTCGTGTCATTGAATTTTCCAACTACTTATTTTTATGTACATTAAAAAGTCTTTTAGAAACCCAAGACATGGGGCTTCCTTGGAAAATATTTTACTCAAACTTGGAGATATTATTGAATGACTCGACAAGGGGTTTTATGTACATATGGTTATGAATAAAGGTTGGATATTTCAGCAGATATCTGCATAACCAAGGCTTAGAAGTGTGTTCCTCCACTTTTATTTATACATATATTAAGGTTTAAAAAAATGAAGATTAATTCATTTAATAAATTAAAAAGTCTCGAATGTTTAATTTTTATTGAAAATATCAATAAAAGCTAAATATTGCAAAATTTTATTGGGACATTTGTAATTATACTTAAATGTAGAAATATGTGCACTAACCATTAACATATCAACCTAAGTATGGATATAAAATTTGTTAAATAACTGTATTTTAAAAAATGAAGATAAATTAATTAAAAGTCATGAATGTTTATTTTAATTGAAAGTATCCAACAAAGCTTAATTTGATAGAATTTAAAGGGGATATTTTGTATTTAATACTTAAATACAGAATATATGCACTAACTATTAACATATCAACTTTATTTGAATATAAAATTAGTTAAATTATTGCATTTAAAACAATTCCCGTCATGATAATAAACTAATTTCTTTATAACTCAATTCGTATCTATGACAATAAGCTGAAAGAAATGTAATATTAATGTTAAATAATTTATGCTCTAACACTTATATTTACCAATCTACATTCAACTTTTTAGAGATCCAATCAAACAAGGGCATCTAAAGATAAGTATTTAAAAATATTTCCTAGCTTTAAAATTGAGTTTTAAATGTATCTCAAATAACTCACAACTATTTTCTATATCTCTACTACTTCATTGGCAGACAAGGATAAAGATTCGTCTCGGAAGCAAAGACTTTTTATATTCAAAATTTTATACTTTGCACTCGCCGCTAATAGAATCATTCATTAAAAGTAAGCCATTAGAGAGAAAATGAGAGTCATTGACAATTACATCATTAGAATATTAGGACAATTTCCCTCTACATTTAAATACATGTACAAAATCAAATAAAGGCTAGTTTGAATATATGCAATACAATGAAGAATAAAGGCCGAAGATTACTTATTTTATATGATGTTTTAAGAATAACCTCTCATTATGGGTAAAGTTTCATTGATTTGAGAAAACCTTAGGAATGGGTATAATTAATGTTTTTTTTTATTTTTCCATCAGCAAGGCTTTTATTCAATTTTAAATATATACCACATAATTATATATAAATAACAGTACATAATAAGGAACATTGTGTTCATACAAAAAAGAATAAACATTCTAGCTTAAAATTATTTTCATTTTAAAGACCACAAATTTCTTATAACAAGTAATAGCCTTACATTGTATGATATTAAAGAATAAGATGAACTTCCAAATAGTATGAATAATGAAACAATAAAACATAATCATTTTTCTTCATATCTTCTTGAACTTTTTCAACTGTTTAATGATTATTCTGAGTGATTTCGCATATTGTGGTGACAAGGATAGAAAATACTTCACGACTTCGGCTGCGTGGTTCCAGAGCAAACATTGCGGTTATGGGATTCTCAGAGAAAAAGCTGCGTATCGAGCGGCAGCGGATATTATTATTCCTTCGTAGTTCATTCTCCTCGATCAGTTTCCCTTCGTAAGATGCATAGCTATGTACGCCTTGCCATTGCTCAAAGATGATCTAATTCCTTTTCCTTCTCTTTATAGCCTTACCCTTTGGTCGTGATGCCAAAAAGAATATTAGCTTCTACATATCTCTTCATAATAGGAAATAAATCCCAAAATTCAAATAAATGAACCGTTTGATAATTGCCAATGATGGGCAATCACGGAAAGCGTTCTATGAATCCACATACATTCTTCCACAGTCCTTGCAATGTATGAGAAACAATTTAAGTTGGCGAAGATATTGTTTATGTCATGTTTTATAGGATATCCCCGCATTTTAATTCATTGGTTTATTAATAAATTTTGCTTGCAAACAATAATTAAGTGATGAATCCCTACAAAAGATATCATATACTAGATTCCTAGTTGCTATCTTTATTATCATATAATGTAGATATACAAGTTTGCTTCAGCAAAGACGAAACAAATGCTTAAAAATACAAACCTAATTATTTTTTTTGTATTTTTTAAGGTATAACCTATTAAGAGCCCCAGCTATTGACAAAATGGCGGATCACAGATTTAAAACGATCCTTGGCAAAAATAAAATTATCCAAAGACCCTTAATACCGTTCGAAATGAAAGTATCAGCCGCTTCTACGGCTGACATAAGAAAAATCTTTAAAACAGATGCAATGAGCCCGTTTGAAAATTACTTAAATCGAAGATGCATCCAAAGAGAAGCAATAGGTAGTATCAAAGTGATTAAAACACATATCTTTCCACGTCCGAAAAATGGCTAAAATACCGTCTGCTCTCGGGAACTCTGGAGGTGGAGACAAGTTATTTCAAGGCAGAGGATATGTGTCGCTTTTCACACGAATCCCTGAAACAACAGAGCACATCTTTTGGAGTTGCGCTTCGCTTCGAGAAATCTTTAACGCTGTTCTCAGGAACTCTCAAGGAGAAATTTGGAGCGGGAGATCGGAAGGGAGGATTTTTTAGCCTTCTATCGTGGAGGAAAGGAGTCAAAAGTCAATGCTATCATCACCAAAGTATCAACAATTATATACGCGCGAAGAGATCATCAGAGGCCCCGACGTAGCAACAATTTACCTATTTTAAATTTAAATACCAACGTTTTAGATTTTTTAAAATTATTTTTACTAGTATTCTACAATGTATTTTTTGATTGTTGTAGTTGTATATTTATTGTTTTTTTTTTTTAAAACTTTTATTCACCCTGAAATATAGTTACGCCTGTTGGCCAAGACAAAAAAAAAGAGCCCCAGCTCGTAAAAAACACAATTTGTCACTTTTTAAAACCATAAAATCTCATATAATTTTAATATAAACACAATCCAAAACTTTTTTGTGCGCTGATATAAACTTGGGATTACCCCTTTCAATATATATTTTGGAAAATAACCGTAAGTAAAGGATCCATCAGTTCGAGAGAACCGAGATGAAGATTCACTGTTTGATAGAATGTCCACTTATTCTTAACTTGTGCCATGCTTAGAAATTTACTTGAATGGTAAAACAAAACTGATGATTATAGTTCATAAACATACTAATTCTTGTATCGATTGTATTTTATTGTGCATCTTTTCCGAGATCCGTCTTTTACAAACAACATTATATATGTAAAAACCTACATACAAATAATTATACAATTATCTATATTGTTCCCTATAGCTCTTTGGCTTTATATAAACTCTTGATTTCCCTCTCATTAAATATCATACCATCCCCAGTTTCTATATATATCCTATCCTTAAGCTAAAAAAATCATAAACTATTCTGTGAATATTATTTTGAAACTCCTTCTTTTTTTTTAGTTACCTAATTTCTTTTAAATCTATTCTTTTCACAATAAAATAAGGAAATCCTTTCATTTTGCTTATATATAGATTTATATATATGAAGCTCCTTTCGTTCTTTAATTCATCAAGCATACTCATAGACGAAAACCATTTGCTGAGCAGGTGAGGGCCTTAATCAACTCTTTGTAAAGCGTTGATTGTATTTCTTCCTTGCCACTTATTGATGTATATTCGCATACTTATAAACGTTCATATCTCAATTGTTCTCGGGTTTGCTTCGAAAAGAGAAAATGTTCAAAAATAATAAGAAAAGTATTTAATAATAAGAATAAGAAATTTCTACTATTTAACACTTTTGTAAATTTAAAAA
>CP045902.1:8169897-8174897 GCA_013387185.1 Caligus rogercresseyi
TGTTTTTTTCAGAATGACTTTTTCTCGCTATTCTGAAAAAAGTGGTTCTTTTTTAAAAAGAAATTTGTCCCAACGAAAGGAAAAATCTGTGTCTTTGTTTGGTACAAAAACGAACGACAAAGAATTTTCTTGTCGTTCATCGTTCGCGAACGACAACAAATGAACGATAAATCAACAAGTTGATATATATATATATATACATTATAATTTATATATATATATATATATAATTTCTTTCAATCAGTTTAGAAAAAAAAAAACTTGTTAAGGGTAATTTGAAAATTATCATGCAGTTATTGCATAAAAATACGTATTTAGACTGTAGTTTTAGGATAGCATGACTTAAAATGAATTGTTAAGAAGTCATAGGAGTATTTATATGTATCTTTGCAGGGCCCACCACGACATACTATTAATATTTTCAATTAAGGATGGCTGCTGATGAGGCTTAGTGCTGGTGCAAGTAAAAAAATCATTATTATTTCAGTGAACTTGTAGATAACATTAAGGCTTTACAGCACTATAGTTTAAATGTGTCTGGTATATATGGACCAATTAAATATCTTATTATAATATGATGCTTTAAAAGCCCAAAGTTAGGCATTTACTTGGAAACCAAAAAAAGTCATCCATAAAACGAAAATAAAATATTATATAAATAAATAAATAAATTTGTTTAAATGTAATAAAATCTTCATTTAAAATAAGATCAAGAATATGAGTAATAATAAATATTTATAATTTGCATTATTTTGGAATTCTAATGTTAAAAAATATTCTTGTTTTTGTGGTTCAAAAAATTTCATTAATAACTTTTTTTAATTAGTGTAAAAATTCAAATATTATTTGATAATCTAAAGTTCTTTTTATCATGTAAATATATTGTGAAAAAAGACCATTGGATTAGCTGTTTTGTATGTATAAGATCATTGCTTTAGTATAAAAGAAAACGTAAAAAATACCAACTAAAAGTTAACAGCTATTTTCAAATTAAAACAAAATATGACAAATGAATGCAAAGTATTAATCTTAATTTATCATATTAACAATTCATTAAACCATGAAAATGAAGGCGGCTCAAATCATTTGTGCTTTATTTTTATTTAAAAATGTTGAGAAGAAATATTTGAAGAAAATTATTTTTCCTTATGTTTGAAAGTCATTTTTATAAAAATGGGCTTTTGATGTCATTTCAAAAGAATCCTGCATTATGATCACAAGAAAGAGCTACAAATTAATTCAGATTCGCATTAAGTATTTGAATATACAAAGTTGTTATTTTTTGCATATACGGTTCGATAACATTGAAACCGACTGGATATAAATGAGCATATAGCATTAAAATGAATCTGTCGAAGCTAGGATCTTATCACTGAGGTAGACCAAAAATGAACATCCCCTCGCGTGATTCGAACCTGCACCCCAACATTGATACGCCTTAACACACATGGCTATCGCAGTGATTAAGTGAAACAGCTCCAAGTAATTAAGATCCGCATAAAGTATTTGGATGTACAAACCTTTGGGCTCATGATAAAGATAGGCCTAACAGAGAGAGCTCCAAGAGAGATTGCGTGAGAAGCAAGGCTTATCGCCTTTACGACACAAAACCTTTCTTCACTCAATACTATTATTTACGTCTTATTACGTTTTCAGTATAGGTAATTTAGAAGGTGGGGAGTGGACATTGCATTCTGATAGATGTTCCGAAGTGTAACGTTTGAAAATATCAGACACAAAATTATATTAAAAGGCTACTTTTCACAGTTCAATTTTTATCAGAATGTACATAAATACATAAAAACAAAACTAATACGTAAAAATGAAACACAAATAAACATTATAGTAAAAGGCTACTCATTAAAGACGTGTATTCTTTACTACATATAATGACAACTCTTTGAGATTGAAGAAAGAATGTTCATATCTTTGGATTCTTGACTTATGATATGAAAAGAAAATAATTTATTTATTTAAAAAGGGATATAATGAAGATAAATATTAATAAGGAGATAGATTAATGAGTCGGTCCCCTTTACCCACATACAAAATATTTTTGATGGGATGTTTTTAATTGATATAAATAATTATGCGTTGGAATGATAATTAGAAACAAAATAAGAGGTTAGGTAAATGAAAGGGTATCGTATAAATATTTACATCGGTTAGAGTTTTCCTTTATTTATGGATGGAATCATAATTTTCAAGTGTCATGAAGCATACATATACATATGTATGATAAAAGGTTGATAGCAAACACAAGAAATATATATAATTGACTCAACCAATCAGATATTTTTATTTAAAAAAAAAGATTTATGTAAATATATTAGCGTTGTCTCGATTACTTTATTTTGCTCCCGCTCCGATTCCGATCATTTGAATTCGAGTATCGGCCGATCCGATATATCCTAATCCGATCTCTTTTTTTACTCCGATACAATTCCGATCATTTCTTATCATCGGAAAAACACATTATTCTATTCATACTTAAAGAAGGTATAAGACAAAGCCGATATCCTTTTGCCGATTCCGATTTTTGAAAATGACGTGATCGGCCCGGGAGATCGGACATCTCTCTCTCTCTCTCTCTTCTCTCTCTCATCTCTCTCTCTCTCTCTCTCTCTCTATCTATATATATATATATATAATTATATATATATATATATATATAATATATATATATATATATATATATATATATATATATATATATACATTAGCTACCCAAACTGCAATTGGTAGCTTTTTATGATATGAGCTTAACTAACAAGGATATGAAGCCTATATGAAGTTTTTTGTTGTTTGTTTATTACAATTATCATATTGTAAACCATGTTTATTATTTTTGTAATAAACTTTTTTTAATGATCTAATTTTAAATTTTAATGTTTGTTTATTTTTTAATGCACTTTTTCAAAGTAAATAAAGTTGTTTCTTTTTTTAATGTCATGATTTTCGAGATATACATTTGACTCGCTTAATAGCTCAATGCCTTTTACGTTTTTCCAATCGTACACTATGTTATCTCACATGTCCGGACAAACAAATATAATTTAAATATCTGTCTTGAAACTAATTTAAGATATATAATTATATATTTCTTTCATTTGTGTTGTGAATGGTACATCTTTTCAAAATGAAATGAGATGGTAATTTATATGCAATGAAGCCTTTCTTACAGAAACCTGACAAGAATATACTTACTTTTTCTCTTTTTTTTTGGCTCAATGAAATAATTATAATGATAACAATAATAAGAATAATAGTACTCTAGAAATAGTGCATGAGAGTGGTAATGAATAAATTTTCAAACATTGCATGAAGTACGCATTTTTAAGAGGAGTTCTCACGGTGCATAAGCACTCCTTCAATGTATGAACTGCTATCCTTCCTGTGTGATGATGACATGACTGGAGGTTGCATCATTTCTTTATTGATGATATTGGCAGTTGGAGGCGGTGTTGTAGGACAGAAAGTATGTTTTGTGTGTTGGTTGCAATTTATTTACTTTGTGGGCGTCAGGAGAAAAAATTAATAAGGGGCTTAAAAGGACTCAAAGGGTCATTCCTACCGGGTTCAGCGAAAAGATAATCCCCTGTATAAAAACTGATCTTAACAGGTTTCAGCATGTTCTGACAATAAATAGTGTCAATGATTATTTATTGACATATATTTACCGCCAAATTTGTAATTTGAATTTTTAAATGGCCACACAGTGCAGTAAACGTTATTTCTTTGATTCATAAGGGAGTGTCCAACAGGACTTTTCTCAAGATTATAGCAATGACAAAGGCCTTCTAAAATGAATGTCCAGGACCTTTATATATACAGGTCGGCTGATAAGTCCCGAGACTATCTAAGATGAAAATATTTTCTTGGCAAAATTCGATTTATTATTAAACATAGTTGCCTTTGAGGACGATACAGCGATTATAGTGATCTTTCAATTTCAGAATCAAATTCCAGATTCTGCTCAGAATCATCAATTCGTGTTGTTTTTGGTCGATTGTGAGCTCTCGCGGCACCCATTTTGCACTAGCTTTCGCATGTCCAAATATTCATGCACGATATGTCCAACGCGCTCTTTCGATATCTTCAGAGTTTCAGCTGGTAACCGGACTTTATGGAGACAGTGGACTATATGGAGACAGCTTTGTATCCATATATTTTATGTCTCCATATGGTCCAAAAACGGACTATAAACGACAGCGAATTATTTACTAAGACAACTAGTTCGAACTCTTTTTATATTAGCATGACACATTAATATTTTTAAATTATATTATTCAATTGATCCAAAAGGTTAAAATGTCCACCAACGTTGTTCCTATTCGTGGAAGTTATTCGTCAGGAAGTCCAATCCCTGTTATGAAGTTTTTCAAAGCAGCCCTAAGTACGTTTTCTCTTTTCTTTATCACTCTAAGCTGTTGTTATTCTCTTTATTTCTTTCCGTTGTTCTTGCCTTGCGTTTTTTTCCTCTTCCGGTTCGAACTCCCAATATTATCGTTACGTTCATCATAATTATAAAATGAGATTAAATGAGCATGCAATCAAATATGTATAGCCTTTTCAACATTATTTAAGTAAATGCTAATTTAAGAAGGCCTCTGATGCCTTATTTTAACACATTTTATTCCTTGTTTTGCTCAAGTATAACAATGATCTCTCCGATATTTGGGGTGTCCGATAGTTGGAACATATATGTTGCAAAATATGTCTCCATATAGTCCGTGTCTCCATAAAGTCCATTTGGGACTTTATGGAGAAAGTGATTTGATTGCCTGTCTCTATATAGTCCACTGTCTCCATAAAGTCCGGGAACCGTTTCAGCTATCTGGATCAACTTCACTTTACGGTCATTTAAAATCATTTGTAGATTATTTTTATGTTTTCTGGTTTAACCACCTCTTTTGGGCGTCCACTGCGTTTATCATCATTCGTGCTCACACGACCACGTTTGAATTCAGCAAACCATCGACATATGGTTGCTTTCGATG
>CP045902.1:8177397-8182922 GCA_013387185.1 Caligus rogercresseyi
TCTTAGAAAAAATATAATTGATAAAGTGCTTGGAGAAAGTAAAAACTGGAGCAAGGATAAGAGGCATGATCAGAAAGTTAAAAGGAGGGGGTCAAAATATTGGATACCATTCACAAAACTTTATTGTTAGTCTATTAATTGACATTCAGATGTTTATTTTCACTTTTCACAAATAAATATTAACGATTAGCATACTTTTAGGTTATTCAAAAATCAGAGCTGCGACTACCGAATGTAAATCGGTATTCTATACTACCAACGGTAGATTTAAAATATCGAATCGAATATACGATATTCGGTAGAAACTACAGAATACCGTACCGATGGACAATCGGTACGGTATATTTGAAGGTAGGGCTTTTGTAGCATTCACATAGAGACATAAAGATATAGAGAACTTATTCCCTTCAATAGCAGAGAAACATTGTTCAACTGTCGCTTTGGCCCAAGCGTCCCTTGTGTGAAGAACTTGAACTTTGCAAAATAAATAAACAAATACAACTTATAGTATTATAGAGCAGATACATAATATACATTCAATATAAGCTTATGCTATGCATGAATACTAGAGTACCTGAAAGTGCATTTAATATCGGACAATAGATCTATAGCCTTCCATTCCTACAAAATTCAAGTACATATATAATTTATATAAGCTTAGTATGTATTAAATTTCAAATAATATCCAATAAATTATAACAATGATGTATTTAATTGTCCTTTGTTATAAACTGTCCGATATTAAATGCATATGAAGAAGTAAAAGCAGATACATAAATACATTTCTCTCTCTTTCTAATCTACCGTACCGAATATCGATCGATAGAAGGTATATACCGAATATCGAACCGGCGGTAGATTTTTCTAGCGAATCCCAGCTCTGTCAAAAATACAAAATCGCTATTATTTTGATCCTCTCCCGTGAAAAAACATCAGCTTCAACTCTCACCCTCCTCTTTTTGTTTTAAGGAAGCATTCTATATACTTAGTCCTCTATGATTAAAATACTGAAAAAACAATTATATTTTTAATTAATCAAATATGTCTAAAGACCAATAATGTGCTTTTTAGCTAAAAGGCTCGAAGTTGAGGTAACGTCTTTGGGACTGTGTTTTTGTACATTTGTGTATTACTCAGTAACTTTCCATACACAAATAAGTTTTCTTGGATTTGAAAAAGGTCTTCCATAATGATAAAAAAGAACAAATCAATGGAATTAACGCTAACACCTCTTGATTTGTTTTGATTCCTTATTTGTTCCTTATGCAATTTTCTCACCTCAGCTCCCCCTTCATAAAAAGAGCCGTTGTATCTAGCTCAATTGCATTATGGCATTATGAGAATGCTTTGAGGAATGAAGACATCTGTAAACAATTATGATTTTGACTATGTTGTTTTTGATTCAATCCGCTTATATGGATACACTAATCTGAAAAAATACATTTGTGGATTGTGAAGCTTTCCTATGGAATAAATAACTTGTAAATCTTCTTTATTAGGTTTAGTCCAAAAATATATATATATAAATACCAAAGTACAAAGAACAGGTTCAAATAAAATAAAAAATCTTTTATAATAAAGTTTATTTTTGATTATATTAATAACTGATGGGGGGGACAAGCTTTTAAAAGTTACTTTTAACTAAATGAATTGCATTATGGATTATAATATATAATAAATTGGCATAAGAAAACATTGTATTTTACACAAAGGGTAATTTCATATGTGAACATCAACTTAGAGCACAGGAGATCATCTTTTTCTAAGCTTCTTTTCGATTTATGTCCTTTACGAATCCTTTGAATATTCTCACTAAAGTCCTCCCTTTTTTGTATTATTATTATTATACTACTCGAGTAAAACAACTGCTCAACAAACTCCGAGATGAACAGGAATATTTGTTGATGTTTTGTCCTCATTGACGATAAATATATTTGTAAGCGGTACCAACTGAGAAATATGGTTATTGATAAATGCATCCTTATTCATATTCTCAAGGGCACCAGATTGTCTATAATATAAACAGTATTGTCTAATAAGTATCTAGCAATTTTACAAAAAAAATCATTTGGGATCTTTGAGTTTGATTTTTCTACCATATTGTCGAGAGACTGAGTATCTATAGAGTCTATTTAGCTTCTACAGATCATTTTTATTAATCAATAATTGAAAAAAACAATTATTGACTGATTAATCAGCTATCGGGGACTTTTCTAGAATAAATTATCGGAAATATTTTGCCTCTTACAATCCCCTATCTGTCAACCTTCGTAGGGAGACCAAAAAGTAAGGTTCTTTAAAAAAAGAAACTTATACAATATATATGTGCTATATACATGACTTAAGGATCTTCTAACACTTAAATCATCCTGTTCATATCATCCAACACCTCTTGAATGTTATATTATAAGTGTAGGAATATCCTCCTAGTGATTGATTCCGTCAAGCATTCAAGGTCATCAAGGTGTCATTAGAAAAAACCTGGGAGTTCAAATAACGCCCCTCTTGGATATTTAAAGTCCTTCCTTTTTCAACTATTATATATTCAGGTAAAATGGTTGCAGCTTCTGTTAATGTATTGAGCCTAAGCTGTTGATTATGATTATAAAAGCCATTGGACTGATGTATGTCATATACTCTTACGTCCATCCACTCACTATAGAGAGTAAGAACACCTTACTCGTCATGACGAGTAATAGGACCGAACTAGGCGATCATTAGGAGTAGATTTGCAACTGCAATAGTTATAACGTGTATATCCCATAGAGATTAAAGACATAGAGGGCTTTTTGGATTCTTCAGAGGAATACGTTTTTGTGCCCAAATTAAAACACATCTTTCTATCTCTATGATCAGCTTACGATGACGTAGTACAAAATTACTTTGTTTATATTGGGCAGTGGCGACAGCTGAACGATGTTTCTCTGCCTTTGAAGGGAATAAACTCTCTATATCTTTATATCTCTCTGTTAGAGCCTGAGACACATAGTTTGAAATATCAATATGCTACAGTTGGTTCATTGAGAGTTTGTTGAATACTCAATAAAACTATAATTTGTACACTTCAGGACCCATGACCCAAAGGATATCATGTATTCCCCTGTTTCTTTTTGGAACATTTATGACACTAGAAAAGAGTAAGGATGAGTAATTATAATATCATTCAAAATATTTACTCTTTTTCCCCTTACTCTATGATTGCTCAAGAATCTTGAAATTGATCCAATGACAACTCTCATTACGTCATAGATTATATAACTATTCTTAAGTGACATATTGTTTCCTCCAACAAAAATTCCTTGTAATAAAGTAAACATCCTAGTTAGATGCATAACTGTCCTAGGTGTATAGGAATAAAGCATTTCAGTGACATTAGAAACACAAAACTTAAATAACAATCCAGGAGAATGAGGGATCAATATAGTGGATTATACCAGTTTTATCAATGAAGCAAAATGACTCCTCTTTTAAATGATGAAATTCATCCATCTGAGACCTTAATTCGTCTTCAATTTATTATTTTGTGTGACGTCATTCAAGCCAAGTTGAAGATCCGTGTGTATTATTCTCTTTTTATCAAACGTATTCCCTTAGACTACAAAGACTCAAACGTATTGGGATATATTAGATTATGATTTAAAATTCAAATGGCAGCCATAAAAGATTAAAAACAATAATAAAGGTAACAGAGGTAACTCAGAGAGTGCAAACCTCCGCCGTCACGGGGTCCTTATGAGCCTTCCGAGGCGGATTTTTCACGACTGGGGCGGCGTAGAGGGAAGGGGGAAGGTTCCTCTCGACGGAATTTCCGAGAGGAAGACGCTCACGGCACCCAATTTCACAGCACAGCGACATCTATTGGACAGAGTAGGCTAACTTGAAATATTTATTAGTTATTTAGCTCATTTTGCATCTTAATTCTGCACTCAGAGATGCCAAAATTTAATCAATTGTTCCTTTTGGCATTTTCACAACTCCACAAAGTTTCATCCGAATCCGTTCCGTACTTTTTGAGTTATCCTGCTGAAAAACCAACCAACCAACCAACGCCAGTGAAAAACAATACCTCCTTCGGCGGAGGTAATTACATTCCATCCACTAGGTTTGTAATTCATTGTAGAGGAAGGTATCCCTATGAGAAGGATAAGATGCAATTTATTTGACCACTACTTGACTCGTCATGTACATCAATGGCGTGGATTTATAACGAAACAAGTTTTCATTTACATAAAGGTAAAATTCATTTTATGAAACTTCAAAAGGCAAGAGTTGAGTTTCTACTCAAAGTATCAATATTATTTTGGTAATTGAGCGACTCACGAGCCGCATGGGGCCGTGGGACAAACTTTGAGTATGTTCGAAATAAAGCTCATGCATAATGTTCATGCATAACATAAAATTCTTCCTTTTTCCAAAAGGAATTGGCAAATTTTTAGTTATTCTTTAGTCCGTAAGGGGCGCTTTGATGCTAGAGCTCTTTGAAAAAATTCAAAGTCCTTTTATTATTTATCTCGCAGAATGTTGTAGTGATTTGATATATTTCAAATCATCAAACTTATCTTTTAAACCGGTTTTAAATAGGATTGTGATTACTTTCATGGACTAGCGACATCTAACGTTAACGAAAATAACCAAAATTTTGGCCAATTTTTTTGTTTACTTTTTCCTTGCATGTGCTACTTAATTTTAACGCTTTAGTTCGAAGGAGAGGAATATACATCTACAGTTGCTTTAAGCTTCCCGGCAATGCAATCACAAATATTAATAAGAGTTTTATTCAAAGTCGGTGACAGGGAAAAATAAGCATGTTGGGACAAGTTTATCAAAAGCCAGCTTCTCATGATATGCTACTCTCCAAGGTAAGGGTGTATCGTGATTGCATGAGTGTGTCAAAGGCTTGAGTGGCAGTATCCTTGAGTAAAGTTTATGATGTGCATTTTAGAGAAGTTGAGTAGTCCTTTCCTCAATGTAGGTAGGATTTTAAAAAAGCACGAGAAAACTAAACTGGGTTTAGAAGGTTATTTGATTTATATGCAGTAATTATGAGCTATAATGCTAAATCATGTATTGTTTTTATGCAACTGCCTAGTGTTATGTTTTTATTTATTATCGTATTGCCTTATGTGTCTTTTATCTACCCGTTTGTTGATGATGATAAATAAAAAGTCTTAACCGAAAAGAAAAAAAACTACTTTAGAGGTCGGATATATAGCATACATAGAGATAAAACTATATATTCCCTTCATCTGTATTTCTGTGTCCAATATAAACAAAGTAATTTGTACGACGTCATCGTAAGCTGATCATAGACATATAAATCTATCTCTATGATCAGCTTACGAGACGTAGTATAAATTACTTTGTTTATAGGGACACACAGAAATAGCTGAACGATGTGTCTCTGCTATTGAAGGGAATCAGCTTCGAAAACGATTTACAGATTATCACCAATGGTTTCGATACCGACTGGCCACATCTTCATTATTTATGAGTAAGTCACGAGCGGATCCTAGTAAACGAAGTTG
>CP045902.1:8183022-8198780 GCA_013387185.1 Caligus rogercresseyi
ACTTCCCCGCTCATTATTCCGCTCGTCCGCTCTTCCGCTCTGAGCGGAGGAGCAATTGGTGAGCGGAATGCAAAGAGCGGATCATCTTTGTGAGAAGTGAGCGGAATGTGGTGAGCGGACCCTCTAAAATTAACTTCCGCTCATCCGCTCACATAAAAAAGTTTCCGTTATTAAAAAGGATTACTCATAGAAAAAAGACTACTTTTTCTCGCTTTTTGCTCTAAATGTAATGCCGCTAACGTGGCATGGACTAAAAAGGTGCGCCAGAAATTGTTTATTCTTGTCTAGACACGTGGCAGCAGTGTTGCCACGCGTAGCCACTCAGTTCACGTCGTGCAGTTATTGTGTATACGCAGAGAGAATAAGTGACAATCAGTCCTTTCTTAATATATAAAATGTGTACCCCCGTCAAACAAAGAGGTTGCGTTCATGGTCCCATATAGAATTTCATTTTATATTCAGAGAAGAGAGAGAAAAGTTACATTATTATAATATAACTTTTCTCTTTCTTCTCTAAATATAAAAGAGATAAAATTATCTTTGTTATAATTATTAAATAATTATTACATGTAGTATGATTAGAAATCCATCTGAAAAAATGACGTCATAACACATATGTTGATGATGTCATTAAATGGCTATATGGGACCCTACTTAGTACCAGCTTAGTACTTACTCGGCGTACAAGTTTTGTCTCTCTCTGGCACTCTCTTATTCTCTCTGTGTATACGTTTGTGTTCGTGTGTGTTCATTGTCTGACGGTCACTCTGAGTCAGTATACTTTACTTTTTCGTTTTTTTACGAATCACGAGTCATGGATAAGTTTGTGACCCGAACCCGACCTCTGAGCGGAGAGAGAAGCTACAGGTTAGTAAATTGATTAATTTAATTGAGCTATTCATTTATTTAAGTACAATTTTTAAATTTTATAAAATTAATCTTATTCTTAATTCATCTGAATAATGCGTGAGCAGTGTGACAAGTAACATAAAAAGTTAATGTTAATTTGTCAATTAATAATTTGTTATTGAAAAGGAGCAGCATGGACGACCCCATCTCCCAGGATGTCTTCAGCAGCCCTGTGGCCACTGGCAGTGTGGAGGAGGTGGGCGCCAGCCAGGCAGACACTGTGGTCTTGAGCCAGAGCCAGGACACCCAGGGATCTCAGGATGCGCGCACAATGGAAGTGCAGAGGGAATTCGCTCATTTGAAAAAGTAAGTCCCAAAAAGTGGCAAAACCTCTCAAATTTAACATTCTAGTAGACGGCGTCTAGCCATCTATGCATAATAAAACATTAAAAAAAATATTGAATAGTATAGAATAAATAATCAATTGTGAGTTCACTAATTTGTAAAATAAAAATTGTATCCAGTTTGTTAAAGTTTCAAAATTTCAGGTACTTCATATTTTCTGTGGATGCCAAGGATAGGGTGGAGGCCAAGTGCACCCAGCGGACCTGTAGCAATGTCCTCAAGATGCAGCAGCACTCTGTGTATAACTTGAAGAGGCACTACAAGAGTGTAAGTAAAATAAAATATTAAATAATAAATGTAAATAATTTACTTAGTCTTGTTGATTCAGTCACATGACACATACTTTTAAATATTTTAATTATTTAATATTTATTATGTACACAATAATTAATACTAAATAATAATAATAATATAATTTATTTTCATCTTTCAGCACCACCCCAGCCTGGTGAATGAGTTACTGGCGGCCATAGAGGGTGGGTCCAAGCGGGGCAGACACTTCTCTGGGACCAGTGAATCAGACTCTTGGGTCTCAGGCATGTCCACCCACAGCCAGAAGAGGCAGAGGCAGTCCTCCATAGAGACAGCCCTCAAGGAGAAGTTCAGCCAGAAAAAGGCCTTGAACATATACTATAGGTAAGCAAGCACATGGTTGTAAAAAATAAAAAATACAAATCTTAAAAAGATGTGACAATTTTAAAAGATGTTAGGTTTTTGACTTTTTTTAGTCTACCAGTAACCAGTACCATATTTCATTGTTCAGATTCATCATACAAGATATGGTGCCCGGCAGTCTCACGGACAGTGAACGGTTCAGGGACTTCTTGAAGTACCTGAGCCCGGACTTTGCGGTGCCGTCCCGCAGGAAGCTGTCCAGGGACCTGAAGGTCATGGGCTCCAAGGCCAAGTCAGAGCTGACGCACCTACTAAGTCAGCAAAACTATGTGGCCACCACAGGCAAGATATACTTTTTTACTTAAGTTTAATTAGTAAAGTTACTTAAATAAAATACTTCAGAAATAAAAATAATAATATTGTAATTGATTATTATTAATTGTCTATATGTATGTGCGTGCAGTGCAGGTACTTTAATTTTGAAGTGTTATTGAATAATTTATTAAATAATTTAGTTATTTAATTACTTTTTTCAACAGCTGACAGCTGGACGGCCCACAGCCGTGGCTTTCTGGGTATGACGGTCCATTGGATCGATCCCACCACCATCAGGAGGCAGAAGGCCGTCCTTGGGTGCAGGGAGGTCACGGTAAGCCAAACTGGGAAGTTCCTTGCCCGTGCCATCTGCCAGATGCACATGGATTTTGGCATCCAGAACAAGGTAAATAAAACAGAACAAAGAAAAAACCTTGAGTGAAGAAAGAACAAAAATAAATAAATAAATAATACAAGTAGCAGTATATTATTTATATTTTATTTACTATTACTATTACTATTATTATATTATATATTATTATTTATATTAGTATTTTTATTATTATTATTATTTATTATTATTATTTAATATTTATTTAGTATTTATATTTTTAGAAATGTTTCTACTTTAGGTGCAGACAACGACCACGGATAACGGCGCTAACTATGTGGCTGCGTTTGAACACTACGGTGTGGAAGCTCAGAGACAGCTTCTTGATGCGCAGGTAACATTTAAAAAAATAATATTGGTTAACTTTATGTTCTTTTAACAAATGTCTTTAAAACTGAAATATAAAGTATAAAAAAGGAAAAAAAACTAAAAAAGTTCTTCATGCCCAGGTTGACGCTGCTGACTCCATGGTAGAACTGGACCAGGAGCCTGAGGAGGTGCCACTCCCAGATGAGGACGGTGAACTGGTGGACCCTGCGGCTGTCTCAGTGGCGGATGCCCTGGACAATGTGAACCAGGACCCCAACATGATGGAGTGGTTCTTCAACCAGGATCTTGAGCTCCCAAAGCACAGGCGTTGCGGGTAATTATTTTTAAAAATAAATTATCAGTTTATCTATTTAATTAAAAGTTTATCTGCATTTTACAGTACCAAATTCAATTAACTACCAATGAATAGTTTTTGAGATTAACTTATTAAATTACCAAGTTATTAATTTAATTTATTAACATTAAGTTATTAACTCCTTACTTCTTTTTTCTTCAGTGCCCACACCATCAACTTATTGGCAACCAGGGACACGGCAAAGGTGGCCAACTGGACAACCTCCCCAAGGCCGGCCTTTGTTAAGACACTGGCCAAGGCTACAGCTGTCTGGACATGCCAAAACAGGTATAATGATTAATAATTACCGTTTACGTTATATGTTAATAACGTAATAAAGGTTAAAATTACATTATAAACGTTAGTAATTCAGATTTCAGAATTTTTAATTAAAGTTTTTCTCAGGAAAACTGTGGCAGCATACCAGATGAGGGGCATTCTCAAGAAGAAGCTGAAGACCCCAGGGGCCACCCGCTGGAACAGCATGTTTGATGCCCTCAAGTGCCTGCTGGAACAGCTGGAGGACCCACAGAAGTTCATGGAGTTTAACGAGCTTCTGCAGCGCATCCCGGTAAGAAATTAATTTAAACTTAACTTAAACAAAATATGTATAATTTTTAATTTTATTCAATGAAAATAAACGACAACTAATTAAATTATTCTTTTTCAGAAAGTGTCTGTGTTTGTGGAGGAGGACGTGACCATAATGAAGGAGTACGTCACAGCCATGGAGCCAGTGGCCGCATGCCTGGACAATCTCCAGGCCGAGGAGAAGGCGTACATGGGCATGTTCCTCCCCAGCCTGTTCATCATGAAGCTCAAGCTTGAGAAGCTTCAGTCAGATGGGAACCTTAGGTAATTTAATCATTTGAATGTATAAACAATAAATGCAAAAATCAGAATGCTGAAGAATTTTTTTTTTAATTTCATATTTTTAAACAATTATGGTTGAAAAATTGCCGTTAAATGTTAATTTATAGCCGTTCAGTGTTTAATGAAGTAAATTAAAGAATCTTTATAAAATTTAATTATTAATTATAAATATTATTATTTTCAGTCACGCCAAACCCTTAGTGGACGCTCTGCTGGACCACAATGGCAGGCAGGGGTTCAAGGCCAGGTTTGGTCATCTCTTTGAGGATGATGATCTCTTGATGGCCACGGCCCTGCACCCCCACTACAAGCTGGTGGCGGTCAAGAACATGACCAAGTCCAGGGCCCAGACTGACACCATCCAGCGGCGCCTGGTGGAGGAGCTAGCGGCCAAGTCTGGAGTGGAGGAGAGCCAGCTGGAGGAGAGGGAAGCATCTGTGGAAGATGATCCGTTCCTGCAGGTATGTTCACCCAAATTTTTTACAGCAGTCTACTTAATTTCAATTTTAAATTATAATAATAAATTACCGTTAAATGTTAATTTCGTAACTTAGACTAATTACAATTGTTAAATGTTAATTTCGTAACTCAGACTAATTACAATTAAAATGAATTATTGATAACAATATTATAATATTTATTGAACGTTTCAGGCCTTGAGGCAGCATGACATGGATGAGATGGAGGCCAGCCAGGAGGATGCTAGCGAGAAGATCCTGAATGACATCCAGGCCTGGAACAGGAGGCCCATCAAGGCCTCCATGGAGGTGACAAGGGACATGTTCCCCCAGAACCACAGGGAGGCCTGGATGGAGCTTTTCATCAAGTACAACACGCCGCTCCCCAGCTCTGCTGCGGTGGAGCGGCTGTTCAGTATGGCCTCTGACGTGCTGAGGGCCAAGAGGTCGTGCCTCACGGCCGAAAACTTTGAGAACTTGATTTTCATGAAGGGGAACATGGACATCATACAGCAGCACATCATGTCCCTCAAAATCCAGGAGGAGGAGGAGAAGTAGTGATTTTTGTGACTGTTTCTTTTCTTTTTTTAAAGATTGTTTGTCAATAGGTAATATTTTATAATTTCATTAAACGGTTTATTACCTAATTATTAAGCCATTCTTGTTTTATTTATTAATATTTAGTAGTTATTACTTATTTGAAGATATTACTTAGATAAATAGCCTAAAATAGGTGTTTCTTATAATTAATTATTTATAAATATTAATAATTAGTTATAATAAGTTTTAATAACTAAATAATATTAATATTTATGAACAATTATTTACAAGAAACACCTATTTTAGGCTATTTATAAGCTTGGAGCGGACTTTATAGTAAAAAATTGGTGATCGGACCTAAAAATTAGTGAGCGGACCTATTCCGCCAACCTGAGCGGAATGAAGTGAGTGAAGGTCAGTTGCCCAAAGTGAGCGGATGAGCGGCGGTGAGCGGTGAGCGGAACAGCAAAAAAGTGAGCGGTGCCCACCACTGTAATATATATATATATACTCCTTATTTAAATTTTTAATTTTTGTTATTGCACTATTCTGCACTGCAGGCTACTTAATTTTATACATTTTTATAATGTATTATTTTGTGGCACACAAGTGCTGATAAGTTTTAATTGTTTTTATAACTTGATGTAGTAAAAAAATGTGAATATATCCAATTTGGAGTGAATGTATAAAAAAACTAGAGGCTATATATTATATATACACTCAGAGAGTGCAAACCTCCGCCGTAACGGGGTCCTTATGAGCCTTCCGAGGCGGATTTTTCACGACTGGGGCGGCGTAGAGGGACGAGGGAGGGTTCCCCTCGACGAAATTTCGAGAGGAAGACTCTCCCAGCACCCAATTCACAGCACAGCGACATCTATGGCAGAGTAGCTAACTTGAAATTTTATTAATATTTAGCTCATTTTGCATCTTAGTTCTGCACTCAGAGATGCCAAATTTAATCACTTGTTCCTTTTGGCATTTTCCACAACTCCACAAAATTTCATCCGAATCCGTTCAGTTCTTTTTGAGTTATCCTGCTGACAAACCAACAAACAACAAACCAACGCCAGTGAAAACAATACCTCCTTCGGTGGAGGTAATAGGACATTTTAAATGAGTTTTAGTCCCTTTTTTCTTAAGTCATTGCCAAAAATGTTTCTGATCGGGAAAAATGATAAAAAATGATGGCAATTGTATCGAGAGCAAAAAAAGCGATCGGATCGGGAAATATCGGATCGGCCGATACTCGAATTGTAATGATCGGAATTGGATTGTTAGCAAAAAAACGTGATCGGGACAACGATAATATATATATAATCTTTGTAGACATCTTGTTTTAAATACTTATAGTTTATCTTACAATCCAATCTAATAATTCAGACTCCAGATGCAAATAACATTTGCAAAGCTATCATCCTGTTTGGTCTTGGCAGATCGTCCTCTGCAAAATTTAGAGCAATTAATAGTTTAAATGCCAAAGCTCTTATAGCTAAGAGGTTAGCATCTCACTCTCCTATCAGTCCGTGGGAAGTAAGGACAATCATCCTAGCGGCGGCGGCTAGATATGCGGCGTTGGACCTCAAGATCCCTTTGTCATCGATGGAAAGTGGAGTTTGGCAGCCGACGAAATTCGTTCCTTTCCCTCATGTTCCCTCCCATATGGAAAATTAATCAAGAAACTTTACGTAAATTTAAAGTTTTTAAATAGGAATATTTATTATGTTTTTATTATGGCAAGTTGTTTTATTATAATTGTATTGTAGTTTTGTTCAATAGGTGATAATAAATTTTTAATCTAAAATGTTTAATTTTTTTTACACATTAACATCATTTTATTTACATTTACTTATTTGTGCTTGTATATTCTTTTATGGACTGTTGAATAAAAAAAATATTTGCCTGAGTTATTCTGGACTTTGGTTAACTGCACAGCTGCGACTGAATATATGATTATTTTTCTGCCAATATTCAGTGATACTTCACTCTCAGCAAATATGAATATAATGATCAAGAAACTCTTGTCTGCAATCTCCGCGCCAAAAAACACCTAATTGGGCAAGACTTTTAAGTGATGCATTTGTCCTGAGAGCGGCCATAGAGGTCAAATCCAGAAAAGGTTTATGTGTCACCTAAGGGGGAGGGGGGGGGCTTTTCATGCAAAATATATTCTTTGTTATACTCACAATTGTAGCATATGCAAAAAGAAAAGAGTTTGCCATTCTCAAGGACATGGAAATTAAATGACCCCCCCCCCCCCCAAAAAAAAAAAGGTTGTTTCTCTGCTCCTTTAATTTATATGTCAGTATTTGGGAGTAATTATGAGTTTAAGGTCATTGTGCGCATATTCCTTCATTTTTTCTTTGTTCTCTAATAATATTGTAGTCTGGGGTCTTACCAAATATAAAAATGGTGGCTTCAAAATTTAGTATTAAGTATATTATATTAAAATATAATCAATAACAAATTATGTCAAACTGTGGATGGAATCAATTAAATCCAAAAAATATTTATTATTTTATATTACGTTATTATATATATAAAATTTATTATTATGTATTATATTTATTATTATATATTATATTCATTATTATATTTTAAATTTATAATTATATAATATATTTACTATTATATATTATATCTATTAATTATTTTTTTTTGCCTTTTTTTGCCTATAGGTTCGACAGAATTGCATCCGACTGGATATAAATAAGCATTATAGCATTCAAATTAGTCTATCGAACCTAGGATCTTATCAATGAGGTAGACCAAACATGACCATCCCCTCTCGGGATTCGAACCTGCGCCCCAACATTGAGAGTTGAACACGCCTTAACACGCACGGCTATCGAGCTCCCTAAATATTTATATTTTAGTTGCTTTATAAATAATATGTAAATATTGAAATGAAAAAATATAAACATTTCACTTTGGGGGCATTCATATGCTTTGTTGGGATTTTTATTACCCACTGAGTGGCAGGCATTCTTTTTGCAGTGAAAATATATGCTGCTCTTTCAACTATCAATCTCAAGGTTTTTGAAAAAACTTCCTCCTTGTTTTTTAAACAAATAAAATATGTTTTTTCAAATATAAAATAACTAGTTCAATGCAGTGATTAGGATTTAAAAACTCTTTTAATTTAAAGTGCAAACTATTATTCAAGTTTTAAAGTAAAATAATTAAGTTATGATGATTGTTAAGAAATATTTGTGTCACTTTAATTTATTTTTATGATATTATCATAACGATTTCCGTTTTTTCATTTGTTTCATTAACAATTATATATATTATTTACAAAATAATATATATATAAATAATATATATATATATTTTGATTATTCATTTATTTTACATTTTGAGAACTATAACATATAAGAAAATTGCTTGAATATTTAAATAAACACAATTCAGATATGTGAAAAATAAAAAGTATATTCAAATACAAAAGTAGCACAGTAACTAAATTTATAATTTTTACCTTGAACGGTTTTTTTCTTTGACAAATGCTAAACGACCTAACTTTATTTCACACAAATCCTTTGGCAATTTCTAAAATGTATTTTTATACAAAGTACTTGGCTTTTGAATTTAAATAAGATATCTTCGACCATTCAGCAATTACTCATTCGAAACAGAATGTTTCCACAAATCTGAGGCCCAATTGTCTAATTATAACGTCATAATGCTTTGAATTGATGATATTCGTCTTAATTGGCAAAAAATACTTTTGGAAATGGATTGGTATTTTCAAAAATAGTTTTTTCGTATTTTCTCCTAATATTGATTCGAAACGCATGAATATATTTATAAATACGTATATTTTTATCAAACGAATGTTTTGATAACGCAGTTGTCTGATAAACTAGAATATTTAATTCATCTTGTAATAATTAATCTGATGAAAGGATTAATTGTGTGTATCTCTTATTTTTCGGTGTACATGCAGAACTAATCGTTAAATTTGCAAACTATTAAACAGGGTCTTGCAGGTAAATCCGTACAAAGTTCAACTTAGTCCAGATCCATAAGGAGTGCGAGTAGAGCTTAGATATTGCACATGTGGGAGGTTTTGTGAATGTACTGTCGAATTGCGCCCGAAAACAAAACAAATACACTGATACGGAGATGGAGCAGACCCGGAAGGACACTGTCATCGAGTTATTGTGCGCAGGGCACCGTCCTGCAGCCATCATCAAGTTGCTCAAGTACCCCAGGAGGACGATCTACGACATCACCAAGAAGTGGGAGGAGTCAGGGATGTCCAAGAGAAAGGAGCACAAGCCCAGGAGTGACCGGATCTGCACGCCCACGTTTGTGGCTGGTCTCAAGAGGTCCATCAAGGCCAATCCGGGACGCCCATGTCCATCCTCGCCAGGAAGCGTGGGGTCCACCTGTCGACCGTATCTAGGGTCATCAAGAAAGACTTGGGATACAATAGCTATGTCCTGAAGATCAGAGATCTCCTCACCAATGCCCAGAAGACCAGAAGGGTCGCGAAGGGAAGAAGCTGCTCGAGTCTCTGAAGACAAAATACGCCGGCCATCTGCAGTTTTTCAGTGATGAGAAAGTCTTCACCGTGGAGAGGAGCAGCAACAGGAGGAATGGCAGGTGGATCTGTCTTATGTATAATAAACAACTTTCTATGTATTCAAAATAGGTATCACTTTTTTCCCTTTTTAGATCTGGAGGATTTTGAACTTGTGCGGATTTACCTGCAAGACCCTGTACATAAAATGTCAAGTAAAAAACCTTCAAAACTTACAAACACTAGTTCATTAGCCAACCTTTTTGATCATGCAAAACAACTGGTGCATAAGTCAGTTTGAGGAAGGAAACTAGGGTTCATCCATTCCCCCTGGCTCCAACAAATGTGCATAAATGCTATACATACAATCTTAAAGATGTTCCTACAAAGATCCAAGACCCTTAATACTTCCGTAATCAATGAGAAGCAAAGACCCCACATTCTCACAGTCTATTTTGTGAGTAAGGAAGTATTGAGCAAGTCATTTTTAAACATATACAAAGGATTTATTAACAATAATACTTGATTGTTTTTGACATAAACATAGCCATGCATCATAATAAAGCTTAAATATATATTAGTTCATATAGTCTTAATATATATCCTTAGATGCATTTCCTTTTCCTATGTAAGTTTAGACTTATTTTACTTGAGCTAAAAGTCATAGAAGGGACGTATAGCAGCTTTAAACCTGGCAAAACGAGGTTTCGTGATTGATTCATAGAATATTCCTATAATAGTTTTGTTTAAAAAAATCAAATCAATGGAAATGAAAGCTATTTAGCTGTTTCTTCCTGCCATTATAAACCATAGAGATATAAAGACATATAGGGCTTATTGGATTCTTCAGAGGATATTGTGTCCTATATAAACAAATCTTTCTATCTCTATGATAAGCTTACGATGACGTAGTATAAATTACTTTGTTTATATTGGACACAAAGATCCAGCTCAACAGTGTTTCTCTGCTATTGAAGGGAATAAGCTCTCTATATCTTTATATCTTTATGTTAAAAACTGCCTTAGAAATCATGTTTCTACAGTTGAATGATTCTTATTTGTTCATATGTGAGAGTCGTTGTTATCATCTCTCATTTTATCAAAGCTCATTTTGTAAAGATTTGGAGGAGATATATTCATTTTTAGACGTCGCGACGATGCATGAAGCGACACGTCGCTTCATGCATCATTTTCGCCTTTTGGACCCATCTTTTGAATGTAATAAACGTCTTAAATATACCATATTGATCCTGCAGACTGGAGGTGGTCATATTAATAAGTTGTTGCCTAATTCTGAAAAATACATATATATTTATACAAGCCATAGGTTTATGAAGAATTAAATTAAAAACTTTGATTTTGACATCGACCAATTTGACCTCGAAACCCCTCTATCTTTGTATGCAGCTACGCTTATACTTTTTGTCACTTTTCTTTCTCTTACGGTAAAAAATGAGCTGCTAGTGATCCTGCACATGTAGCCAATGCCTTTTAGTCCTACAGAGGTAATGTTAACTGCATTATGCAGGCTGAAGGCAGCCATTTTGAACCTTAAATTGCTCAACATAATAATATATTAAACTCTATGGCCCATTCAATCAAATTTTAATCTGTTTGCCTATTTGTTTAAATGGAAATTCATGTTCATTATTATTATATATATAACAAAATAAGAACTCAATATCATTTTTTCCGTTTTAATACAAAAATCCAAAGTAACGAAAACGTACATTCCAGAGTTTTAAAAGGATATTATATAAATATAAAAGCTACCAAATATTTGCCGAAGTATAAGCCATGTTATTTATATATTCATTTTATCAATTGCTTTTGTTAATAGGTTTCTTTTAATCAGTTTCAACATAAAGTGTTTTTTTCTTCTAATGATTGTTAATTACCTGTTTTTGACTTATGTTTAGAGTTATATTTCTAAACTAAAAAGTTTATCTATGTATTTATATATATAATAATCTAAGCAAATATAGTCTTAATGTTGTATTAATATACAGAAAAGTAGCCGTGTACGTTGTGTTCAACTCTCAATGTTTGGGGCGCAGGTTCGAATACTCCTGAGAGGGAATGGCCATTTTGGTCTACCTCATTCATAAAAAACTAGGTTCGAGTGACTAATTTTAATGACATAATGTTTATTTACTCCTGTCGGATGCTATTCTATCAAACGACATAGGCAAAAAAAGAAGTAAAAATAAAGAACAACTAGAGGCATATATACACTCAGAGAGTGCAAACCTCCGTCGTCATGAGCCTTCCGAGGCGGATTTTTCACGACTGGGGGAGGCGTAGAGAGACGGGGGAGGGTTCCCTAGACGGAAATTCCGAGAGGAACACGCTCCCGGCACCCAATTTCACAGCACAGCGACATCTATTGGCAGAGTAGGCTAACTTGGAAATTAGTAGTATTTAGCTCATTTGGCGCCTTAATTCTGCACTCAGAGATGCCAAAATTTAATCACTTCTTCCTTTTGGCACTTCCAACAACTCCACAAAATTTCATCCAAACTGTTCAGTACCTTTTGAGTGATCCTGCTGACAAACCAAACAAACTAACAAACAACAAACCAACAAACGCCATGAAACAATACCTCCTTCGGCGAGGTATTATATCATTTAAAGTAGTTCACAAAACTATGGATCTCTTTTAAATGAGCTGATTGACCTTCAACCTCTCGGGGGGGAGTCGAACCTACGTCCTCAAGATTGATAGATAACATGCTTCCATTGAATCAACAATTTGAGTAAATTTGAAAATGTTCCATCTTAACTTTGTAGCAGAGTCCTTCTCTCTGCTCCTTTATGTGTCTTAAATATAATGGATTATATTTAATAAAAACTTGTAAAAAATATTTATATATGTAAAAAAGAGGTATAAAAGAAATATCTCTTACGAAATACAGATCAGTTTAGACAAGATAACCGAAGGTACTAGTCCTTTATCCTTTGGTTACAATTAAAATAATGTATATTTATTAGAATAAAGTTTGTAGATGATTTGTTATTTTTCTTGATGGATATTATTTATCAAAGGGTGCCCTTGGTCAAACCCATACACGCACAATATATTAACAATTCTATTTAAAGAATATACATATAAGTAGTTGACAAACCCATTTTTAAGGTATTATGTCTTCTCTTCTTTCTTTCTTTTCTTTCTTTCTTCTTTCTTTCTTTCTTTCTCTGACTATGCCTTGAATAGCCTTTTTAAACCATTTAAAATCAGGATCCGTCTTCTTTCCCCCCCATAAACAATTAATCACGAGAAGGACTCCTGGACCTTGGCTGGACACTTCTTCTTCTCATCAAGCTCATTTGCCCTCCCAAGGTTAGCCTTGACGATATATGGATTTGTCATCGCCATCACATTTATTCCTAGGAACATTCTATTTAAAATAAAAAAAACCTTAGTCACGGCTTTTTCAGACACCTCTTTCAGGGGTTTGTATTAGTTTTAAATGGACTTATGGCCTACAAATGATTCAGGAAGGAGCCAAAATAGGTAAGGATGGGTCAGGTTGCGGTTATTGATAAAATAGATTCATATGGAGGCTGTCTCTCATATGACTGTTACTACTTAACAACTGAGGCCTATTTCTTGTGATTATATTATGTTCGTTATTCCTTAAACGTGTTGAGTTCGTGTAAAACTATCTCTTATATGGTTTTTATATACAGTTGAATAAAATATATATAACTTATTAATTTGATGTTGAGCAAATTATACTTGGTATTTATTAACGTAATGTTGGCAAATTTAGTGAATATACATATTTTGGATCAACTTCCTGATTGAGAAAAAGAAATACAGTGGCTTATGAAATAGAACAAATTCAAATGAACCATTTAAAGACTTGTTTTGTTTGTTTGTTTAGCTCCAGTCTCTCCGAGCTCAATCCGGTGTTAATAAATTATCTAGGAGCTAACCTTTATTATAAGCTTCTATGGATCTTTTTTCCTTCTCGTCATCTTCTCGGCCCGCTCGTCCATCTGTTTCGTCGTTCGGGGATAAACTAACTTGTATATTTCTTTACTTTTAACAAATAATATATTTTTATATCAGTAAAACTCTTTTAACTACTTAAAATGAATAAATATATATTGTATACAATTATTTTCAAACTATGAATATGTTTGATAAAAATTCATCAATTATTAAACCATTAAGGTAATATTAGGATAAACCCCTTTGGAAGAGGATAAGAAAAATCGATTTAGGCATCTTTTCCCTCAGCGCTTTATTTATCTTTTTACAAATGCAAAATACTGTCTGTAGAAAGAGGGAATAAACAACGTGCCAAGGCACCTGCGATTGCCCAAGAAAGACTGTTTTGTCATAAGGATCTTAGTAGAAAAACTGATACTGTAGGGGAGTCGAGATTAATGTCATAATAGCTCAAGAAATTGTCGTTGTTAGTCTTTGCCCTTCATTCTGTGCTATTAGCTTTTGAAATGTAATATATATATTTTATATATATATATATATAAGATATATATAATATAGATATAATATCTATATTTCTAATATATGATTTATATAATTAATTATATATACTACTTCTATATATATTATATAGATATATTATATATATATATTTTTATATTTAGATATAATCTATATATAGTTTTTTATATTATATATATAGATATATATATATATATATATAATATAATATTGATACTAGAATATATCGATATATATAATATAAATATAATATATATATATATCTATATATATATATATATAGATATATATAATATATAGATATAATTACTATAATATATATATAATATATATATATATTATATAACTACATCGGTCAATAAGTCCCGGGCCTGCCTATCTTATGGCGCCAAAAAGGAAGAATGTAAATAATTTTGGAAACACATACTTTCAAAAGGATCGTTCCAAAATTTCATAACGTTATGTTGATTTTTCATTGAGTTACAGCGATATAAGTGCGGCGCTCCTTCTTTGACTTAAAACAATGGATTCAAAGCAATTTCGTGTTCTGATTTATCATTGTTTTTTGATGGGAAAAAACACCGTTCAAACCAAAGCATGGCTTGAAAAATGCTACCCGGACTCTGCCCCATCCAAAACAACCATCAAACGATGGTTCACACAATTTCAAATCTGGTCGTACGAACACAGACGATGCTGCTGAACGCCCTGGCCGGCCAATGAGGTAGTTATCCCGGAAAACGTCGAAAAAACCCTCAAAATCATCATGGACAATCGAAAAGTTAAGTTGCAAGAGATAGCTGACACTCTGAAGTTGTCAAAAGGGAGTGTGTTCACCATCATACACGAATATTTGAATATGAAAAAGTTATTTTCGAAATGGGTGCCGCGATTGCTAACACCTGAGCAAAAGCAACAACGTGTGGATGATTCGAGGAGCTGTTTGGGGGTGTTTACGCAAAATAAGAAGGAATTTTTTCGTCGATACATCACATGGATGAGACATGGATTCACACTACACTCCTGAATCAAAACGGCAATCTGCTGAGTGGTGTGTTGACGGAGAAAGCCGTCCAAAGCGTCCAAAAATCCAAATGTCGGCTAGAAAGGTAATGGCCTCTGTTTTCTGGGATTGCCGTGGAATTATATTCATTGACTTCCTGGAACATGGAAAAAAATCAATAGCGATTATTACATTGGTTTTTGGACCGTCTGAAGGCCGAAATCGCACTAAAAAGGCTTCATTTGAAGAAGAAGAAGGTGCTCTTTCATCAAGACAATGCACCTTGTCACAAGTCATTGAAAACTACAGCAAAATTAATCGAATTGGGTTTCGAACTGCTACCACATCCACCATATTCTCCAGATCTGGCCCCCAGTGACTACTGGCTATTCGCAGAACTCAAAAAGGTGCTTCGTGGAAGAAAATTTCGTTCAGACAATGATGTGATAGCCGAAACAGAAGAATATTTTGAAGGTCTCGAGAAATCGTTCTTCGCTGGTGGAATCGAAAGGTTAGAAAAACGTTGGAATAAATGTATTGACCTAAAAGGAGATTATATTGAAGAATAAAAAATAATTTTGGCAAAAAATATTATTTTCTTTCCAAGGCCCGGGACTTATTGACCGATCTAGTATATAAC
>CP045902.1:8198880-8227512 GCA_013387185.1 Caligus rogercresseyi
AAAGTAAAATTATCTGCCCTTCTCGTTCTTTTACTACTAACATATGAATGATTACGCTCCCTCAAAAAATAACTTAATGACAACACCCATCTAATGGACAGGACTGCAGATCTATAACATGTATTCAAATAAATATGGGGAAACGTGTTACCTGCGCAGAAGAACTTAACCTTAGACTTTTAGGAAAATATAGTTACTTGGTTTTTATAACAGAACCCCATTTAGTACGAGGTGGTGGTAATCCCTCTGGCTCTTCTGGGTTTGTCTTTTCACATACGGCCGACCTCGTCCTAGAGCATCGATTTTGGCGTCAAAAGACTTAATAATAACTCAAATTCCAAAGTTCTGTTCTCAGGACTTGGTTGTTTGTACAATGAAAACTTCAAGCAACAAAAGTTTAGTTATCGCAAGTTATTATGCAGATATCACAAAGGACGATGTTTGCGGGCCAATTAAGCCTTGTTGACTACTGCGACAGACACCACAAGCCTCTTTTGATATGCGGGGACTTCAATGCCAGGAGCCTATTATGGATGGACAATCTGACAAACTCTCGAGGGGAAAAGTTGGAGGAGTTCATGGCCACCTATAACTTGAGTTTACAAAATGTTGGATGTATTCCTACTTTTGTTGGAGGAATGGGTCAATCGATTATTGATTAACACTAACAAACCGATGGAGTTATCATCTTGTATCGAATTGGAGGACGGATATAGAGTTTTCAGGGTCCGATCACAGGTTCTGTAACTTTGAAATTTATGGAAGAAGAACTATTTCTGGTGCACTGAATCTGAAGAATGCAAACTGGAGCAAATTTACATCTATTTTGGAATCTACTATATTTCCCTCGAAAAATGGTGCCTTGGATTCAGATTACATAGATTTAGAAGCTTCGGACATTGCGTATAAAATTATTGAATCCTTGAAAAGTTCCTGCAAAACAATGTCTGGAACCATAAGAAAGGTAAACCCATGGTGGAGTGATGAACTCAGGGAGCAACGGCGAAAAGTTAAATTTCTTCAGCGCAAGCGACAAATAGACATGTACAGAGTGGAAAAGCAATTATATAAGACAATGATAATTAAAGCAAAGAGACATGCCTTTAAAGAGTGGGTTAACACCCTTGAAGGTCCTAAGGATATTTCTAGGTTGATGAAGGCCCGATCAAACTATACCAGTGCCCGTGTGGGTATTTTGGGCGAATCCTTTGGAGAAAAAGACAGCTTGGAATTACTTCTTCGTGAACATTTCCCTAATTCAAAAGAAGTCGACACTACAAGTAAGTCTCCAAAAGAGGTATGAAAAAAATGGAGTCTCGACCTTGTTACTTCAGTGAGGAACTTGTTAGGAGAGCTATTTATAGCTTAAAGTCAAACAAGAAACCAGGTCCTGACCAAATTCCTCCTCTGGCTTATAAAAACCTGCCTCACTGTTTTATTGTTCGCCTGACCAATCTGTACAATTTAGTTTCTCGTCTAGTTATACTCCGAAGTGTTGGAGAACATCAAAGGTAATATTTATACCGAAGCCGGGAAAAGTAATTATTTAGAGCCACGAGCCTTCAGACCAATAACGCTAACCAATGTAGCTCTGAAAATACTAGAACGAATGATACAGTGGAAGACCTATAGTGAATGCAATTTGGTTTTACCAAATCAGTTTGCATTTACGAAAGGCATGTCTACTGATACGGCTATCAGTAGATTGGTTGATTTCTGCGAAAGTAGCTACCATAGACACGAAGAAGCCCTCGTTGTCTTCTTGGATATTGAGGGCGCTTTCGACAGAATTGGCTTTGACCATATCCTTGACGCCATGAATAAATACCACATCCATGAGAAAACCATTCTTTGGTACAAAAATCTACTTGAGGGTAGAATTGTTGTCGCTGAGCTTGGAGGGGAGAGTGTATCCGTAACTCCCACCAGAGGGTGTCCTCAAGGGGGGATTTTATCTACTCTGGCATGGAACCTAGCCTTCCAAGAGTGTATGGACCAACTCAAAAAACCAATTAATATGGTTGCTTATGCAGATGATCTGGCTCTATGTGTAAGAGGCTCTGATCGGCAAACTCTTGCCAGTTTAATGCAAGGTGCTCTGAATAAACTGACGGATTGGGCAAGCAAGAGAGATACCATCTTCAGCATTAGCAAGACTAAATATATGCTTTTTTCCAAACGAAGAAAAAACACTGACGTTTCCCTGCACCTGTCTGGAACTCAAATCGAAAGAGTTCGTACTTTCAGATATCTCGGTTTAATTATTGATGATAATTTGCAGTGGAAAAAGCATTTAGAATATGTCATTTCCAAGGCCAAAAGGAACCTCTTTGCTCTCAGAGCTTTTGTTGGATCGGATTGGGGACTTAGCCCACTTAAGTCTAAATGGATCTACGTAGCGTACGTAAGGTCTATTGTGAGCTACGGTGCTATTGTTTTTGCACCAAAACTTCAAACAAATGGATATCTAAAAAGGGAGCTCAGCAAACTACAGCGACTCGGTCTCATGAGCATTACTGGGGCAATTAGGTCTACACCAACGGCAACAATGGAGGTACTCTGTGGGTTAATGCCACTACATCTCTATATAATGGAACGTGCATGTCTGGTCAGGATTCAAACTAAAATTGAAAACCCATTGAAATGGTTTGACCATTTGAGTAGAGGACATCAACAATATCTTGACAAATATTTAAAAGTCAATGATATCCCAACTCCTCCTCCTCGTATACCTTTCTGGTCAGAAAATCTAGGTTACGAAGTCAAATATGTATGGTGCATCCATGACTTCGATCTCGTAGGTTACACTGATGGCTCAAAAATCGATGGTCAAACAGGTGCTGGTTGGGCTCTGACTAGAGGTGATATTGTGCTTGATCAAAAGACCTTGAGGCTCAAGGGAACAGACACCGTTTACCAAGCCGAGGTGGAGGCTATCAGAAATCTCTCCATTAATCTCCAAGGAGATAAAATAGAGGGACAAAGATTATTAATCTTATCGGACAGCCTATCCGCTATCAATAGTCTGGACATGAGACCAGGTGAACTCGTGTCAGTTCAAATTATCGCTTGCAAAAACGCCATAAGCAGGTCTACATGCACGATCACAGTCGGATGGGTAAAGGGACATAACAACAGTACTGGGAATGAGTATGCAGACGCTTTGGCTAAAGATGGTGCGAGGAAGGGAGCTCCTGTTTCTGTTCCTATATCCATTAGCCAAACAAAAAATGCCCTTAGACAAGCGACTTTAAAGGAATGGCGGGCCGCTTGGCGTGCAATGAGCACTTGCCGCCAGTCTAAACTCTTCGTACCAAATCCCTATCTCGGGAGCAAGATTTTTAAGTATAAAAGAGCCCAAATCTGCGTCATCGTTGGAATGGTCACCGGTCATATCGGCCTCAACAGACATCTTTACAAGATGGGAAAGGCCATAACTCCAATCTGCCGACTCTGCGAAGAGGAAGAAGAAACTCCGTATCATCTCATTTTTGGTTGTCCGCCATTAAGACAAAAAATGATGGCACTTGAGGGAGAGATCGGAGAGCAACGTTTATCCCTCGAGGATTTCATTTTTAAATCATTTAAATGCTTAAAAATATCTGAATTACTATATATTAATAAAGATAGCTCCTAGAGAGTATCACTACCGGCTGATACCGGATTAAGTTCCGGTGAGGTGGGTCCAATCTAGGAGCTAAACAAACAAACAAACATTATACAATAAACATATACTTTGTTTCAAAAGTAACTGAAGATTATTTTCAAAAACTACAATGAACTTACAGAGGGAAATAAAAAATTTAATCACATATAACCATATATGAATAAATATAACGACTTTGTAAATGTAGAATTGCTTTGTCAAAGCCTCCTAAGCCTACATAGCGAGTTGTTTGACAAAAAAAGAAATCGTAAAACTATCATTATTCGATCTTTTTTTTCTCTGCCGCCCGAATCGCTGCCTTTAAGATCCTCTCCAACACCGAGGATTTCTGTGTCAATGTGGGGGAACGTCATCAAATTTTATCTTGCGAAGGAATATTTAAAAAATATACAAAAATTTTTACTTTGTATCTCCTGTACAATTGAAACAAAACCTTAAAAAATAATACAATATTTTTATCGTTATACTTCTTGTTTAGATCTGTATTATAAACTATAATGTTTATTTTACTTAAATATATATCCCTATATAATGTTATAATTTAATGTACAATAGAGTAGAAAAAAAGATTACTGGGTGTTGAATTAAAAACCCAGGACACTCAAGTTGAAATAATAATTTTAAACAGATCAATCTTTTTTCAAACCATTTCATTTTTATACGCTTTCCTATTGTATACTACAAGCCTTTAAGACTCTTATAACAATGCATGGAATCAAACGTTTTTGAATACTTTCATCATCAAGAAACCACCTCAAAAGCAATCCAACCAAGTCCATCTCCGCTCTGGCAAAAGGTCTGAGCTGAATTATTTTATTATTCTCGCATATTAGATTTGAATCGATCATATAATAATCCGCATGATGATATCAGCCAATGAGTATTAAGCAATTGAATAAGTCAACAATGTATATTTATATATTTTATGAATTACGCAAAGCAGAGCTGGGATTCGGTACCGCGATTCGCGGTATTCGGTAGATTCATTATAATCTACTGAATACCGAATATCGATCGGTGCGGTAGATAAAAAAGAAAAGAGAATTTATTAATGTATATGCTCTGTGATTCCTTCATATATATGTAGTATCGGACAAATTTATAACAAGAAAAAGCACATAGTTTGAAATTTAATACATGTTATTTTTATATAAATAATTATTGCACTCGGATTTGAAGGAAATGGAAGGCAAAGGCAAACACAAAAATCCTTAACTGTCTTTGTTATCCGTTGTCCAATATTAAATGCGCTTTCAGCTCGGTGTGTTTATTTATTGCAAAGTTCAGCTTCTTCACACCAAAGATATGCGATACCTATTTCAAAGAGATTTTATCCATTATTGCCAAGCCTTGACATATCCGTCTTACACCTGTATATTCAAATTATATAAAATTCTAGGAAAAGTTATTGCATTTGAGTTCGATTTTGAAGCGTAAAAAATGTTCATTCATATGTAAGGGGATTATATTTTATATATGACATAAAACAAACACCACCCATTTTTGTCACCATATTTTTTATAGAAAGAATGATTTGTATTCAGGCTGTCAGAATGTTTTCCATACAAAATTTCGGACGGATATGTGAAAAGGTGACAGCTGAAAAAAAGATTTTTTTTTTTGCACCAGGAAGAACTGAAAGACTTTATTGGTGTATGGAGGATTAACAAATATAATATATACTAAATATTCAAATTCAAAAGTGTGGGGGCACTTTTGAATTGAATATTTACTTTTACTTTTAGACCCTTTTCAGAGTTGATTTTTAAAAATATTTTTTTGTCAAATCCAAGAAAATTAGAAAAAAAAATAATCCATCGTCAATGATCTTTTAAAGTTGGGTATAATCAATGGAAATTTATTTTACTACTTTAATACGAATATGAGCAGCCATATCACTTTCTGAAGACATTATGAGTCCATGATGAGTATCTATACAGGCCCCGTTATTTTAAACACTAGTCTTAAAGTTAACAAAACATATCGATAAATATTTTAAAATCCAATTCATTCGTTTAGGTAAATCAGACTATAAATAAACGAATGAGAAACATATAATAATTGCTGTATTTAGGAAATGTAAGGCCTATACTGCCCAATTTATTTGGATGGCTCATTAAATGAAAAAATTTGTCAATATTATCAAAACGTAAAATAAAAAAATTAGAAAGATACGAACAATTCAACAAATATAATAATTGCTTGCGTCCTAATTAAATAAAGCTATCGTTCAGGGAAGCAGATGTGAACTAAAATGTTTCTTCGCAACTGAATACTTTACTCGGTTTATTTATTTATTGTATTTATTTTAATACCACAGATTTTTTGCAGATTTCTGAATAAAATGTAGTTAACCGGAAAACCATATAATGTTGTAGTTTTTATTTAATTTCTATACTATTACATGTTTTAATAATAATAGTAAATAATTGATCCATATTCAAGTATTTTTGATTTTACTATTATTTAAATTGCTAAACTATTTTTATCTCCGTAATTAGAAGCCAAATGAATTCCATGCTCTCTGCTTACAATCTCGGTCTAAACAAGATAAAATATATATGGACTATTCCAGTCATCACTCTACTATTTTCTTTTTACTTAGTTTTATAAGGTCTGTTAGAGTTTATGTATGTATGCCCGATGAATATCGAACTATCGCTTTTTTAATATGAGGAATATGAGATATCTCATTCCATTATTCTTCATTACATGTTGTGTGGAGTACAAAAAGTCAACAAATTCAAACAACTTTTCCCCTTACGATTAAAAAATCTATTGAGAATATTTTTGCTCTTAAAAAAAGCCGATACCAACTTTCATAAAACCCATTTATACTAAACATAACTCTAATTTGTTACGTACTTATTAGATTGTAGCATCGATTTTTATACTTTATATATATTTTTTCCTATAAATATATATATATATATATATATATATATATATATATATATATATATATATATATAATATATATCTATTATATATATATATTATATATATAATATATATATTATATATATATATATATTATATATATATATATTATATATATATATATATATATTATATATATATATATAATATGAAGAATCACAAATGCCTGGAGGATCCATTTTGCAAAACATTTTGTACTGTTGGATCAGTTAGTGGAGATTATAATTATATTTTTTCCGCGTAATTACACAAAATATATATTTATTTTTATTTTACATGTCTATAATTGATTACTCCTATTGGCAAAATAATATTTATCACAAAAAAAAATATATATATATTATTATATATATATTTCTTACTGTAGATGCTAAGTATAGAGGAAAAATGAACCTTCGTCTTAGTCTTTCCTAAATTTGTTTGCCCATTGTTCAAAATCAACAATTTGGCAAGGATAAAGTTCCACTTCATCATTTCGTAATCTGATTTACAATTTTTTTTTTGCTTAGTAAGTTGATAAATTGTGTATAGAGAAAAAATAAAACCCATTTGCCTCCTATAAAATATTTTCAATGGCCCTGGGCCATCATATTCAATATGTTTTTGAGATGGATGTTGTTAGCTTTTTACGGCAGTAAGGCCGTTATAAGGTTACATCAAAGTAGGCAGTAGCTACTAATTAGTTTATATAGTTTTTGAAGGTTATACCCCAAATTCAATCATATGAGTGCTAATACATTCTCCATATATTGTGCAAAAAAGTTATTAAATGAAATAATAGAGGAACGATAATTGGGCTTTGATTCCAAAGATATATACTTGGTATTTTAGCCGATAATGGAATTGTCCGTAGTTTGACCTTTGACACGGATGGTCATGGCTTTTTCCGCACCAAAAATTAAAATGTGCTGATCAACATGCTGCGATTTTTCCTTTTCCTGCTTCCTGTATCAGTTCCTCTCTACCCGTTAACCTTACCGGAACTGTCCTAATTTGTTACTTTATTAAATATATCCATTCTGTATCCTAGTATGTCTAGTGTCTGGACTCAAATCCGACGTGTATAGGATAATTACTAAGCATTACTATTTTCCTCCTTAAGGTATACAGTTCATATGCCATAAGAAAAGTGGGTCTATTTTTTATAAAACCATGATAATAGGAAGATACGGTTCATAATTAATAAAACTAGGAAGCACCTTATTATAGTTTTTCCTTCTGTAAACCTTAAAAAGTAGCATACCCAAAGCCGGCCAGTAAATATATGAAACCGTGACGTGAAAATAATACAATTGATCCCACCAGCGAAAATATGTTTAAAAATGATTTAAAAACTTCAATTAGCATTTAGTTTTTTTTTACTTTCATTATTCAGTAGTTATTTAAAACATCTATTTTTATCACTTTATCCTTTGAGAAGGATATATCATGAACCCTTTCAAGGGAAACTAAACATTAAATCATTCATCAGTTATAATCATTACTTTCAACCCCTTAAGAGGAAGATGATAGAAATATTTGGTGACACAAACTTTCCACCATGGGATGCGGAGAGTGATGTACATATATAATAATTCTCCTTAGCTTCTGCAGTCTTGAAAATCTCATATTTTTTGTCTTCATTAACCGTATCAATCTCGAATCTTGTTTGATATAGAACCTCTTTGAGGGCCTTTAATGGAGAAGATGAAATTAATTTATATCGACGGCGTAATGTATAATGCGAGCGAAATGAGAAGGACGTGTCGTTGAAGGAAAGGGGCTCACATTGGAGGTCAGAGTTCATTATAATCTACACTATACGCATATTATCCACTGAGCCGGTCACGATATCAATAGTGACATCAACGCAGTAGATGTGTCTATCTATTCAATCATACACTGAAATTATTTTTTTGTGGGTGACTCCAGCAGCCATGATGATTTATTAATAATTCTATATTTTGACACAAATTTTTAAACTTACTTAGAAACATAATATAATATCATTCATATGTGATTAAAACCAATATTTTTCTCTTTTTGGTTGCATTCTACAACATACATTGCAACAAAACAAGAGTATCAACCACAAGCTTCACCACAGACCCACACCGCTTTGTGTTACTTAAGCATATGCAACAGGCCTATTTGAACTTGATCTAATTATGCTTTTTTTGTTGTTACTGTTGCATACAAAGAACGTGCTCCTTGTGGTTTGCCATTTTTATCTTTTATTTAGAGACTACGATTCGTATTTACAAACATATATGATATTTTTTGAAGGGCCCCCTCCCATTTCAATTCATGTTTAATTGAAATGGATATTCAATACCCTTCTTGAGAGCAATCTAAATATCAGGAGTGAATGGGGTAAGGGAATATTTGCTGGGATGTGGTCTTAAGCCTTTCATAATTGGATAAATTGGGGCTTCATGGTTTTGATGTTTCTACAACAAACAAAAAAAAAACAACGTTGGGATTTAATGGTGGATTCTTTTGTTAGAAGGGTTGGTGGTCTATTTGAGTTTGTTACTTGAATAATTGTATTTTTAAAGATACAACTCTCAATGTTTGGGGTGCAGGTTTGAATCCCAAGAAGGGATGGTCATTTTTGGTCTACCTCATTGATAAGATCCAAGGTTCGATAGACTCTTTTACACACTATAATGCTTATTTATATCCTGTCGGATGCAATTCTATCGAACCATATAGGCAAAAAAATAAGGCGTGTTCAACTCTCAACGTTGAGGGCACAGGTTCGAATACTCCCGAGAAGGGAAAGGCCATTTTTGGTATATCTCATTGATAAGATCCTAGGTTCGATAGACTCATTTTAATGCTATAATGCTTAATTATATCCAGTCGGATGCAATTCTACCCAACCATGAAGGCACAAAAAATAATAATAATTAATATCTTTGTTCACCAAATTAACTTCAATTAGCATTTCTTTTGTTTAACTTTTTATTAAAGATAACATTTTTTTAGTATTTAATACTCATTTTTTTGTGCCTTTTAAATTTGTCTATTATACTAATACATAAAAATCACATGAACAAATTAGGGTGTTCGGTAAAATCGATAAATCATAATTAATAACAGAGTAAATTACGAGGCTTTTAAAATGATAAATGGAAAAAAATCATTTATATTATATTATTATTTTTTATTTATTCATTCACTCAGACATGCATTATAATCTATAAAACATAACACGTCACAGATAATAGTGGGGCAATGGGATGTAAAATGGAAAAAAATCATTTATTGATATTATTTTCTATTGTTATAGCTCTAGAATCACATAAAATATTATATGTACTTAAAATTGAGGTAAATATGTAAAAATAAACATTGTAGTTTAAAATTTTAGATGTTACTTATATATTTAATTCTGTTCCATAATATTATACTGATTATGGATGCTAAGGAAGACTCAAAATATTTTCTTTATTGCGGTCAATTTCATACACAGTAAATGATCCGTTAGGAACCATTGTAATATTCTTTAAATGCAATCAATTCATTTGAAATTGAGTCGTTAAGGCTAGTGATTTTTTTATAAAATGCCAGTTCTAAGTCATTTTAAAGTAAATGCATTAAAAATATACATAGACATTTAGTATTAAATTAATTATTTTTAATATTGTTATAAAGTTTAAGATATTTTTTTTGTTTTTGACAAATCTTCATATATATTTTCCCCTTTATATCATCAAAGTATATGCAAGGCGCCTGGTTTTCCTCTTTTTAAAACAACTGTCATCATTAAGTTCCAATCAAACATATGTATTTATACCACATTTTTCCATACGAGCATATTATTGAACCAAATATCATCTCTCTCGCTGAAACAAATACATAGACAACAAATGGGCCGCTTTTTAAGACTATATCCTCATAGTGCCCTTCTACATAAGCAATTATTCGTATGAGGTGGCCTATGTCATTCCTTCAAGGAGCGTATTTTTCATATTGTGCTTCCGGTGAGGTAAAGTGGAACGAGCTGGATTATATGCTCCTAATTACCGTAACGCCCGGTTACTACCACCTCAGAAAAGCCTTGAAACATTAGATAAGGTAAGTATTATTATCATTATTTTCGTTATTGTTGTTATTCTATTACCCCTTTTTGACGTTCGATCTAGATATTTGGAGTTCTCATTTTTGAGCTAGAAAATGGCTTCATTACTTAAACTGCCTTTGTGGCAGGCATGTTTCGTATTATGTATGCATATGTAATGTAGACAGAGGTTGCCACGAAGGAATGATCCAAGCGAGTAAAGGTGTCTTTGTTATGTCTCAATGGTTTTTTTAGTTTTGTGAAGAACCGGGACACAGAAAGGGAAATCAAAATGTTCAAAAAATATTATTTCCTTTTATATTTTTTGAAACATCAACCTATATTTCATAACTGGATAAAACAAAGACTTAATAAAAGAAAAATACTAGACTCAACACCTGATGACAGCCATCTTAAGTCGCAAAAATATATATTTTTAAGTAGATGAAACAGCAAATATAAAGAAAGAAGTCAGCTTACCTTTTGAACAGTCAAGGATTTTAAATACCAAGTTTTAAGGAGTAGGAAAAGGAAGAATGCATATCCAATTACGCCATTGTGTGTCAGGATGACGTCACAGGAATATATTGTGAGATTTTCTTTTTTATATGGTAAAACTAATTGTTTCATGGCCATTTTGGGTCGCTTTACGTCATAAATGACTCTTCAAGTCAAGCAACTTTTTCTTCTTTGTTGAGTATCTAGTTATGATGTACGTCGGTGGTTTTAGTACAGTACAGTAATATGCTTAATATATATGGTTACAGCAATGAGCTCTTCATATCAGTACAATGTGCGAAATAACAAATAACTATACTTGTCTTTAAGATTAGCGGTATTTTTTAAACAAATAGGTTACATTCCATGTAAGAATCGAACAATATAATATCTTGGTCAGGATTCCCCCCAAATAATGGTGGTTTGATTTTTTTCACTTTTTCTCTTTGACGGTATTCATCAATTAACTTTCTCATTTCCACCCTTATTGATTGATGCAATGACCATGCAGACAAAAACAAGTTTTGAATATTCTGCAACCACTTTGATAATCGGCTATATGTTTGATATTCACAAAAGAACTATAAGAATAATTATAACGTATGCATAGATGCAAAGGAAATGCATATCTAAATTTGATATGAAAATATCAAATGACACATTTGCAAGTTGATAAATTGGACACCTTTGATAAAGTATAAATATAAGACAAAGATCGTTATTTTTCGTAATATTACATAACACCCCTCTGCCAAACTCCGCATTAACCTTCATTTGGACCGTTTATAAAATTTGGAATAGCTGTCCAGAGCTACAACAAGCAAAAAAGCTCACAAAAGCAAAACAGTTGCCCCTAGAAACTTCTTTTAGCTTTCTAATAGTATTTTTTTTTAAATTTATTTACTTAAATTATATATATATATATATAAGCGTAGGGGAGATGTTTGGTTTGAGGGGCCCGATTTTTAACAAGAAGTGTTAAATTGTTTAAAAAATAATCGAATGAAGAAAGCTAAGTAGATTAATATTTTCTTTATAGTAATTACATACCATTCATTGTATTACATTTATCTGGTTATAATTAAAAATCCGCTCTTCATAATTCATACTTTTTTCTACAACTTAAATATACACACACACATATATATATATATATATATATATATATATATATATATATATATATATATATATATATATATATATATATATATATATATATATATATATATATATATATATATATATATATATATATATATATATATATATATATATATATATATATATATATATATATATATATATATATGGTATGTATATATATATATAAATATATATATAATGTCAATACGCGAACATCCTCTTAATTTTGTTCATTTAAACATAAAACATACATAAACAACTGACATCTTCATGTATGTTGTTATAATCTAATTAACATGCTGGTTAAAAGGTAATTGTTATAATTACCATCAGTTCACTCAGTCGATCTTTTTGAAAGAAAGCTATACAATTATTGTTTTCATGACCAATATATTGTAATAAAATAATTTGTTATTTTTCTATTCCTCTTCAATTAAAAGCATTGAAATCAACCAAAAATTGATATTTAGCCCTTTTCTTTAATTTCCCGAAGTTATTTATCAAAAAAGCAAGCATGCATTTGAAATCAGGTCATAAGAGGCCTCTGTATCTCGGCTGTTTCACTTTATTCTGGAGTTTTCTATAAATATACATAACAAAAAAATATATTGTTTTTTTTATCATGCTCCAGATTTTAAAACTTTATAATGATAACAATATATCAAAAATCAGTTTGTTTCAATGATATTATTTTAGTCACTTTCAAGCGATGAAATAGAAGCTTTTATTTTAATACATTCACATTTTTGTGGGCCGATTATTCATTGTTGCTTACAATTATAAGAATGAGCTTTCAAACTTACACAGGCTAAAGACGTTTAAAAAATAAAGAAACTGATAGTAGGCATGATGATATACTTTATATATGAGTAAATACTTCATTTGTTCATTGTGTCCTGAAATCAATTAACTTATATTATAATGCAATCTCTCCCCTATAACGATGTTCAAACTTGAAGTCATAAGTGACAGCCATGATGAGATTTGCGTATAATTGCAAAAATACTGAGAGAAGGAAACAGTTAAACGTACAAATATGTTTACTTCTGTTTACATCCTATAAAAATTGCAATTCATCTGTATTTCACTCTTAAGACAAGTTATTAAAAGCATGTTAATATATCAATCATTTTTAAATGTATAATATTACATTAATTTCCTTATATCACATACAGTTAATTCAAATCCTTTAATAGACCCACCACATCGGAACTTTATCCGTTATTAGCCGGATGTGACCTATCTAAGAACTATTGTCCTTATTAATAAAATATTATCAAAAGTGCAAAAAAAATTGAAAAGTAAAAAAAAAATCCTCATTCGACGTTCTCGAACAAGATTCAGAAGATATTTGGACAGGAATTCACTTCAAAATATGCAAACAAACATTATCCCGTGAAAAAAATAAGTACAGTTTTTTATAAACGAAATGTATAGTAACATTTTTATAATAATTAGTATTATCATATTAATAAGAAGCTCCATGGACTGAAATTAGCAACACACAACTAAACCCAGGGAAATAAATCACCCTTCAACTCAAGTTGATTTTCCGAAATATTAAACTTAGAAAGTAATTCAGTAATTTTCCTACCATTTATATACAAAGTGGCATGTTGTTATTTTAGTAATAGCATCACATTAACTTTAATTGTTTTTATAATTTGTTATGTGTAAATCAACGATAAATATTGAACAGGTATCAAACAAACAAACAAAAAAACTTGTATCATATGAATTCTGCTCAAAGCAACCTTGGAATGAAGAAAACTGCTCCAGCTACATCTTCATATGATCAAAATTAAGATTTGAGTAAATCTCCTTACGAACAGAGTCTTGTTTTTTTACTACACTTCAGTATGCACTAACTAAACTTGAATGTGCCTAAGAGACTTTTCATTAAAAAAAACTCAACCACAAAGTGTAAGAATCCCCCCTTCTTTGTCAACATAAATCAATGATGAACACGGCATGTGCCTTAGACTTCCCACAATGATGACTCACAATATGTATGTATATATTAACACTTGGAGGTCTCAGGTGCCTTTAAAGACCAAAAGTTTCTAATTGAGGTTTTTAAAAGCTTTCTTCCTATTTGTGTTTTTCTTGGTTAATTGTAATAAGTAAAATATTTTCTTGTTAAAGTGTGTGAGTGTACATATACTTGTTAGAAGAGAAAAATAAATAGTTGTACAACTCGTATGGTAAGATGGGGTCAAAGGGGGGATCAGTAAGGTCCTTGTTAGTGAGTTCCTTGTATGTCATGTTTATCATTCGATATTGCTGAGGGTCCAACCCTGTCCATTTGCCTACAATGTCTTTACTCAAAATACACTGCTCAGCTACGAATTGATATGCAGAGAAAAAAATATCATTTTACTTATATGAACTGCTATGAAATAATAATCTCATTCCTTCATTTTTTGTCTCATTATCAAGGGGTTTAAGCATTTTTTTAAAATTAATGCTTGCAAATTAAAGACGATCCCTCATTTTTTTAAAGGATTCTCTATATTGTCAATTTGTATTATCTTAAAAATGTAATATTATCGCAAGGTACTAGAAAATATTAAACAGTTTTACCATTCCAACTATTACACACATAGATAATTCACCGAAAAATTACCTCCAACCAATCAACATAATTGCATTTAAAAACAGTTTGTTAAAAAATATTGTTTTACAGCCCTATAAAAGAGTTTGTTTCGAACTTTGAATAATTTCATTAGTAGATCGTTACTATATATTAATTGATACTGGGCGTTCCTAGAATCAAGTAATAATTTGTTTGACGTTGGGATATTCCATTATATATTTCTACTAATATTTTTATATATCCCAAGGGAGAAATACATTTATTCAATCAGTAATAAATATATAATAAACTAAAAATAACCATAGATTATAAAAACACTAAAAGGAGAAAGACATGTTATATTAATATGATAAAAAACACATGGTTTATAAAATTATAATGTAAATTAATCTTTAAAAATGTTTCCAGAGGTATTATATTCTTTTAAAGCCACCTCCGATATCCTTGTGGAAATTTTGTAGTTCTTGAACCTGGCCCTCGCCCGAATATATTAACGTTTTGAAATGGCTTCGATGCCAGTCTCAATTTAGGGTCCTTACTTAGAAAGCCATATAGGATCTTGTTGGGCTAAGATCCCTGCCCATTTTAACCTTTAGACCTTCTTTTATAATTTTTATAATATGGAAGATTTGGAAGATCCGTACATCTCGGAACTCATGTACTGAGTCGTATAAAGTATAACGTCATATTATTTTCCAATAAGGAAGCAGGTCTTGCTATAGATAAACTAAAATATAATGTCTAAATATTTTTTTATCTGTAATGATTTTTGTTCAAATTTTAAATTCATTACATGCAAAAAATTTAAGTTATTATATTGTTATTATATATATATATATCACACCCGGTATTGGCAAAAGCTAATAATAGAGTGCAAAAATCATTTGATTCTTAAGCAGTTTATTCGCTTTTCTCGGCATCCGTTGTCTCTTTTCTTTTTCTAATAATCAAAAAAGTATATATTTGATCAAACGGGTTGATGGTCTCACTACTGAACTATTAACATGTTTTAATATTAAGTATTACACAGATACCCCTTGGTGTGGTTGGGTTCTTTACCTTAGTGTCTATTGTTTGTATGTACTATTGTAATCGGCAATAAATTTATAACTAACTAACTAAATATTAAGATTATATAAAGGAATCAGTAAAAAAGGGAATTGTTTTTTAATAAATATTGTTTAAATAATTTATCAACCATGCAACAATATCTCAATATAACAGTCCGGGGAGACAAAAATACTAAGCCTTGCACCGTGTAGTCCTATGTAGCATCTAGCCTCCGAACGGTTCATGTTTGTTGATTCTTAGAAAAAATATATATGTTGTCTTCGGTAATTTGGTAATGGTCCATTTATAAATTCCATTCAATTTGAAAAACGTTGTACAAAAAAATATGTACAAGACTACATTTCTTGAAATAATGAACGAGATTACTTTCCAGAACAGTTTTTATTTATCAACTGATTGCTTATTATAAATGGCTTTAAATTTTATTTATACAATTATAATCCATGTTTGTCTTTATAAAATTTTCCTTATGTATATTTGGATAATATTTTTATCAGAATGAGTTTTATATTAAAAATACACTGATATTTACCAGAATTTTTTTATGATAACATTTTTAACATGATATTAAAAATCAATCAACGAGCATAAATTTACTGAGATAACTTCCAAAATCAGTAGAAAAAATCATATACATTTTGAAGTATAATTTTATTGCCTCCATGTTTTTATACTTTCTTCTACAACATGTTTTGTTAAGCTCCCTTGTTAGGAAAATATAGCTTCCTTCTTAAATCTTCATATATTAAAATAATTATATATGCCATTTCATATCCAATCTCGTTTAAAAGTTTTAATATATTATATATATATTATATATATATATATATATATATATATATATATATTATATATATATATATATATATATATATATATATATATATAGTATATATATATATATATATATATATATACATACATTAGGGGTATTATAGAAACCTAATATTGAGCTATCAAACTACCACCCCCTGCGAATGTTGCGTCATTAGAACTAAATGATCGTAGAAAAAATGAATTTTGGTTTGACCCCCCCCCTTACCCCCCCCCCCCCCAAATTGCGTACAAGGTTTCGTTATGAAGCAAAAACTTTTGGTTATTATTTATTTTGAAAAAAAAAATAATTTTATTAAATTTACCTATGATCAATTTATGAGTTTGTTTTTTTGCAAGATTTTTTCAAATAATATTTAATGCCAATAAAATAACATAAGTGCTGACGCACCAATCATTTTTTAAGTAATAGCTCCTTATAGGTTCTTTTATAGTTTTAAGAAGGAAAAAGAATAAGAGGTACTCATGTGAATGTTTTAAAGTTATTTTTTAAGTATGTTTACTTTTCACATCTTAATTTTCATACAGTAACTCCCTCCCATGGTTGAGAATATAAATCTATGACGTTGATTATATCCATAAACTTTTGCAGATAATAATATAAAGACGAAAATATTTTCTCAAATGATATATATATATATATATATATTACAATCAATGCGTCTCTGCCTGTATAATAATATAAATATTTCTCTTTATTTTCATATAAACCATGTTCTATTAGAGGAAAGGATTCCTCTTATTCATTCCAGCATTCCATTTGAAGCATGTACTACTGCCTTGTAGGTCCCTGCCCTCATCAAAAGACGAATGATTCCCCATTTAAATCCTAGGAACCTTTTCCACCCCCGTGTCATTTATCGTAACGGACATTTCCTATTCGTTTACAATATACCTACTATGTCAGCGGTACCTCCATATCATCTACAACTTCTTATTAGAAGAAGGAGGGCAGGCACTCAGTTATTTTAATGGTTTGACCCACGATGTTGGTAATGATGATGATGAGCAGGGACATGCTATAAGATTTGTTGTACAAGATGATAAAAAGATATCAATAGAGAGAAAGTTCCTTAAAATGACATATTCTCATATCTTTGTTTGATATATTTTACAACACATTGTACATATATAAGAAACTTTATATATTCAATCTTAAAGATGATAGAGATCAACCCCCGCCATTTCATAATGTATAAACTTAGGTTCCGAAATATTTTTCGTGTGACGTCACGTCTGGCAAAAACATAAACAAGTAACTTTACTATATATAACATCTCTACTCAAATTATCATAAGTGCAATCGTACTCTTACAAAAATGGCTTCAATAATAATAAAAAAAAAGACAGTGTGCAGTTGCTGTTTGTCCTTCATGGGATCCCAATGCTCACAATGTATTGTACCACTCGTTTCCAACCAACATCAAACAGAGAAAAGCTTGGACCATCGCATGCAAAAGAAGAGATTCGACATTTCAGCCTGCATCATCCCTTATCTGTAGTCTGCACTTCACTGAAGAAGACTATGAGAGAGATATAATGCATGAGCTTCTTTAAGAAGTTCTTAACCTTCCTATTAGAAAGAAACTCAAGAAGGAGTAGTTCCGACACTTAATTTAAATGAAAAAATTTAAACAAACATGTCGGAATATACGTCCATGGAACCATCTTCCAAAAGGAATGATAGAATATAATATAGGATATTAGAATAGGATTGATAGAACGACAACCTTGTAAAAAGAGTTTCTAAATCACGTCTAAGGTGCCGTCAGTTCCATTGGAAGCTCTTAATAAATTTGCTCAAATTCGTGTATTTCTCCAAATAAAATTTGAAAAAACCGCCTTCAGAGCAAAAAGCTAGACATAAAAAAAGTTTAAGAGAGAAGCGAAAAAGGAAACAGTGGATTAATTTATGCTCCAATAAATTATTTACTTTTTCCTAAATATGTATTTCTAATATATTTATATAATATATGATTATAACCATATTTTGTTTTATTAATTCATAAATTATATACTTTTTTCTAAATATGTCTGTAATAATATATGATTATAAATAGTAGTTTGTTATAATTTATTTCGTTGTTTTTTATGTGCTTTAACATATAATGATTGAAGAGTTTTGCTTTTTCATGTTATATTTTGGATAATTTCAGCAACTTTAACTCATCGAAAATTTATGATTACTCACAAAATTTAATATTTTTCCATTTTCTAATAGAATTGTGATAATTAATTCTTCTATGATCTAATTAAAGGCTAAATTCGATTATATTTAACATATTTTACTTATACAATATACCCTCTTTTGCCATACATGACGTCATGCTCCATGAGGTAGGTTGCGTGGCGGTGTATTTTTTTTTTTACTTTCATTGGTTAAAATGGCTCTACCTTACTTTTAACTACCTTGATAGAGATAATTATGAAGCCGGGGGAAGTACATCGGGCTCCCGTGACGTCATTGGTGAAGGGCGTTTAGTGCTATTGACGTCATCGTATAGGAGGTATCCTCACAACTCAGTACGACTTTCACCCGCCAATGAGGGATCATTTGTATAGCTTTGTACACTAGTAATATGGAAGTCGTCATCAATTGAATTATCATCAAAACTCTTCGTATGCCAAACAAAGTTCCGATAACCGTCATATTTCTGGCGTTTCCAATCATTATAAATATCCATCTTCATGGTTCACAAAAAGTTTTTTTTGAGAAATGTTTTTAATATATCATTCGATAGAATTCTATCCGACAGTATATAAATTATCATTATAGCATTAAATTCGTCTATCAAACCTTGGATCTACTCAATGAGGATAACCAAAAATGACCATCCCTCTCGGGAGTATTCGAACCTGCGCCCCCCAACATTGAGGGTGGAGACGCCTTGACGCACACAGCCTTCTTACTCCTATTTTTAATGTTTTGATTATTTTTTTACTAAACTTTACGATCCTTAGTCTTTTTAGCAGTTTTTTTATTCCTGTTTTAATTGCCTAGTCCACATGTTCTCTATTTCATGTCTATATACATTATTATACAAATTAAAAAAGTATTGCCTTATGGGCAAAAAAAAACTGTAGACAAATATATCTTGAACATCTTATAATAACAGTTTTAATTTATATCCCTTCCATTCAGGTCTTCTTGAAATATTTCCAAGTTTAATTTTTTCCTTGAGGCATCCACTTTATTACAGCAATAATATTAAATGGGTGATAGTTCTTTAATTTGTCTAGACAAAGAAAATGTGTATTAACCCCTGTGAACATTACATCTTTTTTATGACCTCACTTCACAGAAGGGTGAAATCGTTTGTTTGAATTTATTGTTTCTGTTTGAAAAAAATCACACATGGATTCTGTACAGTGAAGGTACAACCACTTTATATTAATACTTTTTATGAAATGAAGTTTGGTGTCTGCCCTTGAAATAATATTTTAACAAAGTAAAAAGAATATGAAATGATTTTCATGGCAATGGAACTTCTTGATTAAACAATATTTAGACACTGGAATACCCAAGTCTGCATAATAATGAAATATCCCTTTTAATAAGATCCAAGAAGGAATAATTAGATGACTTGAATTCCATGAGTAATCTGATTTTTTGTATGTACTTATATAATAATATATTTTTATGATTAATTTTGGTTTATGCATTGCAATTTGCTCGCATAAACTTTTTTTTTGCCTATATGGTTCGACAGAATTGCATCCGACTGGATATAAATAAGCATTAAAGCATTATAATTAGTCTATCGAACCTAGGATTAAGATCAATGAGGTAGACCAAAAAATGACCATCCCCTCTCGGGATTCGAACCTGCGCCTCCAACATTGAGAATTGAACACGCCTTAACACGCACGCTACCGAACTCCCTCAACGTTTGTTCAATAGAGGTCATAAATATATATTATAAAATCAATTTACTTAACAAAATGTCTATATTATTAATATTGAACTTTAATCAGAACAAAAGTCAAGCCAATCGTTACTGCATAAAATAAACACTTTTTTTGTTTAAAAAAATAACAATTTTTTTTAAAATAATTTTGTTCTTTATTTTCAATATAATTACAAGAAATGAACCTTTTAGCATTTTATATGTACGTTTATATATATATATATATATATATTATATATATATATATATATATATATATATATATATATATATATATATATATATAATATATATTATATATATAATATATTATATATATATATATATATATATATATATATATATATATCTATATATATAATATATATATATATAATATATATTATATATATATATTCTAAAGTTATTAATTGTCAAATTAATCTTCACAGCTCGGATAATTTCTTAGTTTTGACAGAGTTTCTTAGTCTTAAGTATGATTTAAATTGAATTTGATTTAATATTTATAGAATCTTTTACAATGGCATGGCCCATACATACAATGGTTTGATTGAATATTAAATTAATTGCTAATCGAAAGTGGTTCTTTTGTGAACAGTAGAAACTTAGATATACAATCTTTAATGAAGGATGTAACGGAAGTTCTATTTAAGACGCCAGGATAAAAATATTATAGATTTTCCTCAGTGGTCCTGTCATTTTTACTCTCGTTTGAGACTCATTGTAAGATATAAGAGGACTTCAAATGACATCATCGAGGGAGCCGTGCAATAAAGGATGTGCTTATATACTATTTACAATTTTTTTCTTCCTGTATTTTCGTGTACTCACTTCCACTATATATAATGTAGTTTAAGAGGTTTTAATGATGTGATGGGTCCTTGCCTCAGAGGTTAATTTTAAGCTACAATGTTTATTTATGATTTTTTTAAATCACAACCCCTCTTACTCTTTTTATTTATTATTGTATATATTATTTTATGTATGATTTTTAAATAAATTACCCATTATTTAACAAAAATATTATTTAAAAAAAACCATTTGGTTTATTAGTATAGGACTCCACCATTTTTCTTCATAACCATATAATCAAAAATAGAATACTGATATATGCTCAGATTTTAAAAAGGTCAGTTGTTTGGTTCACTAAATCCTATTGATGTAATAAAACTTGATCAAATTTAGAGTCAATATAAACTTGAGTGCATTTCTGGCTTGGATATCTTATATCTGATTGATATTCTCAGTGTAAGTTGCTATACAACAAACTTAGTTCGCTATTATTCTTATTTTATCTATTTATATAATTACATTATTCACAGATTCTAATGGAGGCGTTAAGTACTTTGTTGCTACGAGTATAAAAGTTTAACATAATTGATATTTTTACATATTTCACAATAAATTAATACAGTTATTATTTGTACATGTTTTTGTTTTTAAATTATTATATATTTATAAAGTCATTTGAAAAGGCATTTTTCATTTCGTGAGTTAAACAATGAATATTCACATAAGGATCCATTTTTTTTAGATTTAACAGATAACTGTATGAAAACGTGGAATCTAAAAAGATTTAGTAATTATTTTTAGACTAATATTTCATTTTATAAGATATTGCAGTTCTTAGATGTAAGGAATTTATCTATATAAACATGAATTAATATTTGAACAATCCTTTAATAGACGCAGTAAATTATGTTATGAGCCATTCATCTTAAAGTTTCATGGAGTTATTTTTTATGTTTAGACACCTTAAAATGTATCTACATATCTTACGTGTTATTAGACTTGCGAGCCTAGGTTCCGAAAATATAGGAAGGGGAAAAATGCTTGTTTTTGTAATTATGAAATCCCTATTTTTCATGTGTCTGAGAAAACGGTTCTTGGTGCCTCTTGACACTTCAATAAATTGTTTTTATTCTTATGTAATGGAGGAAGGAGATAATAAATGTAAGAGGGGGGAAATTAATCTTCATAAAGAGTGGAAGGCTCTTTTTTCAAAAGAGATCCAAGGCTACCTCAATAAGGGAGTATATTATTTCAACTGTAGCTTGAATGGTGATATAATTATATCCTTAATACTATGATATAAGGATCTTGTAGTCATTTCTCTTGAAAATACTTTTATACCTCACTTGGAACTTTTATATTGGTCCCCAGAAAGAATTATATTTAAAAAAATGTGTAATGAACATTTTAGTTTCAAAATTAAAAAAGTACTCCAAGTCAAATAGCATGGTAGTGAAAATCTTTAGATTAAAGAACATATACGTAAGAAAGTTGTTAGCAATTTAATTAAGATTTTTGTTTACAAATTATATATATATATATATTGAAATTATTTTATCTTCTTTCCTGATTTTTGCCTACTTGGTTCGATAGCATTGCATCTGTGTTGATATAAATAAGTATAATAGCGTGTAAATTAGGGGATCGAACCTAGGATCTTATCAATGAAGTTGACCAAAACTGACTTTCCCCTCTCGGGAGTATTCGATCCTGCGCCCCAACGTTGAGAGTTTAACACGCCTTAACGAACTAAGCTATTGATTTCTCCTTTCTTTTAAGCAAAATATCAGTTACAATTTATTTCAAATCCATACGGTAACCATCTGAAATAAAAATCATTTTATAATTTTAAACACTCATACCGTTTATCATCATAAAAATACGTTGATACTTTGTAGATCTGCTAATGAAAAGCATTAAGTGGGGGAAAGGCTTGGAATTTATTCGTTTAAACTACTTCACTTCCTTGTTCATTTTTGATAAATAAACCATTAACGTATGTTTCGGACCCTCAGTAGAACATCTGGTTATTCGATATGTCAGTATGTTCACTTTAACCAACACAAAATTTGTTTTTGTATAAATTTTTCTATAAGTAAGGATAGGTTTAAATATAATCAGACTGATGGCCGGGATAAATTATTTCAAGTCAGCAAACTCCTTCATGGACTCTCTACAATGCTGCTTAATTTATTTTTTTTAATATGGAGAAGTATGCATTTTAATTTCAGGGATTATATATATATATATATGTATATATATCAGGAAACGACCAGGACACTTTTTTTTCGCCGGGACCCGGGCCGGGACGTAAATTTTTCAAAGCCGGCCATAACCGGTTCAGGACTTTAATATATTCGTTCCTTCGTCATTCTGAAAGTGACGATGTTTTTTTTAGTAAAGAAATTTTCTTATTATATAAAAAAAATTAAATTAATTTTTAAAAAAAAGTGATGACGTTTTTTTAGAAAATAATTTTAATATTAAATTCTATTCTACAAAAACGTGGTCACATTCAAAATGACGAAGGAACGAATTTATTAAAGTCCCGGCCCGTTTATGCCCGGCTTTGAAAAATTTTCGTCCCGGCCCGGGTCCCGGCGAAAAAAGTCCTGGCCGGTGATTTTTAGACCGCAACCCGGTCGTTTCTGATATATATATCGTTAAATTTTAAATATACTGCCAATAAGAAAAAGTTTCCACAAACTTAGATTATGGATCTTTGCTAATAATAAATTATTCTATAGTTCAAGGAAAAGTGACTAAAAGAATGAATCACTCTACAAGTTCATCTATTGCGTAACTAACTGCATTATTTATATTCAGTTATATATTAGGTTACAATCCCCTCACACTAGGAGTATTCGTTTTCCTCTTAACTTATAAATAACTTAGGCCGCCTTTTTACTTATGGAAATATATTAACTGACTTTAAAAAAAAATTGGGCTATGCCAGAGGTGGCGAAGAGGCGGCTCGCGAGCCTCATGCGGCTCTTGATCAATAGGAATGCGGCTCTTTGCCTCTTCTCATTTTTGCAGGTTTTTAGACCTCACTTTGTTTAATTCTTCCTTAAGAACAATTTCCTATCAACAGAGCTTATCAAAAAACAAATTATAATCTGAAATATAAAGAAGTATTTGGACGAATTAGAGTACGCCGGGATTTATTAAATTGAAGTTCTCAATGTGGCATACCTTGTATTCTGAATACCTAGATTGCGACCTAGATATGTGTACTTTTCCTGCGCTTCCTATCCACGATCCCAAACGATAAGTAAGACAAGTAGAGTCTTTCATCCTCTGTTACTTCCCAGGTATTCATACTAAACATTAGGATTAATGCCAGGAAATTTATTAGCATATTCTGTTCTAGTGCAGGCTATACTCGTCATCAAAAGGGAAAAATGCAAGCTAAACGAAAATACGAAGATGAACACCGTAACTTTCTTGGAAGAATGGGAAGACGCTTATTTTTTATTGAACGGAATGGAAAACCGTTCTGTTAATTTGCTGCTCCACATTATCACATTTCAAGGCTTCAAATCTTCAACGGCATTTTTGCACGGTTCATGCTAATATTGACAGAGACTTTTCCAAAGGCACTGGAACTACACACGCACAAAGTGAGTACTTTGATTTTACTAACTTTTGGGAGCCATAAAAATATTTTTGGGAGAAAAGAAAAATAATTATCCTCAGCTCTCAGACCAAATGTGGCTCCTGGACTTGGCATTTTTGGTTGATGTGCTCTCACATTTGGATTAAACTCAGCCTGGACTGCAGGGGAAATTAAAACGCTGCCTGATCTGGTGCAGTGTGTTTTTGCATTTATCAGCAAGCTGAAGCTTTTCACAGAGCGTATTAAAAAGAGCGATCTAACCCTTTTCATCTCTGCGCAACATCCTGCATTTTGCCGCTGGTTAGTGTGGATGCAGTCAGGTACTCGCGACTGCTTGCGCAACTGTGTGGGAACTTCACTTCGCGCTTTGAAGATTTGCAGCAGAAAAGACCACAGATCACATTTCTCATCGATCCATTTGATGCGGAGACGGACTGCTTAAAAGTACCTCTTGTCACTGATGAAGCAGCAGTGAATTAGAGATAATTGAACTGCACGAGGACGACAGGTTGAAATCTCTTGTGAAGGATGGGCCCGTTGTTTTTTGGAGAGCTGTGCCAACTGAAAACTACCCCTGAATTAAAACAGCTGCACGCAAGCTGCTCTCCATGTTCTCGTCAACATATGTGTGTGAGTCCCTGTTCTCCACTCTGAAACACGTCAAGTCCAAACATCGATCCATTTTGACTGACACTCATGTGAAAGAACTACTGCGAGTGGCCACTACAGAGTATAAGCCGGATCTTCAAAGAATTACAAAAAACAAGAGATACTAGAAGTCTCACTGAGTCAGTTAAAACACTCAAAAAGGTAAGAAACACTTTTTGACATATGCACATTTCAAGTGAAAATATCTGCTCTGTTCATATCTCAGAGAAAGTGAAAACTGTGTGTAGCTTATATAAGTTTTCTCTCTTGGTAGGTGCAGTGGCGACTCTGGCTGAATGTGGATGACGGCCCCGTAGCTATGGACAGGCCATAAGGGGCCTGTCCCCCCCCCTAACTAAGTGCTTGTGCCTCCACCCCACTGGAGGCCCAGATCTCTATTTTTAAGTTATTATTATTTCAATTACTAAAGTTGCTTGTTCATCATTAAAAAATCTAAAGAATAAGTGTCTTTTCTGGAGTTTATCCTACAGTAAGACTATGTGGCTACGTAACGTTACGGGATATAATAATTTTGCCCCCATGCATTTGATATGTCCCCCTTTAGACTGATGTCTGTAGACCAAGTCATTGGTGTTAATTATTTTATATGCGTTATATTATCAATTGTGTTTTATATTTTGTGTTTTGTTTCAAAGTCAGTGGCTCTTGGCTTTCACATTAAATAATTTTGGCTCTTTGACCTGGACTTGTTCGCCACCCCTGGGCTATGCAATCGTAGTCTATTTGACTTGCCCCATCATTTTGAGAAACTTTATTAAAATACTTATGGATGGGATTTTTACCTTTAAATCAGTAAAATATAATACTAAAATAAATGACAATTTTTTATGTTATAAACAATGTTTTTGTCGAAGGAAATTTAATCCTGTAATAATATTTCTAACGTTAACTCACCGGTCAATAAAGATCTTAGACACTTTTAAGTTGAATGTATTCTTAATAACAATAATTTCAAATTGCACTAAATGTTAAACGATTATCTTTGTAAACTATGAATCTTGGATAAGAGAGATCAAAAATAAAACTGATAATGAATAAAAATAAGGAACTTGACAATATTGTAAAGCTCAATCAATATTCTTTATTGAATAACTGTTCATGTAACACAGTACTTTATATTTATTCATAAGAATTGAGCTATTGGTTACACGTAATAGATCGAAGAAGAAAGTTCATTTTAAATTTAAATGTTTTTGTGCAAATATTTATTAACAATATAATCTAATAAATTTTGCATAAATTCAATTTTCATGTTTTTTGCCTATATGGTTCGATAGAATTGCATTCGACAGCAAATAAGTATTAAATCATTAAAGTTAATCTATCAAACCTAGGATCTTCTCAATGTGGTTCACCAAAAATGACCATCCCCTCACGAGATTCGAATCTGCGCCCCCAAACATTGAGAGTTAAATACTGCTATCGCACTCCTTTTTATTTAAGCATAGTGCAATAACTGTTTATTATAGTCTTTTTTTTATTAATTAAAGTATGAAAATGTCTTTCCAGATATATTTTATTAATAATGTCCATTGTTTTATGGGCTAAAATGGGAAAATGGATTATTATATATATTTTCTATATGGGAACCAAAAAACTTTTGTTTTTAAGTCCAATATATATTTGTTCTTTTATGAAAGTAATTTACTGATTTGTATCGAATTTTTCCATATTTTTAAATAAATTTTATTTAAAATTATAACCCCTTACACTAAATTCAATAAAAACTTAAAAGTAAAAGTAATATTACTTGCTAACCAACAGCAATTTCTATGTTTTATAATTTGAATGATCTGATTCATTCTCAAGTGAAAGTATTGTGCCTTTGTTGATAACACATATTTAGAGTGTACAGTATTCATTCATTGATCAATTATTTATGATCTGAGTTATCTAAGTATCTCTAGGCAATTTAAAAAAAGAAAATTAAGGTCTATAGTGCGTTAAATGAAGAAAAAAAATGCCGTATATCCCTTTTATGAAAGTAAAACTATATTTTCCCCCATTTTATATCACATCCAACGATCATCAGATTCGATAAAATAAAAATATACGTGGAGGGTTTCTTCGAAAATAAGAAATATTACTGCTTCAAGATAATTAAAACTATGAGCGTATCATCAAGATGTCATCAACATTTCTTCAGAGCATGGGTTCATATAAAGAAAGAAAATCAAAAAGTCATCTTGCCCCAGAGTTTTCATTTATTCTCCTGGAGCGGGAATGGAATGTCCCACAATTATTTGTTTTCCAAGGATTTATGAAGTTGAGGCTTTTGGGAGTTTATAAATTCCTGGCCTGGGGCACTCAAGCCATAGCAACATGCGTCATTTCATGAAGTATAACTTCTATATCTATCTATTCCAATGTAAAAGCTTCTCATCTTTATTGTTTTGGAGGGAAAATATATGAAATATAATTTAAGAATTCAAGAAGCCTGCTTCATTAATTACTCTTTATTCTAAGCAAACCAAGAATAATATTTATTATTACTTTAAAGAAAAAAACTTACGCATCTTCTAAGAGTGCGATTCATTGCGAATGTACTCTTGAAGAATTGACTGACATGCTTTATTTTATGCAGAGTTCATTTTAAATTAAACAACGAAATATACGTTATATATATGGTATATATATATACATATATAGTTATATGTATATATATTACGGATGTTCTTATTTTTCAAATGTTTGAAATGTTACCAACATTGTGGATTTTCTATTTCTTGGTGATAAAAGAAGACGACTTACAAAGTTTGAACAAAATCGGTCAACATTACGGGGTTGCTCACGAGGTCAAAGTTTTAAAAATTTAGTAAAATATAGTTTTCCGCAAATTTCTTGAAA
>CP045902.1:8227612-8240805 GCA_013387185.1 Caligus rogercresseyi
AAACTTGGCTCTGGATTCTTGAGTCTATGGCTTTAGAAGATTGAGAAGCCATATATTTTATTACGTGATATCATTATCTATATTTAATAAATAAGAAATTACCAGAAGATAAACTGAAGTCATCTAAACTTTTGGATCACCGTTGATGTATCTGTGGTTATATTGATAGATCAAAATTCATAACAATAGTAACTGGAGGTGACTCCAACACTCTGAGGAGTCAATCAGAGTAACAACCCGTTCTGGTTCAAATAACCCTTTTACTAAAATATTTTTAGTCTATGACTTGGAGATGTTATATCCTACAGACTGGCCGTCATATAAGTAAAACAAAAATATGTCATTTCGATCAAACATTTATTTGAATCAAAATTTTTAATGTAACACACTCATTTTTTTGCCTATATGGTTCGATAGAATTGCATCGGACAGAATATAAATAAGCATTATAGCATAATATTAGTCACTCGAACTTAGGATATTATCCATGAGATAGACCAAACATTTCTCTCAAGATTCGAACTTGCACCTCCAACATTGCAAAATTTTGTTTTATGCAACCCTAAATTAAAGTGGGTGTATTCATACGTGACACAATATTTTTAAAATATACAAAATATAATAGATCTGACAAAGGAAGCACTAAAGATAATAAAATAGATGGAATAGAAAAATGAATAAAGAAGAGAAAGATAGAACGAAAGAAAATAGCATACCTATAGCTCGAAAAGTCCCACTTGAAAAGAAAACAATTTTAAAGCTTCACTTTGGCGTCTGGTATGGCTCGCCAACCTGAGCTAAAATGCAGAAACTCCAGACTATTGCCATGTTGTTTTGTGTGGCAGGTCTTCTGAGGTCAGACATTTCACTTCGAGCCCTTTAATTATAACGATCGTAGATGAACCGAGGGCTCTCAAAATTCTTAATGACCTTTCATACTTCCAAAGTATCTTTTTTAAACATGTTGTTTTTAGTCCAAAGATTGATCCAACTTAAAACTGATTCGAACCTTTATTATTTCATATCTGTCACAGCCCTAATACCTATGCACACTTATGTTTTTGCATACTTCATACTGTGAGATAATTTATCATGAAAGGGCTGAGTGGAGGAAACACTTTTTAATGACTAGTTGGTAATGCACAAGTAGACAAGTCCATGTGATAGGGAGTACATATTATTATGTGGACCCACAGTTAGAATGCATATGTAGGTGGGCTTCAGATGAAAATGAGTTAATGTAGCCCTTATTAAGCCAAAAAAAAGTATCAATAAAGCCTACATTTGTCATGACTCAGAGCTGTCAAAGTCCAGGGATCTTTCTCAATCAAGAAGAGAGGTTTGCACTATATAAGGGGCTCAGAATGCACCAATGAATCTTCGACCTATCTAATCAGGGCATTCAAGGAGTTTTGTTCTTTTACATTGTAAAGAGTGATAAGATGTATTAAATTTATAGCATTAATTATTTATTTGTTGCCATATATTATGTATAACCCACAGTTAGAATCCATGTGTAAGGTGGCTTCAGATGAGAATGAGTTAATGCAGCCCTTATTAAGCAAATAAACAAAAGTATACAATAAAGCCTACCACTGCCCATGCATCAGAGCTGTCAACCTTGCCAAGTCCGGGGATCTTATTCAATCGAAAAGAGAGGTCTGCACTATATCAGGGGCTCAGAATGCGCCAATGAATCTTCGACCTATCTAATCGGGCATTCAAGGAATCTTGTTCTATTACTTTGTATTGATAATATATTATTATATTTAGAGCATTCATTATTTTTATTTTTTTGTCAAGAGATTTAAAGCTTTGATAACTATAAATAAAAATCATAGAACAATAAATTTAAGTAATGTTTTAATAAATAATTGCTTAGAAAATAAATCATGCAAACGTCAAAAAACGATACGCTTCTCTCATCTAACGATATTCTCTATAAACGGACCTCTTTTAATTGCATTTTTGAATCCTTTGAATATTAAATAGCCTATTATCACTTATTAAAGTTAAGTTAAGTGTCATGTCATGCAAAGAAACGACGGAATATAAGTTTTATTGATGATAAATCGTACAATAATAAAACAAAGGTGCCAACTTTTTTATTAAAAAATGTTTAATTGGCCAGTTTGCACGAAATGCAAAAATATATACACTCAGAGAGTGCAAACCTCCGCCGTCACGGGGTCCTTATGAGCCTTCCGAGGCGGATTTTTCACGACTGTGGCGGCATAGAGGGACGGGGGAGGGTTCTCCTCGGCGGAAATTCCGAGAGGAAGACGCTCCGGCACCCAATTTCACATCACAGCGACATCTATTGGCAGAGTAGCTAACTTGAAATATATATTAGTATTTAGTTCATTTTGCATCTTAATTCTGCACTCAGAGATGCCAAAAAGTTAATCACTTGTTTCTTTTGGCATTTCCAAGAACTCCACAAAGTTTCATCCGAATCCGTTCCGCACTTTTTGAGTTATCCTGCTGACAAACAAACCAACCAACAAACCAACGCCAGTGAAACAATACCTCCTTCGGCGGAGGTTAATATAAGAATAGTTAACACGGATTATTTATTACAAAAATATTTTTTTACCTATATGGTTCGATAGAATAGCATCCAACTGGGTATAAATAAGCATTATAGCATGTAAATTAGTCCCTCGAACATAGGATCTTATCAATGAGGTATATCAAAATGACCATCCCCTCTCGGGAGTATTCGACCCTCCGCTCTCCACACCGAGAGTTGAACACACTTTTAATGCCCATGGCTATCGCACTCTCAATTTTATTCCATTTAAAAAATGCAGTACTGAGCAAAACAAATCACACAAAGTTTTGAACTTATAAAAGACCCATGAGCTCAATGGCATCAAGCGTGTACAGCCCTCGATATTGAGGGCGTGGGATCACCTCTCAGGGTCAAAATTGATGAACCTCTTTGAAAGGACCCTAGCTTGGAACGAGAAAATTGAAAGGGTCACATATTTAATTCAATCTAACCATGCATGTAGGCAAAAATAGTATACTGCAATATTTGGTCGTAATTATTGTATATCAACATTTTTTTTTTTGATAGTGGAAAAAATTGCCACATTCTAGTCGACTCGACACACATTTTAAAAAAGCAGAAGAAGGAAAAAGTTTTTCAGTTCATTGGTTCATTTCCATTATGGTTGTAGGTTTTATATGTATTTTTCTGCACATCCATAAGCTGCAGTGAATGTGTGTGTGTGAATGTTCATCATGTAAGCATGCATTTTTCAACACTGGAATGGGGACGGAACAATTATGTGAGTAGGGTAACAGAGAGAGAGAGAGAGAGAGAGTCGATCAAAGACATGAAGCAAAAATATAATAACAATACCAACAAAAAAATCTTATAATAGGAAGATATCTCTTTATCACTTGTTTACATAACTGAGTACTGTAAATAATAGATATTTATATGCAGCCTTGTTGCCATTCCGACTCAAATGCTGGTAGATTGAAGAAATATACCCACGACTATTTGACATTTTTTATTTGTTTGTTTTACTCCTGGACAAACCCCACTCCACCATAACTTAATCTGTATCAGCCGGTAGAGGTTGGACATTTCTTAAGGAATAACACCAGAATATATATATATATTATAGATATATATATATATATATATTATATATATATATATATACTATATATATATATATATATTATATATATATATATATATATATATATATATATATCTATATAGATTTATATATACTATATATAATATATAATATATATATATAATATATATATATATTATATTTATATATATATATATATATATTAATTATGAAATTGATACCCAATGTTATGTGACTTCGATTAATCGAAATGTTTATTAGCGTTTGAAAAGTCTTTTAAAAAAATAAATGAAATTTTGCATTTTAATGCAAAATATACTTTAAAAAATTAATTTTGCTATATAATGTAAAACAGGTTATATAATGTTTATATGTTGTATTTTTTTTACTTATTAGCATCTGTTTTATATATAGTTTTATATACAAATCTTATCATGAACTGTTAATAAATAAATAAAACAGTTTATGGTGTTTTTTATTTTGTTATCAACTATTGTGTAGGTATTACTTGACACTGATTTAGATAAGCAATCTACAATTTATTAACCCAATTAATACTTACGTTTTTGTATGTTGCTTAATTATTACCTCCGCCGAAGGAGGTATTGTTTTCACTGGCGTTTGTTGGTTGGTTTGGTTTGTTTGTTTGTTTGTCAGCAGGATAACTCAAAAGTGCGGAACGGATTCGGATGAAACTTTGTACACATGTTGGAAATGCCAAACAAACAAGTGATTAATTCTGGCATCTCTGAGTGCTTCTTTAAGATGCAAAATAGATAAATACTAATAAATATTTCAAGTTAGCCTACTCTGCCAAAGATGTCGCTGTGCTGTGCCCTCCTCTGGATGACGTCAGTATCTTTTTCTTTCCATGTACCTCTAGAGTGTAAACAATCAAGGGACAGTATTAGATTTAAAGGGACAGTGCGTAGAGGGTTGGAAATGACAAAAAGACCAAGTGATTCATTTGGTGGGGATCGGCGGAGGTTTGCACTCTTTGAGTCTCTAGTTGTGTTTTATTTTCAAAATATAATTATGTCCAATGCCATTGAAATAAACTGTATTGTTTATTCATATTGTTTTTGTTTATGGAACTGTTCCCGAATGTACACACACACCGTATATATATATATATATATAGATATATATATATATATATATATATATTATATATATTATATATATATATATATATATATATATATATATATATATATACTATATATATATATATATATATATATATATATATATATATATATAAACCGCTAAAACTATTTTAGTTAAGCGTAGCGGGAAAGTTTTTCCTTACATATTATAATCACGAAAGTAGCAACTTGATACATGGTGCTATCCATCAAGGTTTCGAGACTTCAAGCTGGAGGTTTTTCTGGATACGTGTTACATTACTTCCCTTTGTGCTACGAAAAACGTTCCCACTAATTTGGCCTTACTCGACACTTATTAATTAATTTTATAAATATATATCTTCTAAATATATATATATATATTATTACCTTGAGGTAGCCAGTTAATTTGGTCATTTTCAATATTGTTTTATGGTATTTATTTTACCTATGTAAAAATTACTGTTTTAGCCTTTTATTTCATAAATTTTAAACTATATTATTTTTTACATTTATGAGTATTGAAAGTAAATTCAATAAATTCATATTGATAATAAAATATGATTTTACTATCCACATATACTCACCATTTATTATTCAAACTCCCTTTTAGTATATACTGATAAGAAATATTACTTGATGGATACAGCGACTAGGCCCGATTTTATCCGTACTGCTCCAAACAGTATTTTATGTTTTAAAGACTAAATAAAATTTGCAATCATCCTGGCGGCGGCGGCTATATACGCGGTGTTGGACTTCAAGATCCCCTCTGTCATAGATGAAATTGTGGAGTTTTGGCAGCAGATGTACTCGTTACTTCCCCTCGTGTTCCCTCCTATAATGAAAATTAATAAAATAACTTTTACGTAAAATCAAAGATTTAAATTAAAACAAATATGCATTATTTTGACATATTGTTCCATTATTTTAGGTTTTTTATATGTGATGTTAAAGTTTGAAACTAAATGTTTAATTAGGTTTTTATGCATTAACGTAATTTTTAAATACATTTTTTTTTGTTCAGTATATTTTTTATGGACCGTAGAATATTTTTAAAGAAATTTACCACAAGTTATTAAAATATATAAATATATTACAATTTGCCCCTTCCGGGAAAGCTATTTATCCGAGGAGTTTTCCACATTTTATGATACATTATTTATTATACTTCTAAATATTTGAAGTACCTTCTTTAATTTGCGGAAAATATAATATTTTAACTATAGGCATATATACACTCAGAGAGTGCAAACCTCCGCCGTCATGGGGTCCTTATGAGCTTCCGAGGCGGATTTTTCACGGGGCGGCGTAGAGGGACGGGGGAGGGTTCCCCTCGACGTAAATTCCGAGAGGAAGACGCTCCCGGCACCCGATTTCACAGCACAGCGACATCTATTGGCAGAGTAGGCTAACTTGAAATATTTATAGTACTTAGCTCATTTTACATCTAATTCTGCACTCAGAGATGCCAAAATTTAATCACTTGTTTCTTTTGGTATTTCCAACAACTCCACAAAGTTTCATCCGAATCCGTTCCGTACTTTTGACTTATCCTGCTGACAAACCAACGCCAGTGAAAACAATACCTCCTTCGGTGGAGGTAATAAATAATAACTCCTAGTTACGCCAAAGTATAATGTTACGGACGTAACTTGGATTTCTCTTTTCGTATATATGATGTTGCTATTGTTCCTAATACATTTCAAAACATTTCTTTCTTTTTCCATTGCTATTTTTGTCACTTTTAATTAAAGAATAAAAGATAACGAATAATTTTTATAATTATTGTTACTGCTTACTATACTTCGTTCTTTTTAATGCTGAGGAATTACTTTTTATATTTAGTTAACTCATTTTAGGTACAATATATATATAGATATATATATATATATATATATATATATATATATATATATATATATATATATATATATTATATATATATATATATATATATAATATCTATATATATATAAATATATATTTACTATTATGTGAATAATTTATCTGACTAAATAAAGTTTTTTTTCTACCTGCACTGTATCAATAATAAAAATATCCTCAACACAAATTTTAATCATTCGAACTATATATTTTCCTTTTCATGCCAGAGAATCAAAATCTCATTTAGTCATTATAGCATGTTGATTAACACTCTATGGAACCATTTATGGCAAAGTGGATCATTAAGTCGACCTTCATCATCCCTCTCATGGAGAGAGAAGGGGGGAAGGACAATGGGATCTCGGACTTTTCATCCATGTAGATCCCTTTTTACATCAGCACGCAAACAGGGTTTACTTATTTCCCTGCAACTACCAATTACTGAATCATTAATAGCCGGTCGTCAAACTTTCACTATATGGCCTTCGTATTGGAGGAAATTGTGTTTTTAACACGAGGGGGGGGGAAAATACACAAAGCATGATTTTTTTGCAAAACATCCCTGCTAAAAATTGCAGTTATCAAATGTATGATATTATTATATCAAAGTTGAATGCTGAGAGCCAATCGAAAGAGAATGCCGAAAAGTGAATTGCTCTCTAACTACAATGGACTTGAATGGAATATAATCAATAGGTGTCTAAGAGAATTCCCCCTCCGATGAACTCCCCCGGTGAATTCCCACCCAGAAAATTTGCCCACCGGTGAACACCCCTTCGGTGGATTCCCACCCATAAATATAGAGAGGTACGAATGGGAAGGTCAGAAACTCCAAAATCTCTGCGAGGAGGACTATGAAACTCCAATTCATTTAATCTACGATTGTCCCACGGACACGGATAGGAATGGACGATTGCATAGGAAACCAGAGAAAGGAAAAAGACTCAGGAGGGATTTCTTTTAATACTTATAATTATTTGTCAAAATTCATGTGTTTAAAAATAAAATTAGTAGTTCGTAGGCAGTTCACGACCGGCTGATACTAGATTAAGTCCACTCTGGCATCCCTGATCTAGGAGCTAAATAAACAAATATAGGTCCAATTTGAATATGAATTACATATTGAGGTGTCGGACCTACTAGAGGGTTCTTCCAATCAGAGCCAATAATGCTATTCGCCGGTGTCAAACTCATATAGGGCACTCAGGAATCTTTGTTAAAAACTATGGCATCTGAGGTTCCAAATGGATACAATATAATTAATTACTGCTTATGAGGGTGAAGCGACCGCAGGAGGACTCTTGGATTATGGAAATCAAAACAATAACCTTTTGGGGTTCTAAACCCGCCACCAATTGGCACTCAGGGTTCGCCAATAATACAATAACAAACCAGCGGGCTCAAGGATTCCAGCGATCACAATTACGACGTATTGTTTCTGGATGGGAATTTAACGTGACGTAGGATTTGACGGGTTTTTTAATTAATTTTTATTTTTTATATACTAATATTCATCAACGGATTACTTTATCGATCTTCAAGAGGGCCTTAGTGACTCCTCTAAATGAGGGCGTCATCTGACGTCATGCTTAAGAGATCATACAATGTGTTAAGCGCCCATCAATAAGGAAAATATATTTTAAGTTTGCATATCCTCTAATTTGTAGACAAAATCATTGAAAGCATATATTAAATATATATTAGTCCGCTTCTTGACATTCTTGTTCAAATATAATTTTTTAGTCGTTCATATAATTTGTAGGGCAACCTCAAATATCAATGACTGAATCATAAGCTTTTCATCTGTATTTAATAGTCTGTTAGTTTTTGGTAAGCATTTAGACCACACAGCTTGTCCAAGATATAATGAAATATTTACATAGTATTAATGCACATTATAAATTAATATTAAAACCCTTAAATTTGTGGGTATATGTAATAAAAATTCGTATTATTTATTTGTTACTTTTCAATGTATATCTTTATTTTGCTTACCTTTTTTAAAATTCATCTCTTAAAAAATATATGTATGGGTTTTTTTCGGCAAAAATGTCACTTAAAATAAATTTTACTGTAGACGATATTCTTGAACATATATGTTTATGATAGATTTCCATTCAAACAATTGAAATCACAACAGCAAGTAATATAAGTTAGAACCAAAAATTTCGTTTTGAAACGAAAAATATTTGATTTTTTATATCCATTTATGACAAAAATACATTTTTCGGTTAAAACCATTTTATTCGGTATTGTCCAATAAAAATCGTGTCGAAATAAAACACACCAAAAATTATATACAGGAAACAGAGAAAAACTATTCGGGCATCTTCTAGGATTTTTCATAGAGTTATATAAAGTTATTATATATGACCACCAAATAGGGTACATCCCAATTGGCCCTTAACGAGTCTGACTTTGCCTTCTAAAAGCGACACATAGATTCACACTTAGCACTACTGAGCACTTTTCTTTCTATCGTTGCCACCCAGTCCGATGGAATCAAAACACATAATTGAGAATCCCACCCAGTTAGACGACGTCAAGTACTATAATTAAGATAAGAAATATTTTTCATTTCATAATACCCTGTTACATAATCAAAATAATGTCAATAGGCCGTTTTTAAACGATGGTGATTTTAAGATTATGAATGCCTGTGGATAAAACAATGAAGGTTCAAATAAATAGCGAAAAGAAAAATATTGATATTGCAAACTAAGCAGTAGGGTTAATCAAAATAGGATATCGTCAATAAATATATCGTCACATGTAAATAGAGAAATATTCCCTAAATGGGTGATTGTCCACTATTCTAAATGAAAATTAAATTTAATTAGCAACTTAAAATCCATACATGATACCGATCAACCATACTTAAGTTCCGTTGGTTGTAGTATGTGTAATCATCTATATTTCCCCACGAACATCCAAGATCTTAGCTAGCTGGGATGCCAGGAATTGTAAAATAGTAAATACAATATTAATATATATTTATACTATATATGTATATATATATATATATATATGTATAATATATATATATATATTATATATATATATATAGATATATATATACTAGATATATAATCTATATAATAGAATATATGATATATCATATTTATATAGGTATATAGACTATATATATATATATGATATATGAGATCATTTGATATATATCTATTTATATAATATATTATAGATATATCTATATATATATATATATAAATATATATATATAATACTATAATATAATATGAATATATATAAAATAAAAACAATATTAAAATTCAAATAACTAACTGAAAGCAAAAGGTGGTTGAAGAAAAAAAAATTCATATCAAAAATAATAAAAAAACGACTACCGTCTGCTACAGATTATTAGGGGCATATTTTCCATAGACCTATCACCTTCATATTTACCTCATGGTTTTAGCGTTGATAAGTGTAGGACTGGCTATTCCAAATAGCTGCAGCACTGGGACGAATGTGCCCATTGACTTAGGGAGAGGAGATCAGATGAAGCTGGCAGTCCGATAACGGGTAGATCGACCCACCTTGTGTACCGAATAAAATTTGGCCTACTGGGTTTTGATCGCCATTGCTACCCATTTCTTTATTGAATGAAAGGCTATCACACAAATTCTGTGGATTTTTCCTGTTTCTTTGGAAACCAGTATATACCACAATTTTAATGAATAAATAGTTAAGTTATTATCTTTATCATATATGCAAAGTTTCAATGTCTCCATAGACACATCCCGACCGAGTGATGAATCAGAACAAATGAACGGAATGCACAAAAATAAACCATTCACCGGATATATTAGTTTATTAATGAAAGAGTTTATCATATACGTGCGCATGGGACCACTCAACTTATTATATTATCCCCGCAAACACTTAATTAGAAGCGTTTGGGCGGAAATAAAGAAAACGAAAAGGAACAGAATTCTTTTACACTTATATATCATATATCAGCATTAGGGTGATAACTTTTTTACAACCTCATATTCCTGTATCATCATATGATGAACTTTTATGAAAGATTAAATAATATCTATTTTTAAGTTTATTTGATGAAAAAACGTCACGCACAATATACTTTTAAATAATTTAATTAAGAGCTTTTTGGCCAGTTCTTGAAGTCAAATGAAATATATTCCAGTTTAAACAAAAACTTTTAAGAATGATATTTATACTATTGTATAGCTGTATAAAGGGACAAAAAACAATTGGTCAATGGCAATTGGTCACATTAATGTCATTGGAAAGGACGAATCTCAGGGGGAGGTTGTCCTTGTTGCGGCAGGACTTGTCCAAGTCCTGCATAACTTTGATCGCACGCTCGCAGCATTGGTTGCTTCGGGCAATATTGATGGGCGATTCATCTCTTTTCCAGTGGGTTTCTAAGCATTTGAGACCTTTTGGGTATCCATCCAGAGCAGATGATAGTTCTTCGAAATCCTCATTGCGGAACAATTGGTTGCTAAACCAATGGCCGGCCCATTGGTAAGAAATAAATGAACAGATTTTACGCAGCCTGGTTCGAGTTTCAGGCATCAGAATGAATGCAAGGAGGGCTAGAATGGCACGAGAGTTCCAGCGTGCATTGCTGATGTTAGGAATCTGCTGAAAGTTAACAAAAGGGACCTCATCTTTCTCAGTGAAGTGTCGGAAGACACGAGTAAGGTGATACAGAAATTTCATGTCGTCTCTCCAACCGCCTGTTTCTTTGATCTCAGCTTTCCCATTGATGAAAGCTGCCTTCAATTGGTCATACATGCGCACCAAGTCCTTCACAAAGAAGTACTCAATATCTGGAGATTTGGTTGAGTCGTGGAGCTCATCGTCCATGACAATACGGAGGATGCGATCGAGCACATGGTGCTGACAACTGATAAACTTGGGTCTGTGGCTCCCATTCTTTTCAAACATTTGCTGCAGCCGAATGACAACACCAGACTTCTTCCCGGTGTTGACGCTTGTCGTGTCGGCAATTATCATCAAAATTGATCCCCACAAGTTGAACTCCTGCAAGACATCCTGGAGCCCTTTTGCAATGGTTGCAGCTGTACCGTCCTTCAATTGAAGCACAGTCAATTTGATTTCCTTTGCTTCATTTTTTAGGACCACTGCTTGGTGTTCAATGCCATTGATTTTTTTACCATCGAAGTGCAAGCTCCACTTCTCCTGATGAAGTGTGCTAACCAAGTGCTGCTTCACTTCAGCAGCTCTCCTGTAGAGAGCTTTGTGGATTCCTGGCTGACTTGGGGTCCGGATCTCGATGCCCTCACCTGAAAGCTGACGGCATACCTTTGCTGCTTTATGGGTCGATAGCTTTGAGCTTGTAACAAGTCGCCTTGCAACACCAGTGGGGTTATACTTCCTTGTTCTTGTTGATGGTGCAGCCTCATCCTCCATAGAACTGTCTTCACTAGTGTCACATGAGTCCGTACCTGTTTCAGAAGAATCTAATGCTACTGAACTGGACTCAGTTGCTGAATTGGACACATCCACATCCAATGTATTCCTTCGCTTGGATGGGTGGATGGTCTGGGCACTGGCACGTTTGCCAGTAGAATAACCGACCTGGCCTTTGCTCTGCATTTGCAGTTCGTAGAGGTTCTTATCCTCTTTGCAAAGCCATTGACCTTTCACCTTGGTCACATCGAACAGTTCATCCAATGAATCAAAGTTTTTTTTCCTGCAATGGTCATACTCTTGCAGGAGCTTTTCTAGTTTTGCACGGATGGCTTGATCTGATACAGGCGGGAAGTTCAATGTCGTCCTCCATAAAGCTTTCAGTTCCACAGCAATCAGACCGACCCTCTCTTTCCGTTCTTTTGCGATGGATTCAAGGGATTTGAAACGTCCCATCACGTGGCTTTTCAGGGGCATGCGGCTCCGGTCACTCAGGGGTTCTTCGTGGATTGCCACATTGCCTCTTCTTGATGGTGCTTGGAACTGGACCAAGTTCATTCTCCAGGTTTCCTTGTTCTTCTCTGTGGTAGAGGAACTTTTTTTAAACGGCATGCTGTTCTTTACTAAGCTATACTCCTAGGAACAGAATGTATAAAATAGAAGAATTCAGAACACTGTAGACGGTCAAGCAAAGTGGTAGAATATTATAAAACCTCACGTGAGGTTTGTCCCCTTTAAGCTTCCACCAGCCAGCACATCGTGTTCAACTGGTTTCGGATTATTCAATCCGGTTAATTCATTAAAGACACTTTGTAAATGTTTCCTTATCGTTATCGAATTTAGCCCTTATTTACGTTAAGGGTGAATTTTTCAAAGTGATTTGTGCGTGACCTTTTTTGTTAGTTCAATGAAATAAAGGTCATTTTAGGCAATTATAAGCAAAAGTTCATTCATTTGTGCTACAGGTAATCATTTTTGTAAAAAAGTCAAAAAGTTATTACCCTAATCAGCATACCTTAAGTAAGATAGTAATTACTAGAAAGGGTATATTTGTTTGTTAACGCAAACAATTCGTTCTACAATAATGATTTTTTTTGGGACATTACGACCCATTAAACTTTCCGTCAGAGTTTAA
>CP045902.1:8249686-8263853 GCA_013387185.1 Caligus rogercresseyi
AGACATGAAGTTGCCACCCTCCCTTAGAGAAAATGAAATAAATAATATTCGAAACAGGGGAACAAAAGAGAGTGAAAATAGTTTCACTTTTCTATAACTACTTGATGGACTGCGTACCACCTATGTTAGAGGGAATGGGACAATTCAGCGCCGCCGACTCAGCGCCGCCGATTCAGCACCGCCGATTCAGCGCCAGCCAATTCAGCGACGGCCGATTCAGCGCCAGCCAATTCAGCGCCGGCTGATTCAGCGCCAGCCAATTCAGCACCAGCCAATTCAGCGACGGCCGATTCAGCGCCAGCCTCAATGACTTTGATTTTAAAAAAATCAGACCTTTTTTCAAAGAAAATTATGTTTTCTGTAGCAGTACAATTGGTCAAACCTGGAACAAGATAAATGTCATGCAGAAGTATTCAACAGCAATATGGTTTTGGGGTTTCAAACCCACCTACATTGGTAAAAATACGAGTAAAGAAACCCTCAAATGCCATTTTGTGCCCATTGGGTCCTCGGGTCCCGCCAGCCGCAACAATGGGGTATTGGGGTTTCAAACCCATCGCAAATTGTAACAATACGAGTAAGAAACCCCTCAAATGTCATTTTGTGCCCATTGGGTCCTCGGGTCCCGCCAGCCGCAACAATGGGGTATTGGGGTTTCAAACCTTTCGCCAACTGTAAAAATACGAGTAAGGAACCCCTCAAATACCATTTTGTGCCCCTTGGGTCCTCGGGTCCCGCCAGCCGTAACAATCGGGTGTTGGGGTTTCAAACCCTCGCAAATTGTAAAAATACGAGTAAGGAACCCCTCAAATGCCATTTTGTGCACCTTGGGCCCTCGGGTTCCGCTAGCCGGAACAATGGGGTATTGGGGTTTCAAACCCTTCGCCACTTGTAAAAATACGAGTAAGGAACCCCTCAAATGCCAGTTTGTGCACCTTGGGCCTTCGGGTTCCGCCAGCCGTAACAATGGGATATTGGGGTTTCAAACCCTTCGCCACTTGTAAAAATACGAGTAAGGAACCCCTCAAATGCCATTTTGTGCACCTTGGGCCCTCGGGTTCCGCCAGCCGGAACAATGTGGTTTTGGGGTTTCAAACCCTTCGCCACTTGTAAAAATACGAGAAAGGAACCCCTCAAATGCCATTTTAGGCACCTTGGGTCCTCGGGTTCCGCCAGCCACAACAATGGGGTGTTGGGGTTTCAAACCCATCGCAAATTGTAAAAATACGAGTAAGGAACCCCTCAAATTCTATTTTGAGTACCTTGAGTCCTCGGGTCCCGCCGGCCACAACAATTGTGTATTGGGGTTTCAAACCCATCGTAAATTTTAAAAATACGAGTAAGGAACCCCTCAAATGCCATTTTGCTCACCTTAAGTTATCGGGTCCCGCCAGCCGCAACAATGTGGTATTGGGGTTTCAAACCCATCGCAAATTGTAAAAATACGAGTAAGGAACCCCTCAAATGCCATTTTATGCACCTTAAGTTCTCGGGTCCTGCCAGCTACAAAAATGGGGTATTGCAGTTTCAAATCTTCCGCCTATTGTAAAAATACAAATAAGGAACTCCTCAAATGCCAACTGCAACCTTGGAATACCGGGTTTGTTTTAAAATCCACCAACAATGGGGCTCCCGAGCTGTTTGTTTATTTAGATAAGTTCAAGCTCTTCACGCCAGGGGTACTAGGAGTTGGTTCAATTTCCATTGTTATTATAAGTATTTGATCAATTATAATAACGTCAATGACTTTTTAAAGCCGAGTTTCTTGGTTGATAAGATAATCTTATCAAAAGACTTAAAAGTATTAAGTAACTAAAACTCATATTAGAACCGGATCCAAGTGGGGGTATACCTTCCCAAATGGGGATTTTGAAACATTGAGGGAGGGGGTCGCGACGTGATTATCTCAAATGACTTACTCAGTTGTCAATTTTTTTTTTAAAGTTTGGGAACCTTTGGTTTAGAAAAGTAATGCCATTGAGAAGCTATAGCATCGTGTGGAGCCTGTTATTGCAAAAGGAGGAAGTTGGATTGAATTAACATGAAAGGAAAAGTAACTAAATCTTGTTTGGCATAAAAAAGTCAATTAGAGAGTCTTGATAATAATCCAGTCAATCTGGATAACGGCACACCTGCGTTCTTGCTCGTTCCAGATTACAGGTTGTAGATTTCCATATGCGACCATGACGATGATAAAATTCAACTGAAATAATTTATTATATGTTGGCTGTCTGCTAAAAGATCAGCTGTGCGGATCAGAGGACGTCATCCTAATTGCAGGGTGTCCTGCAAAACCGCCACATTAGATCTTACCACTCTGTTCAATTTTCATCTCTTAAACCATAGAATGTTTTGCAAGTGGCGAGTTCAAAATATTTATTTGTTTATTTATTTTTGTTTAAAAAACTTCTAAATATTTTTGTGTGATTTTAAACATGGACTTAAATCTAAACCCACAAAAAGTGCTCAATAAAAGAAAATGTGATTACTTTATGTAGATATAAATATAATGCAGTTTAACTTTGTTTGTTTGTTTAGCTCCTAGATAAGCCCCACCACACCGGAACTCAATCCGGTATCAGCCGGTAATAAACTGTCTAGGAGCTAACCTTTATTTCGAAATAAATTATATTGACACAAAAGCAGAAAGGCTCTTAGAAGATACTCCTCCATGGGCTTTTTCCTTCTTCGCATCTCCTCGGCCAGTTCGTCCATCTCCATCCTCGTTCGGGGACACGCGCAGATTAGGTGGATAGGGGTTTCATCCTCTTCCTCACACAGTCGGCAAACCGGGGTAGAAGACTTTCCCATCTTGTAGAGGTGTGCGTTTAGGCCAATATGTCCGGTAACCATAGCAACGATCTTCGAGACATTTTTCCTCTTGAAATGAAAAATCTTCCTTCCAATATACGGCTCGGGGACGAAATGCTTCGATTGTCTACAGGAATCCATGGCCAGCCATTGGGATTTCCACATTGACAAGGACGTGTTCTTTAGGGAGTTCTTTGTCTGGTTGACGGATATAGGCACAACCACTTGGCCGCCTGATTGCGCGCCTTCTTTTGCGAGGAAGTCGGCATATTCGTTGCCCGTAGTGTCGTTGTGACCCCTTACCCATCCCACTGTGATGTCACATCTGGAAGATTCGAGGGCTTTCCTGCAGTTATTTACGTCCGCACTAATCGTTTTACCCGGCCTAACGTCCAAGCTCTTAATGGTAGAAAGACTGTCGGACAAAATTAAGAGCTTTTTGCCCTCCATTTTGCTCATTCCTAGGCCACTCACAAGACTCCTCATGGCCTCGACCTCTGCCTCTGCCCAGTTTAACTTTATTAATAAGTCAAGAAAAAAATCTTTTTGCTAAATTATGTAAAAAGCACGCAACATTGTTCACAAAAAAAGTATTTAATAGAGGTGAGCGACCATAATTGGCGAAGGGTTTAAAACCCCAATACCCCATTTTTGTGGCGGGCGGAACCCGTGGACCCAAGGTGCATAAAATGGCATTTGAGGGGTTCCTTTCTCGTATTTTTACAAGTGGCGAAGGGTTTGAAACCCCAATACCCCATTGTTCCGGCTAGCGGAACCCGAGGGCCCAAGGTGCACAAAATGGCATTTGAGGGGTTCCTTACTCGTATTTTTACAATTTGCGATGGGTTTGAAACCCCACACACCCGATTGTTACGGCTGGCGGAACCCGAAGGCCCAAGGTGCACAAAATGGCATTTGAGGGGTTCCTTACTCGTATTTTTACAAGTGGCGAAGGGTTTGAAGCCCCAATACCCCATTGTTCCGGCTGGCGGAACCCGAGGGCCCAAGGTGCACAAAATGGCATTTGAGGGGTTCCTTACTCGTATTTTTACAATTTGCGATGGGTTTGAAACCCCAACACCCGATTGTTACGGCTGGCGGAACCCGAAGGCCCAAGGTGCACAAAATGGCATTTGAGGGGTTCCTTACTCGTATTTTTACAAGTGGCGAAGGGTTTGAAGCCCCAATACCCCATTGTTCCGGCTGGCGGAACCCGAGGGCCCAAGGTGCACAAAATGGCATTTGAGGGGTTCCTTACTCGTATTTTTACAATTTGCGATGGGTTTGAAACCCCAATACCCCATTGTTCCGGCTGGCGGGACCCGAGAACTTAAGGTGTGCAAAATGGCAATTGAGGGGTTCCTTACTCGTATTTTTACAATTTGCGATGGGTTTGAAACCCCAACACCCCATTGTTACGGCTGGGGGAACCCGAAGGCCCAAGATTCACAAAATGGCATTTGAGGGGTTCCTTACTCGTATTTTTACAATTTGCGATGGGTTTGAAACCCCAAAACCCATTGTTCCGGCTGGCGGAACCCGAGGGCCAAGGTGCACACAATGGCATTTGAGGGTTTTTTTACTCGTATTTTTACCAATGTAGGTGGGTTTGAAACCAAAATACCCCATTGTTGTTGAATACTTCTGCAAACAATTATCTTGTGCCAAGTTTGACCAATTGTACTCCTAAAGAAAACATAATTTTCTGTGAAAAAAGGTCTGAATTTTTTTAAATCAAAGTCATTGAGACTGGCGCTGAATCGGACGGCGCTGAATTGGCTGGTGCTGAATCGGCCGGCGCTGAATTGGACGGCGCTGAATCGGACGGCGCTGAATCGGCCGGCGCTGAATCGGACGGCGCTGAATCGGCGGCGCTGAATCGGCGGCGCTGAATCGGCGGCGCTGAATCGGCGGCGCTGAATCGGCGGCGCTGAATTGTACCGTACCCTCCACAGATCAATCATTCATATTCAATAGAAGTAATCCATCTCTATTACCTATAATTATTTTATGTTGATTGAATTACATAACCATAATTAAAGGACTTTAAAGTATATGAAAAATCAAGAAATCAAACCGAAGAGAATATATGAATATTGAAGACGGAGCAGTGAATAAAAAATAAGATAATTAAAAAAATGATACTGCATCGGAATTTTCCCCTTATCTTAATAACAACATCACATAAAGGTTAAGCAATTCGTAATTATACAAAAGGAATTTATTCAACTTCCCTAAAAATCTTTCAAATTGTACTTCACATTTTTCTTTCTAGCTATAAGATGTCGATGTAAAATAACATATTAACATATTTTCAAGCGTAGCATCAAAACTTTTTTAATTAACCGTTCACATATATATACAGCACAGGTATACAAAAACGATGCTAATGCATATAAAATACAAAAAAAAATTTAAAATTTAGCATCGAACTTAAACAAAAAATAAATTTTTTTTCTATTATTAACAAGTATTAAAAGAATATGCTGTAAAACACATTAAAAATAAGTTTAAATTATGCAAATTCTTAAAATTATTGATTATTTTCCTCAAAATTGGTAAAAGCGATGACTTTGAGTCGGGTAGTATTTTATCAATCAGCCGCGAATGTCCATGATGAGCCGTCAACGAGGGGATTTCGAGTGAAAAGTCCGCGTATCTTCCAGCAACTCCCTCTGAACTCTCCCGGTTTATTGGTTCATATTTTGCCAGCTTCGTTGCCAGCTTTGTGTTTAAAAGGGCCAAAATCTAGCGCTTTCGTTTTGGTCGGAGATTTTCATCCCTTTTGAGGAGAGCCAAACATAATTATGGTTCTCAAACTCAGGACTTACATTCGAGCATTGGGATTTGACATAAAAAGATACATATTGAGCTACAGCTGTTAGTTTGTTGACTCTAAATCCTCTTGCTGAAGTGGCATATACTACAAAGTTATCCTTTTGACTTTAAGAGCCTGTAGTTTGTGGACTTAGAGAAAGGTTTGAATTTTGTTCTTTGAGACTCCTAAAAGAATAGAACCCTAACGTGGATTTCAATACACTTTTGAATCCTTGCAAATGTATTTATAAGAATATTTCTAAGCTACTTTTTCTTGAGTCTATGGTTTATAAATAATCGTTATTAAATAAGTCGGAAAATTACATGGCATTATTTATATGCGTGATCATTTTATTTGGATCTCACTATATATCGCCATTGAAGAGGACTAGTTTTCGATATTAAAGAATCATTGCAAGAGAATAATGTGAATGATGTTCCATTGCTTCAGAGGAGATCAAGTATTTCCATCAAGTTCACTATCTCATTTAAGATTTACGTCGCATTCTTAAAACTTCAAAATGATATTTGTATAATAATTGATTATCGTTTTTTAAAGTATTTTTCTTACATTTTTTATAACTATTTTTATTATTTGATTATGTTCAATCATTGTATAACTGTGTGGTTTTTCTCTGAAGTAATAATTTTTTAGACATATGTCTATTTATGTTTTTGTTTGTAACGCAATTACTTTGGAATTTTTTAGAACTGAAATATATATTTAAACTAGAGGCATATATACACTCAGAGAGTGCAAACCTCCGCCGTCACGGGGTCCTTATGAGCCTTCCGAGGAGGATTTTTCACGATGGGGCGGCATAGAGGGACGGGGAAGGTTCCCCTCGACGGAAATTCCGAGAGGAAGACGCCTCCCGGCACCCCAATTTCACAGCACAGCGACATCTATTGGGCAGAGTAGGCTAACTTGAAATATTTATTAGTATTTAGCTCGTTTTGCATCTTAATTCTGCACTCAGAGATGCCAAAATTTAATCACTTGGTTCTTTTGGTATTTCCAACAACTCCACAAAGTTTCATCCGAATCCGTTCTGTACTTTTTGACTTATCCTGTGACAAACAACCAACAAACTAACCAACAAACCAACGCCAGTGAAAACAAATACCTCCTTCGGCGTAGGTAAACAATGATGTTAAGATTAGTTAGTTATGTCTCATATGTTGAATATGCATTTACTATTTTTGAGATGCCGCTTGCGGTTTTAATTTTGTAGCAGAAACAACTTTTTGCCCATATGTTTCATATAGTTGCATCCATTTGGATGCATATAAGGAGTCTATTCATTATTCGAGGCCATGATATTTCAATGAGGCTAATGTATAGGCCTTTTCATCTCGATAGAAAGATCTTAAGCCCTCAAATTAACTAAAATATATTTTTTTGTTTTTGAAACGATTTTTATATGTGGTAATGCATATAATCGTTTATTCATATATTTATATATATAATTTATTTTATTATAGATTTGTCAATTTAAAAAACAAACACAAAAGGGAGTTACTTACATAGCGAGTTGTTTGACGAAAAAAGAAATAGTTAAAAACCATCTATTCTTCGATCTGTGATGCTCTCAGCTGCCGCCCGATACACCGCCCCTCCCTCAAGATCCCCTCCGACACCGAGGACCTCATTGGTCCATGCGGGGAACGTCCTCAAATTTTTATCCATCATATCAAAAGAATATTTTAAACTATGCAAAAAATATTGAAATATTTAAATAGATACCCATTGATATTTTTTATTGTTTTACTTCTTGTTTAGATTTTTATCATAAACTATAATGTTTATTTTACTTATAAAATTATATAAAAAATAATATATAACATTAAACAATAAAGGAGAGAAGAAAAAAAAAGGGAGTCAATGTTGGGGGCGGAGGTTCGAATACTCCTGAGAGGGGATGGCCATTTTTGGTCTACCTCATTGATAAGATCCTTGGTGCGATAAATTTATTTTAATACTATAATGCTTATTTATATCCTGTCGGATGCAATTCCATCGAACTATATAAGCATATCTAGGAGTATTTAAATACTCGTTCCCACTTAAAGATTGACTACAAACCAAATGAAATGCTCAAGTAAAATTAATACCAGAAGACATTGAAAACTTAAAAATCAAAAAGTTGTAACTTGAAAAGAAAAAGACTTTCGCTTATATTTGGATTTACATATTAATAAGACTTATCATTGTAAATAAGTTTTTTGGAATAAGGATCTTTTCACTGAATCATAAGACCTCCCCTCTAGGACATTAGAAACGCAACATTTAACTAAAATGTATATTTTGTAATTTTTACTATATAAAAAAAATTAGGATAGAAATCAAATAGCCGTGTTGCATTATTTTATTTGTATAATTAATGTATATAAAGGAAACTTGTTCAATTTAAAATAAACTTTTCGTAATACTCTACTTCCAATTAGGAAAAAGTCCGTCTTTCTGTATTCTCATCGATATTTTGTTTGATTCCGCTATTTTTAATAAAGTTTTATTTTATTTCAAAACTTTATGATGCAAAGGTGATGGCAGGATGTTACTAATGACAAAGATTCAAAAATGTATTCATTGTTTTCTAAATATTATCTTAATTATATGTCATTTTTGGCTCAGCGTCAACGCCCATATTCGTCTCTCATAACAAATCAAGAGGCAGTAGTAACTTGGATAAGGGTCCTATACAATAGAATTATAAATTTAATTATGTTAGACTTTATTTTTCGTTTGCCAATATATATACTTTACAGGGAAAAAATAAAAAAAATAAAAAATAAACATAAAAAACAAAAATAGAATAAAAATAATAATATATATAAAAGAAATAAAAATAGGCATTGAGCACGACCACGCAAAAGGGGTATTTGTGCCACTACGGATATTATAAGAATTTTACTGTTTACAATAATCATTTGCCATTATTTTTTTCATTCTGAAACATTTCATTAGCTTTGAAATTCGATTATTATCGGCATCGCATTGCATGGCTTCATATCTTTCTTTGTATAGTGCAGGGCATCTGTTGATGAGGTGATCGGCTGTCTGCGGCTCTTCCTCGCCATGTTGTAGGTTGCAGTTAAGATTTTCCCATTTGCTGAAATGAGCTAGAAAAGGCCCATGTCCGGTGTAGGCTTGAACTAGCAAACGCAATTTTTGTCTGTCGAGGTTGACAATCTTCTTGTAATTATAATTTAGTTATGTACTTCAATTTTCTCTCAAAAATTAATGCAAATACTAAGCTTTTATTCATTTGTAACACCTCCCGTGAGGAGACTTCCTGTGGGGAGGCACTATGTTGGCAGCATAATGTGTCCGCATTGTTTTCAATAAAGCACCTATTTTTTGGAACATCCAATTCACAATACCTACATTTTTTTATTGTTTCCGTCTACCTACATAGATCTTTTTGATATTATGAAGCAAAACAACAAAAAAGGTGATATGAATGGCAGAGATTACTCTGACCGACGCCATGCGGTGGATTCATTGTTGAACATATGATAAATTCGTTAATGGTCATTGTATAAGATTTTGGCATTGTTGCCAACTCAGTTGGCTTTGCATTTTTATGATAAGTATGAATGGAAAACGTTGAAGATGGCTACGTATTCAAAAAACTGATAAATGAATACAAAAGGTGAAGTCTTTTGATGTGAACAATGTTGGAGGATATTGTTCAAACAATTTGAGAGAGGAAAAATTCCATTTAACGTATTTTTAAAATTATTTGAATGCTTTAAAAATAATTCATTATCTAACTGTCTATATTAATTGTCATTGTAAGCGTTAAGGATGTGTTTAGCCCTTAAAAAATAGGATTATCACTAAGAGTTCGTAGCAATCAGGAAAACTATGCAAAATGTTGCTTATACTTTAATTCTAAATGTTTTGACACTCTTATTAGAGCATAATCATTTCAAAGAGCTATATTTTTTTTTTTTTTTTTACTTGAAACAAAGTATTATTTTCAAAAATATATGTTTTGCTTCTATATAAATTTATCTAGTTTTCGAATAATGTTTTGCTGCTTTCTACTTATTGTGGGTTATAACGAATTGCATCCGTGTTCATAGGAATTATAGCGTTAAAATTACTCTATCAAACCTAAGATATATGGAGTGAGGTTGATATTCACAATCCAACTATGGAGGAGCTGATTTTGGTTAAAGCGTTAAAGTAAAGGTGCGCATGCATAACATAACATTCTTCCTTTTTTCCCCAAAAAAATTGGACTTAATATTAGTTCTTCTTAAGTCCGTAAGGGGCGCTTTTATGCTAGAGCTCTTTGAAAATAATAACAAAGTCCTTTATTATTTATATTGGAGACGTTTTTTATCTTGTAGTTATTTGATATATTTCAAATCATCAAATTTAATCCCTTTAAGCCGGTTTTTTAAATAGGATTGTGACGTAATTTCATGGACAACGACATCTAACGTTAAAGGAAATAATTACAAAATTTTGGCCAATTTTTTTTTGTTTACTTTTTCCTTGCATGCGCTACTTTACTTTAACGTTTTAATTTTGGGTAAAATCAACAAGCAGTCTTTCTACAGCAGTTAATATCATATTTTACCCTCCGCCGAAGGAGGTATTGTTTTCACTGGCGTTTTGTTGGTTTGTTAGTTGTGTTGGTTTGTCAGCAGGACAACTCAAAAAGTACTGACAGATTTGGATGAAACTTTGTGGAGTTGTTGGAAGTGCCAAAAGGAAGAAGTGATTAAATTTTTGAAATCTCTGAGTGCAGAATTAAGGCGCCAAATGAGCTAATACTACTAAATTTTCAAGTTAGCCTACTCTGCCAATAGATGTCGCTGTGATGTGAAATTGGGTGCCGGGAGCGTCTTTTTCTCGGAATTTCCGTCCAGGGGAACCCTCCCCCGTCTCTCTTACGCCTCCCTAGTCGTGAAAAATCCGCCTTGGAAGGCTCATGACGGCGGAGGTTTGCACTCTCTGAGTGTATATATGCCTCTAGTTTCCTTTGCATTCCCAAAGCAAAAAGGTTATTTTCTTCATGCTGAGAGGGTTCAGAGTCATTCTCTTATTTTTATTCCATGCCAAGTTTTTGTCAAAATATTTACAGTGGATTGCCAAATAATTTCCCTTGGCTCATTTGCATACTGGAGACTCATATTGGTGGCAAATGGCTCATGCTGAGAAATGCTATGAGGAATAAATAAGTAGGATTTCTATTGAATTAATGAATATAATTTGTTACTCCCTTCTCCCCCCAAAATATACCACATTTCTTTAACAAAAGAAATAATGGGAATCATATTATTATTATTATTATTTTTCCCCTCCTTGCACACTCATGAATGTTTTTAATGGATGTATATTTAGACTTAATGACATCATTCATCAACTTAACGCACGGACACTCACAAAGGTATTTTTTGCACATTGCCCAAAAACAATAAGCCGGATGCAGTCATGTGCTTATAAGGCACTTAATAAAGAAACGTCAATTGAAGGCTGGTGGGTAACTGAAAAGCAACAAAAACCTATTTTATCCAAATGGATCTACAAAATGAGGAATATCTCAATCAATTTTTTTAAAGTTAAAAAATGGGCGTTAAAAATAACTTTTAGAACTTGTGAAAAAACTAATTTAAGAATTTACAATTTGCGAGTACACATATGCTCATGTTGAATTATGATGTGACGGTTATGAGTGTTTTTAGACGACTGATTGATTTGGATTCATTTCTCTCTCTCTGTGTCTCTCTCTCCCTCCCTCCCTATCTCTCTCTCTTTCTCTCTCTCTCTCTCCCTCTATATATATATATATATAGAGAGAGAGAAAGAGAAATTAATATATATACAGTCGCCCTCGCTACTTCGCCCCTCGACATCTCGCAATTCTTTTACTGCGCGACGACGGCTTGGCTCCTTTTTTTCACAGCAAAAGTCCCTATGAACTCAATGGTAGAATTTTCACACAAAAACTTAAGTCTAATATTCACCTATTGATAATCATCCTTTAATCTATAGTGACACCTCCTGATCTCTTGTTAATCCATCCTTTGATCCACAAAGATACTGGTGAGCCAATGATTCCTAATCCTCTGATGTACCGGCCACGTACATGTATTCAGACGCACGTACGGCAACAAGGCAAATGGCGGTAGGTTTAAAACGCCGTTTGATGTCAATCTCTCTAATTTCAATATATATCAACATCGCGACCCTCATATATATATTGCGGTGGTCCGTTAGGGATCCGGGCCGTCACGACTTTGCGAGGACGACTTTGTATATATATATATATATATATATATATTATATATATATATATTATATATATATATATTATATATACATAGATATATATATATCGAGAGAGAGAGAGGGAGAGAGAGAGTTAAAGTTTTATAATTGATTTTAAAAAGGATATACACATAAAAATATAGATATGGCAAAAAATACTTGATTACACACACAATTAGTTAAAGCACACGGCCACACAATAGAGTATTCACAGTGCTACAACAGTAATGTGGATTCCTTGTTTAAATATATGAACAAACAAATTTAGTAATTATATTTTAATTGTTAAAAAAGACGGTGTCAGCTTTCACTTGTCACTTGTGTACATAACATTTCCATTGTGCTGTCCATCTATAACCTAGAAGACTTTTTGGATTTACATTTTGCTTGGAGTTTACTGGTATGGTGATTGCGACTAGGATGGTGACGTCAGAAGGCTTGAGTTTTATAATACATTAAATATGAGTTAATAAATAATATTTAATTAGGTGACTACCCATTTTACAAGCTTGATGACTAGTCCGAAAAATAACATAATTATGTTTGACGTTCTAAATAAACTCATAAAATTTTAACATAAAATGTTATTTGCTTTAAAACTCCATGATACACTAAAACAAAATATATCTGTAATACAACGAATAAAAAATAGACTCTATTTTGGACAATAACTACATTTCGAACTATCTACATTATATTTACTTAATTGTTGATCTTGATAGTTTATATTTTGTAAGTTATTGAAGAATGAAATGCGTCTCATTCAAGGTATGTGCAAGGTAGTTAAAAGTAAGGTAGAGCCATTTTAACCAATGAAAGTAAAAAAATACACCGCCACGCAACCTACCCCTCATGAGCATGACGTCACATTTCCAAAAGAGGGTTCTATTTTATAAGTAAAATATGTTAAATATAATCGAATTTAGCCTTTAATTAGATCATAGAAGAATTAATTCATCGCAATTCTATTAGAAAATGGGGGGAAAAAATTTGTGGGTACTCATAAATTTTTTGATGATTTAAATTTGCTAAAACTATCCAAAATATTTCATTAAAAAAGCAAACTCTTCAATCATTATATGATAAAATACAAAAAAACAACTAAATAAATCTTAAAAAAAATATCCATATATTACACAAATATTATTACAAAGACTTATTTAGAAAAAAGTATAATTCATAAATTATAACAAAACAAATACTACTGCTATAATCATTTATAACATAATATAATTAGAAAGACATATTAGAAAAAAGTATATATTTTATTGTAGTATTTAATTAATCCACTGTTTTATTTTTCGTCTCTCTCTTAAACTTTTCACTTTTTCTATGACTAGCTTTTTACCCTTGAAGGCGATTTTTTCATATTTTATTTGGAGAAAATACAAATCTTAGCAATTTTATTATTTCCAAAGGAACCGACGCACATTTGACATTGATTTTAAAACTCGTTTTACAAATTGTCGTTCCTATCAACCCCTTCCATTTACTATAAAATTATTTGAAAAAATTTGTTCACCTTTCCTCATAGCCTCTAAAAAATATTTTTGCATTTTTTAATTAATTGAAGCCATTTTTTTGTAAGAATAAGATGCACTAATGATAATTTGAGTAGGTATTTAATACTTATTATTATAGTAAAAGTGATTTGTTTATGTTTTCTGGCAGACGTGACGTCACACGAAAAATATTTCGGAACCTAAGTTTATACATTATGAAAGGGCGGGTGTTGGGTATGTGATAATATGTGCCTACTTCTGTGACTACAGAATCCGTTCTTCAGTAAGTTAATTTCTTTGTTCTAGTGGAATAGTGAAAAGTAGACTTAAAAACTCATCCCACTTTAAGCAGGTAGCATTTTATCTCACTTTTCGCCCTATTGTAAAATTGAATAAACTTTTTCCATTTTCTATGTGCTCAAGCTTTATATTTATGTATAAATAAATATAGTTCCCTGTAAATAAATCAAAGCCATATAAATAAATGGTTCGATGAAATGCTTCTTGCCTGATCTTAAGCACAAGTGGAAATCACATAGTTGACACGAATAAATCGATTAAGAATATTGTGAGCTTTGGATCTGGACATATTCGTATGAAAAAGCATCTCAGGAAATTGGACTGGCAGATGAGGATATTGTTGGTTTTGTGGATCATTTTGTAACAACAGTGATTCCCTTGCTGGTGTAGGCGAAGCCTGTCCGAGGATTGTTGAGACATATATTCCATTTCATCAGAGTTCTCTTCC
>CP045902.1:8273826-8291226 GCA_013387185.1 Caligus rogercresseyi
ATCATTATAATAATATCTTCTTTGAATTTGTATTGTTCCATAAGAAAGACATTGAAATGATAATTATACAATCCTTTCCTTTCATGGCAGACCCTTTATATACATGCATATTCATCATTGAGTCAAATGATAAGGATCAATTCCTTTGACATGTATTGAATATTTGCAATTACAAGTTATTGTATGGTTTTTTTTTGTATCTTCCATTAAAAAATTGGTATGGGACGACCGTCCTTTATACGACATCAATTGATTTCTTTCTTTCTCTTTGACAAATCAATCATATGTGCCCATCAATAGATCGTTACATTATCAAGGGTTCAATCGTGCACCCCCCCTCTTTTTTTTATTCAATGCTTATTTGTTATTATAATGGTTATGCATATGATTATGATTAGATTTGAAGATGCCCTATCAGAGGCAGATGCCGTGGACGGACTCATTCAGGACACACCGCTTCCTGAGCGCTATAAGCTCTTCCAGGGACGACCTTTTCTGGGAGTACCTTTTACGACCAAGGACAGCGTTGGCGTTTGTGGACTTCGGCAAACTCTGGGCCTCGTTTGTCGAAGGGACAAAGTGGCTACGGAGGATGCTCCCTGTGTGGCTAACTTGAGGAAGGCTGGAGGGATACTCTTGGGTTTGACGAATGTTCCAGAGCTTTGTATGTGGATGGAATCGGCTAATAATGTCTATGGGCGAACCAACAATCCCTATCATTTGGGGCGTATCCCTGGGGGTTCCTCGGGTGGAGAGGCTGCGGCTATTGCATCGGCATCTAGTCCCTTTGGAATCGGTTCTGATATAGGTGCGTAGTTTTATATCATAGTTCTTTAATAAAGGAAGCCACTTTAACTTTATTTAACCAACCGTTAAACTTTTCATAAAAGCTAAATAGTAAAATATCTAGCATTTTAATAGATTTGATTTTTGTACTTTGTAACAAAAAAAATGGAAAGAGATTACTTTATATTAAAATATGTATATTACATTAAAATTCATAAATGGTTTATTTGAACGTGGTGACTAAATAAATACTTTGCCGGTTAAAAATCCACATTTTATTATTATTCTACAGTTCATACAAAAATATACAAGCACAAAAAGAGAATGTTTATAAAGTGATGTTAATGTGTAAAGACATAATTAAACATTTTAGTGTAAGATTAATTTTTAAATGTATTCGTTGCTCATTATACACAAAGATGGATTTTAAAAAATAAATTATTTTTAAAGAAAAATATGCTTCGCTTCGTGATCATAGCTTTGTTCTTACAGCCTTGAGGCTTCTCCTTTTGCAACTTATTGCCTCTATAAGTAAGAGTGAAAACTAAGAGGTGCGAGGAGTCATAAAGGTCACGGCCTTAGGAAAAGGCATAAAAATTTTTTTTGTAGTAGAAGGCTCTTTCAAAAAGAAGTTTTAATTAGCAATAAATTGTGGTTATATGAGAACCAGGGTGTGGAAACGATGGAATAAATCTCTGTAGGGATGTTTATGAAGTAAAAATATCGATTTTTGTCGGTGTAGTTCGATAAAATTGTTTCCATTTGAATATAAGTAAGTATATCAGCTTCTGATCATAAGAAAATATCTTTTTTATTGGAAAACAAACCTGGATCCTCAATATTAAAGCTACGAGTGGCTTATTGCTATGGTGTATGTATCTATTTTTGGTAATACATTATGTGCTACAAAAATAGTGGCAATAGATGATGCTTCTTTAATCTATATCAAGGTTGTCCAATCAGTCGATCGCAATCTACTGGTCGATTGCACGCTAGTTCCAAGACAATTACAATGGATTGTCGGAAAAGAAAAGTATTTGTTACATATGGGTACCCGATTCGACCCTGTTCCTGGCTGGGTTTTTTTATTTCTCAGTTCGGTCCTCTGCCCAGGTGGGACCAGCCGCCTATAAATATCACCGGGCCGCTTTAACGCAGCAAGTTTTTGTTCAATTTTTTTTCATCTCTATCATCAAATGGCTCAACCCAGGCCCAATTTTAAATAATTGTTACACTATCGGTTCCTGTGGCATGGTTAGATTTTTGGACCAATGAATTTCGAAAAGTATATAACAATTCCTATGATGTTGGGAGTCCTTTTCGAAATGATATCTATAGGCAGTGGATTTCTTGAACGATAAATTGAGCAATAAACAATATTTATCGCTGAGGTCAACTTTTTAATGGTCCATCATTAGTATTTTAAAATGAGGAAGGATAAATGATAAATTTGTCAATGAATTGCACCCACCTGGAAGAGAAATGTTGAAACCCAATCTATTTAGTTTTGTTGTTATCGCAAGTTTATATATTTTTTACCATTTTATTGATTATCCCAAGTTGTATGTATTTTTTTATTGTATTGAAAAATATACTTCTACTTGTCGCAAGTTTTAACAAGAATATTTGCAAAAACCAGTGTGTGTATTGTCAAAAGTATTGATGGGTCTTATTAAAAGATTTGTTTATAATAAAGTATTTTTTTTTAGGAGGGTCAATTCGCATGCCGGCCTTCTTTTGTGGAATATTTGGCCACAAATGCAGTACGGGAGAGCCCGTGTCTAACTCGGGTCAGCTTCCACCTTGCAACGAATCGACAAATAGCTTCCTTTCCACAGGCCCCATGACACGCCACTCCAAGGACCTCTTACCCGCCTTCAAAGCCCTCATAGCCAACGAGGAAATAATTCAAACCCGACTCCGACTCTCAGAGCCAGTGGACCTGAGCTCGCTCAAGATTTACTGCTTAAAGGACTACGGCATCTCTGGATTCCCCCTCATGAGCAAACTATCCGAGGAGCTCTATGAGGCTCAATCCGGGGTTGTTCGAGATCTAGAGTGTGAATTGGGACTCCCTGTGGAGAATTTGGAACTGGAGGAGTTTTATTGGAGTTTCAACATTTGGAACCAGAAAATGAATGCGGAGCCCGATATTCCATCCTTTACCCAACTTCTGAATGATGCTCAACAGCCCCCCATTTCCCCCTGGATGGAACTACTCAAATGGATGTGCTTTAAGTCCACAAATTATACCCTCATATCTATCGGTGAGTAAATATTATATTGGTGGGAAAATTTAATCTGATAAAATCTAAAATATATATAAAACTGGGGCTACTAAATGATAATTGCTAGATCAGCACTACCGACATTAGATTTATTGTACCTACGTCCATCACTCTTAACTTTTTGAATTACCGAATACCGCTACTGACTATGATTTATGTAAACTGGTAGTGCTATATTATTATCATCGAAATCTTGATCCCTCCTTCCGTAGACGTTTTTTTGGGGAGAATCTACCGAATATCAGCGTATTTATATAAATCTACTGATCTAGCGATACTAATCGGACACTACTTGATATCGAATATTGAAACCAAAGTATATTATTTAATGCTGAATCGTAGCTCTGTTAGTAACACACATCAACAAACGCTACTTCTTTTTTCTGTCGACCAACTACGTTTAAAAAAGTCTTAGTGCGGTATTGTTCCAAAACTTGTGGATATATATATAGGTTTTTCTTTGACCCTGGGTGTTAATTCTGTACATGTCAAATAAGGAAGAATTTATGGCTGTCCCTTTGATCGAAGAAAATGACTCCTTCATAAAACATTATAATAATACGTTACTACAGTTACTTAAAAAAGAACAATCGCCGGTCAAGAATGGTGTCATCTGCCAAAACACCCTTCATTCCTAAAGAAACTTAACTCTAAAAAATAATCTAAAAACTAATGTATATTTAATTTATGAATGTATCGATACACAAATTTGCACGCTACAACAATCTTCCAAACAACATCTCTATGTCCTTTATTGGAAGGGTTTTTAGGAAGTCTTCTTAAAGGCTTCAATCGATGCGTGTACCACCTTCCCTTAATCGCCAAATGCAGTTAAAAGAACAGACAGCAATCGCACGGTGGAGAGGGGGAATGATGCAAAGGAAAAACGTTATTTATAATCAATCAATTACAAGTCGCGACCGATGTGATGATGCATTTTGGACTTGGGTGAATTTGTGCGGTAGAAACTGCGAATTCCTATGCGGTTGTTTGAGGAATGCGTGATTCCAGTTTAATAATTTTCATGAATGGCTTTTTGTTATTTTTTTACTTTTTCAAATCTGATTCTGGGACGTCTTGATTCTTTTCATTATCCAGCGTTTCTCTACTCGATTTGAATCGCCCGAACCATTATTAAACTTGTGTACGGTTTAGACAGTCACCACGTATGTTGTATATATGTATGTTGTAACATTTGATATGTTTCAGACAATATTTTATCAGTTTAACAAAACAAAAAAATATGGCAGATCTTTGGTTTTTTTACAGATGTACAGGGTCTTGCAGGTAAATCCGCACAAAGTTCAATATCCTCCAGATCCATAATGGGAACAAAAGTGATACCTATTTTGAACAAAAAAGTTGTTTATTAAACATAAAACAAGATTACTATTCAATTTGGCCGCCCTCAGCCTCAAAGATGTCCTCCAAACGACGCCTGAACCTCACACAGGCCGTGGAGACCTCTGCAGGATCCACCTTGTTCATCTCCGACTTGATGGAGGCCTTCAGGGATGCCACATTGCTGTGGTGCGTGGCGCACACCTCCCTCTCCAACTTCCCTACAAGTAGTAGTCGCATGGTTTCAGGTTGGGGCTGTTGAAGTCCAAGAAGTTGGGCACATTCTTCTTCAGCTAGGACTACAAAAGTTTGGCCTTGTGGTGGGCGCCGAGTCCTGATGGAATGTGTACGAGGTCCCGGAGGCCACAGTGTCCATCCGGGTCTGCTCCATCTCCGTATCAGTGTATTTGTTTTGTTTTCGGGCGTAATTCGACAGTACATTGACAAAAAAACACATATGCAATACTTGCACTCCTTATGGATATGGACAAAGTTGAACTTTGTGCGGATTTACCTGCAAGACCCTGTACAAAACACAAAAACATCCAATGCATCCAAATGTCATGGAATTATATCAGTTGTCAATGAGGGACTAAGCCATCTAGAAGTAAAGTATTACAACGGATTACGCTATTTTATCAACAAAACAGTTTTGTTTCTTTAGGAATGTAGGGTGTAAAATACAAGGAATCTAAAGTTAGAATGAGTGTTTCAAGATAAAATGTAATTCTACAAAGCAGTATCTTAAAGTTATAGTAAACCTCGCAATTAATTTTAATCCCACCATGTACTCAAGGTGGAAATGAATTATAATGTTCAATCATGTTCTTTACTGTCTTTTAATGTATGTTTATTTGTTTGTTAATAACAATTTTTACTATTTTATACACTGTTCCTTTTATTATGATTAATACATTATTTTAATATAATTATATATATATAGGATTTGTTGATTTGTCGTTCATTTGTAGTCGTTCGCTAACGATGAACGACAACAAAGTTACTTTGTTCGTTTTTGGCACCAAAAAAAGACAAAGATTTTTCTTTTTCATTGAAAAAAATCCTTTCTAAAAAAACATCATCAATTTTTTTCAGAGTGAAAAACGACAAACGATAACTTTTGGTGAAAGACTAACGAACGACAATTTTTAAAGAACGTCAACAAGTCTGATATATATATATATATATATATATACGGAAAAGAAGCTGGAAATTATATAGATATGAAGAGCGACCAAAGGGTTTTAGTCAAATATTTAAGATGCAATTAATGTTAATTAATCAAATTGAACGTGAAAAAGCTTTGTAGGATCATAAATATAGCATATTAATATATTCGTCCCATAATATTAGTAGATTGTTTATCGTAGTTTAAACACGGATGCAGGATCTCCTTGTTTATAATCAAAAAGGCTTATGGCTAAACTGTTGTATTAGCATGGTCATTTCACATTAAACGACATGCTTGGTAGCTTTTTGATTAATATTTAACATTTAGCTCCATAACAATTGTCATTCAAATAATAATAATACAAATATCTTTGTAATCGATTTCGTTGCTTCGAAAATTTCTTTTTTTGTTAATCAAAATTCACATGAAGAGTACTTTGTAGTGTTGTATAAAGTATAAGATTTCTTACTGCTTAAATCAAAGGTAACATGACACAGCAATTTTTCACAACTCTTTTTCTCCCAAGTTCGCCCACCTCGGTCAGTCCTCATTGACCTAATAAATGTATGTATTGGGAAATCCATTAAACCAAAAGAAGTAATGAAGAATATCAATGGGGTCTGCAAGACTTCTTTTTTTTCTTCCTCCTTTAGTTTCGTATAAGGGTTTCATATCAGGTCTTTAAATAGTATAGGTCATATGAAGTTAATGATTTTGGATTTGTCTTTCTTATTTCTTTATTCTTATAATCTCTATGTTCCTTTTCTAAATTAGGAGGTTTTTTCTAATAGGAAGGGAGTTTGTTTATAAAAATTATATCCCATGAATTCATTGTCGCGGTGTTGATGGTAATGATTTTTCTTTTCCAGAGAGAGATTTCGATACAATTTGTATTTCAATGCACAGAATATACATGTATTATAAGATTATTTTCAATTCAACTCAAATATCTCTTACCTGGGGCAGCATCGTATCCGAACAAGAAACTTAAGTATCCCTGCTCAACAGTTCTCAATCATGATCTCTTCTACAAATGTGAAAGAAAAGGAATTGTCTTCGATATAAATTTGGGATAACATAATCGATAACGATGATGTGTGTAATGACATTTGTATTTGAGAGTCGTCTTTGAATGAATTGTTACTCATCTTTGGGGACTAGCAATGCGATAACTTTTTTAAACTTGATGACCTGGCTGTCTCCCAAGATAGAACGAAGAAACAATATGGTTAAAGTAGCTATATGTTATACTCTAAGGTAGGAGGGATCTTTAATCCAATTCTGCCTTATATTCAAGACTGGGATCCTACTCACAAAAAAAAACAAGCAAAAATATCTTTAAAACTTATTGATAAACATTAAAATACTTGATTTGGTGTATTGTTTATGTATTATTTTATTGCATGGGACAATTATTGGTTCAATATAACACTTTCTCACCAATAGTTTTGTCATTCAAAACATTAATGTTTCTTTATTTATTTATCATAGTTTTGGCCATATTTACGATCAGCAAAGCTCAGGTGGAATATATGGCAAGGAGTTCATGGCTCTCTGTGACTCTCTTCGTGAGAAGTTGAAATCCATCCTTGGAAATGATGGGATCCTTCTCTTCCCGTCACATCCCATCCCGGCCCCGTATCATGGAGAACCCTTCTCAAGGCCTTAACTGTGGCTATACGGCCATTTTTAACGTTTTGGGCCTTCCCGTCACGCAAATCCCTCTGGGAATATCATCAAAGACGCGAACACCCCTAGGGCTCCAACTCGTGGCTGGGCAGAATCAAGATCGTCTAACTCTTGCCCTGGCTACAGAAATTGAAAGAATACGTGGCGGTCAACTTGGAAGCATGTGTATGAGTTGCTGCATCACGGAAAGAAGAAAAATGGCAATTAATTCATCATTATTAGAGGGGTTACATATTATTATTTCACAATAGGAAAGGGAACTTAGGACGGCTATTATATATAAAGATATCTTCACATGGAAAAAGAGTGACTAAAAACCATGTGACGTCACTATAGTTCAAATAATAATCGAAATTGTAGTCCAGCTTTTTTAAGAAACAAGTTGAAGCCTCCTCCTTAATGACGTCACTACATTTTATAGTCCCTTATTTTCAATATGAGACATTTGATAGCATTACAAATCGTCGACTAATGAATGTGTTTACCGTACAAAGTGTCGGACGTAATAGATTGTGAGTGAATATAATCATAGGCCTTTGAAGTAGACTATTATTATATTATGGAGCTTTGATCGTGTATGCCAAAAGTAAATATTTTTTACACTCTGAATGGATTTTAAATCTGCTTCGCATCAAGTAGTTCTCGTGAAGTAAATTATTGTATTACAATAATGTACTTTTTTGATTTTGTGGGGGTCGGCGGAGATAAAGACCAATGCTTTTGGCTACCCTTGGTTGACCACAGCACTCTCAACTGCCCCCTAGGATGCATTCATTCTATAGCCAGTCTAGATGAGGGACCCACTCTTGTTTCTTGACTTGATTGTGGTTGGAATTTTAACGTTTATTAGTTCGACATTTTGTATGCTCAATGAGTTTTTTTAGCTTGAGGTTTTATCTTTACGTCACTAAATATAAATAACCGTCTTAAGTGCACCAAATTCCATTAAATTATATAGTTTCTTGAGCGATAAGTAAATATATACATAGTGAACCCCTTTGCATTTTAAGGGAAGCAATGTTTTCGTTTTATATAACATGTTATTGCATTATTTAATCATGTCGCAGTGGACTTAATTTCATTTTATGTTTGTTTATTTATATAATGATGTGTTTTAATTTTTTTTCTAAAAAATATATATTTTATCTTCTGAGATTATACGATCTTACTCAATCACGGCTTATGTTGTCCCCAGGCCTGTGGGCGTTCGCAACCTTAGCGTTCGCCCGTTCGATTTATATTAAAAAATCTGTTCAGGTGTTCGCCCATTCGTTTTTTCGTTTGTTGAAAACATACCAATTATTTCAATTTGATATTTCAAATTTGAAGTACTTATATCTATATTACAGGGTGTTTCAACATTCTGCGTGTATTATGGCTAGTATAAGTCGAAGAGTTAACAAATTAAGGCAAAAGTAGTATTTTAACCCAAGAAATACCACAGGGTATGTGAGATCTTACCGTTCATAATAAGAGGCTATTGAACTTTAAATGCTGAAAATATGTAACTTTTTTTGCAATCATCTAAATACCTAAACTATTTAGAGTATCAAATCAGTTGATTATGAGAAAATAATTTTATATGAACCTCGTCTCACAGATCCAGCTTATTTAATTGGATAAAAATTGCTCTAAACACCATTTGAGGGGAACTTCATATATATATTTTTATATATACAGGGTCCCCGATAAAATTGCGCGAAATTAAAATTTGTGTAACTTAGTTATTTAGAAAGATAGCAGGCCGGTAGTTATACCAATAGAAAGCTACTGGGTTACGCTATACAGCCCGTTGATTCAAAAACAACCATAATGGACGTATACAGCGATCTGGAGAAGATTGTTTTCAGGGAGGAGGAACGGAGATGCGCCGTGGTGACAATCTTGGTTAGCATGAATGGCATGATATCAAACTCGGAGCTGTCAAAGTTGACTTATGTACCTCTTAGAAGCGTCCAAAGACTGAGAAAATCCCTGGAGGACTGCAAGGTCCACGTAAGTGATTAGTAGAGAGCCTAGGTCGGAATTATCCACAAGAAAGTTCAGAGACAAGGACTTCTTGAACAAGGTCCATAAGATCATCGACGAGACCCCAACGCTCATTATCGTCAATTACTGAGGAGCTGGAGGTTAGGGAAACCACAATACAAATTGCAACAGGACTCTGCACCCTGCCATGTCTCTGTTAGATCTATCTAGTGGCTGCAGGAGAACACCTACGACATGGTTGGAAGGAGATGTGGCCCCCAGCAGCCAGATCTTAATCCAATGGACTATTTGTCTGGGGCTATCTTGAAAGAGGATTATAGACGTGCCAACAACAAGGAGGCATCCCTCATCACCTCCATCAAGAAGGAATGGCGTCCATGGACAGGGAGATGTTGAAGAGAGCCGGCGCCGCTTTCAGGGGCCGCATACAGAAAGTTATCGACGCTGAGGGAGATTATTTTAAATAATGCTATAGAAGACATCCTCACCTTTCAAATGCACTTTATTTTAAACAAATAACTCTATTAATAACATAAGTTTTAAAAGTACAAAAAGGTATATAATCTATATATATATATATATATAAAGCCATAAAATTGAGCATATTTAGCCCAGCATTTATTATATGTTAAAAAATGAGTTATTCCCTAGCAATTGCTATATTTTTTTAAAATTTCAAGTACCTCAGTAAGAACAAACATTGAGCCATGATAAGGCTTGATTTGGATTCAGTACCAAAAAATCTGCGAGATATCGTATGCAATTTCTCCTCAAATGGTTTTCGAATCATTCGTATCCAAAGTAAGTCTGAGATACCCGATTGGTATTTGCTACATTTTCAGCAAGTCCTTTTTCTTCAAATTTCACTAAACTTAATTTTATCTTCACTTAAAAAGCTTATGACACCTTGTAATTCCTATAGTTAAATATGAAGATAACATAATTTTATTGAACGGACAAACGCAAAAAGAAAATACGTTTGTCCGTTGAGGCGTTCGATTTGAACGGGCGTTCGCAAACGGCCTTCGTTTTTTTCATACAATCCACAACCCTGGTTGTCCTATGAATCTAAATCAATGCAGTATGTATACTCGTATATACAAAATTGACATGATTTTTACACATCTAACTTATTCCTCTAAGTGTATACCAAATCCAAGGTACATAGGTATGTTTATACATGTATTCATGATAGTGAAACGCCGTCCCGGTAATCATATTAGTTTGTCGTAATTCTAGATTGATAATACACCGATGGTCTTTATGACGTCACACCTTAAACAAAAAAATCAGTTTTCGAGGCATTTTTTTATTACTATACATTGATATACATACATGACCACCCTGGGGGATTTATATAAAGGCCATAACCATGAGAGCAAGGCATATTCTTGACATATTATTTGTATTGGAAATATATTTGTGTTTGTAAAATATAGATAAATGTAAGTCCTATTATAAATGACCACCCTGGAGCACACGTACAACATAAGTCTTCTTAATCAAGTATTTTTAAACAATTTCTTCAACAGATGCAACTTAACCCTATTTGGACAATAAGCATTAGATGAGAAAGATGGACGAAAAAATGAACATAAAAAATATATATTAGAATTTCTCTTCTTGTGTCGATAACCCCCACGATGAGAGAGAGAGAAGAAAAAAAATACTTTTAAAAAGTTTCTATATGGGCTCAACAAGAACAGAGTACATCCATGTTAAGACTGTCTCTTTCACGCATCAATTTCCTTGGGTTACTGGTCATGCGTAGACCCAACCATGCCGTTGCAGTCGCCCGTGTTGGTTTCTGAGGCAATACATACATACATAGATGGTGGTTGTTTATATAATAAAAAATAATTCAATCTTGTTGTCTTGGTGAAAGTAAATCCGTCTTATTTTTTTCTTCTTGAGGAGCTCTTTTGTGCCCACAAAGTTTATGCCCAAAGTAACGGTGTTCTTATTTATTATATTGGCTTCTCTTTTCTTTTCTCATGGGGGATGATGTTCGTGGCGCTTTATTTCATCTGCCTGACTGCCTGCCTGAGGAACAGGGTTTTCTTTTTAAGATAACTTGCGGTCTCAAACCATTTTTTATCATGTATGTATATAGGGGGAGAAAAGAGATACACAGGTTGCATGCACATAATCTTTTTATCTTTGTGTGGACCACTCCCGCAGCAACATACTAGGTCCAATGGACTCCCTTCATTCTTTGAGGCACTCAACTTCATCGATAAAATCTGAGTTATTTGAATATACTAGTTAATAGATGGTCTATTTAATTATTGGGTTGATTGCATTGATTATTAAAAAAAAGCTCTTTTGTATCCATGACTACAAAAAGTATATATTAAATTGCGTAATTTAGGGAAGTATTTGATTCACAAAAGACATCCTTCTTTAAAAAGTAGGTAATACATTTATTATGCCGAAGTAGAGAACAGATTAAGATAGTCACCAATGTGAATATTTTTAGCAGTGTAATTACATTACGAAAAAAATGTTTGGCCAACACAGGGGCCCCTCGACACCTAGGGCTTCTAAGCTGCAGCCTAGAAAAGTCGTCTTTTCTTTTACCCACACCTGGCCAAGGTAAATACATTCTACCCCACTGCGCCAAGACAGTAGCTAGCAACTTCTTGGACTTACTGCAGCTTGTGCTGCTGTTTAGTCGTGAGGAGATGTAAAATAGAGGATGTTAGAGATCCTTTCGGCGTAGAGGTCTTCATATAAGGCTAAGGTGTCTTTGGTACCCTCGTCGATTATATTTTTTAGTATATATATATGTTAGCCTGAGAGCAAATGGTGAATCCCAGAGTTTTTTAGGCTACTACATTGTTGAACTATTTCAGAATTTATCTATTAACTTAGTTATTTCTCCTATGCAACTAAAACTATCACAAGGAATTGGTTTTCATTTGTTATAAAAATCACCAAAAAAACAATCTAATTTCATCTCCTTTTAGAAGTAGAGTGTAAAATAACCTTAAAACAGATGAAACTAGAGGCATATATACACTCAGAGAGTGCAAAACCTCCGCCGTCACGGGATCCTTATGAGCCTTCCGAGGCGGTTTTCCACGACTGGGGCGCGTAGAGGGACGGGGAGGGTTCCCCTCGACGAAATTCGAGAGGAAGACGCTCCCGGCACCCGATTTTACAGCACAGCGACATCTATTTGCAGAGTAGGCTAACTTGAAATATTTATTAGTTATAAAATTTATTAGTATTTAGCTCATTTTGTATCTTAATTCTGCATTCAGAGATGCCAAAATTTAATCCATTGTTCCTTTGGCATTTCCAACAACTCCACAAAGTTCATTTGAATCGTGCTTACTTTTTGAGTTATCCTGCTGACACAAACCAACGCCAGTGAAAACAATACCTCCTTCGGCGGAGGTAATAAAACTGAAATTAGTACCTAACTAAAACTTTTGCCAAATATTAATATTTGTTAATATACTTTTAAACCACTTACAAATCAAGGATTATTTAAGTAATTAACAATGAAAATATGACCTCCAAAAAATGTTATTTAAAAAGAATGACTTTAATCGGTGTTAATGATTTTCTTTTGCCCGCAAAATAGATAAATGTCACACTTTTTATATATGGGGATTAAGAAAATGCAGATAAAATTAGTTACTGCAAACAAATAAAACATAATAATTATTGCACTAAAACAGTTAAATATATATATATATTCTTAAATCCATGATTTCTTACTAACTTACACAATTAGGGATCCATATAATGTAGAGATACTTAAGATTGAAAGTAGGATCTTCAAAGAGAAATCTAATTTTCCCTTTTAAATATAAATTAGTGTATCTCAACCTCTAACATGATCTCGACATGATACCTCGTAAAAACCCCTTGGCTCCTTTGTGTATCCTGTCTTAGGACACGGGAGGCCTTGAGAACTCTGGACAAACTGTATAAACTCCACAAGGCCTCTAGAAAACCGCAAGTTTATGCATGATGAAAGTTATTCTCTTAATGAATACCATTCCCGAACATATTCAAACCATTATGCTTCCCCAATGAAGGCTTGATTAAGTAATGACCGCTCAAATAATGTACCCCTTTAATACTTATTTTCTTAATATGTCAAAAATGAGATTAAGCGGAATTAAATTTGATATAATCATCATTATAAAAATATGAATACTAGGAAATATGAGCTCATTAATTTCACTCAGTAGTAGTATGTTTTGATTCATATCCAAGTGCGTTTTTGATGGAAGGGATCCATATTCAATTGATTAATTAAGTTCATATAATTATTTATAAACTACATACATCATTAAGCAAGTGCAGGGACTCACCAAGGACATATGTGTTGTCTACAGGGGCATAAATAGGACAATCATATATAGAATCCTAGTAAACAATCCACGTCAAAAGTACAATTTATCTAACTTACTAATTGTTATATGAACACAACATCGAAATGCATATAAATGAATATTAAGTCTTCGCTCAACTGGTAATCGTCGTCGCTATTCTATGCCAAAGTGGATTATAGGAGAAGAAAAGTTAAGCCAGAGGCACAGGCCTAAACATAATTTAAACAAAATCTCCAATTTCTGCAACGGATTATGAGGCAGAATTAAAAGGAATTTTGCTAACAGACAAACAAAATAATGTATTCAATCTTGGTATTTTGTCTATTATTTGCGACATTATTTATTATGTACTGTATATTTGATTATAATATTGTTTGCTTAATGTTTTTTAAATAATTAATTTGTATATAGTGCTGCTAGATTTTAGACTTAGAGATTTAATTTTAAACGATAATGTGTATTTATATATATTTATGTTATATATCTATATCAATAGTGTCTTTAATAAAAAAAATAATTTATATTGCTGATTTAGTTGCAAATATTAGATATTATAAGGTCTTCCGATCCACAGTTGCACATACCTAAGGAAGAAAGTTAGAAAAGAGTAATATTCAAGCGGCAGTAGAATTATGTGATAATAATTCCCTTTTTACCGTTCATTAACGGCAAACATGGCACAAAGACTTTCAAAATCGCTGAGATTGTACAGATGGAAAGGAATGAAAGGATTGAAAGGAGAAATAATGGCAATTTGAGGCTCAAATTCCGATTTTACAGACTTCATCAATCAATCAATCGTCGTCGCTATTCTATACGCAAGTGGATTCTTGGAGAAGAAAACTTTGTGCAAAGGCTGAGGCATAATTTAAGCAACATTCATATTGCTGATTTACTTGCAATTATACCAGTTATAAAGATATTCACTAAGCACAAGGGCCTATTTTATTAATGGCGTAACTTATCATTTATCCGTCTGCCTCTCAATGCCATAATACTTATTCAAAACTTGTTGATTTGTTGTTCATTTGTAATCGTTCGTCGTTCGTTTGTGGCGCCAAAAAAGACAAATACTTTTCTTTTTCATGGGAAAATTTTATTTCCAAAAAAACGTCATCACTTTTTTCAGAATGACGAATGAACAAACGAATGATGAACGACGAACGATTTAATCTTAAAACGAATGACCAACGATAACTTTTGGTGAACGACGAACGACATTTTTTTGCGAAACGTCAACAAGTCGGACTTATATGTACAATTACATATACTCATGAATGTAATTGAAGCAACTGGGTAAAAAATTATGAGATAATTATTTGCTGGGACAGCATCCCTGGCTTCTATTTTATAACATTCATATTTCAGAACTGGGAAAATCGGTCTGCTCCACTCACCAGGAATGAAACATGGTCAAAATGAAAATGGTTTGATTGTCATCTGCATTTTTAATGGTCTTATTTGGTATGGGCATTTATATAAAGGTTTAGGGAGCCGTACTGGTCCTGAATCTTTTGTTTGCACGGTGTTCTGAATCACTCCAGCGGCCCCATCATCCCTTTCAACTCATCATAAACTTATTCTACATATGTATGCACATATATATTAGGTGTTTATTTAACGGTTTATATTTTTATTATTTTGCAATTAAGTATTTGTGTATTCTTATCCTTCAGGTGTGAAATATAACAATGCCCCCTCTATTTCTCTCTCAAATGTACACAGCGCGCCTGCAGCCTGCCACTTAATTGAGGCTATGCTCAAATAAATTATGCTCAAGGGGGTCCCTTGATTGACTCTGACAACAAGCCATCTGGAGAGTCCTACGTGTCCCAAGTGGGGGTGAAGAGAAGAAGAGCCCGAGAGAGTTCTGCACAGGTGTTGAGGGGTGTGCTCTATGTATGTGTGAGGTGTGGATGTTCACGTATTATTTACAATATATATATATATAACATATAAAAATAGGAAGTATGGGAACTGGCACACTTTTCAATTAATTAGGTGTCAACGAATCAGGGCAACAGTTGTGAACATTTGAATTACATTAGTATATATAATGATGATGATCTCTTGTTGTTCAGCACAACTCAGGGAGGTTGTGAACCGCTGTTATTTTATTCTTTTTAATGATACGCATGCCACTACAGCTTGTGATATTAGATATTTACATATAAAATAAAGTGGGGAAGAATGCATATGGAATACTATATTTAAATTGGACAAAACTTGTTAAGCACCTTAATTCTTCGATTAAATGTTATTTATTATAGAGCTCGGTATTTTGTAAATCGATTCTGCGGCAGCTATCAGATTTACCGATTGTTTTACCAATGCCTCAAACCTTAACAAAAAAAGTACCCCTTAATATAGTGCTTCCCAAACTTTTTGACATGATGTACCTGGCTCGAGTCTTTTGTCGATACGGCGTTTTGTTCACTTCCATCCTTTAGTTCTAGATTTGTAGCAAACAGACACACTAAAATATACGAGGGTTGGTCAATAATCCGTGACTTTTGTATTTCCGTCCATATAATTTGGTTGTCAACACTGCTCCTGTAACAAGCATCTATAGCTGACTTCTGTTAAAGTTTGAACACGCTGGGTCTTTTAGTTTGTGTTTGACAGTCTTTACAGACAAACAACTTCGTGAATGTGTAGAAAATGGAGAAAAGTGAATTTCGTGTGCTCATCAAGCATTATTTTTGCGGGAAAAAAAACTACACTGAAAAAAGGCTAAGCTCGATAAATACTATGGAGACTCTGCACCATCGATATCAATGGTAAAAAAGTGGTTTACAGAATTTCGTTGTGGCGTACAAGCACCATTGATGCCGAACGCTCTGGACGCCCAGTTGAAGTCGCTACACCAGAACAATTCAAAAATTCATGATATGGTGTTGGCCGATCGGAGATTGAAAGTGCGGGAGATTGTGGAAGCCATAGGCATATCACATGGGTCAGTGGTTTCGATTTGAAAGATCACTTGGCTATGAAAAAGCTATCCGCAAGATGGGTGCCGCGTTTGCTCACAATCGACCATAAACGCAATCGGTGACAACTTCGATGGAATGTTTGGCTTTGTTCAACCGCAATAAGGACGAGTTTTTTCGCCGATTTGTAACAGTGGACGAAACATGGATACACTACAACACACCAGAGACCAAGCAGCAATCAAAACAGTGGGTTTTGAAGGGGGAATCGGCGCCGAAGAAGGCCAAAGTGGGTTTATCAGCCAACAAAGTCATGGCTACTGTTTTCTGGGATGCACGTGGTGTAATCCACATAGATTACCTTCAGAAGGGAAGAACAATGAATGGCGAATATTATACCAGCTTATTGGACCGATTTAATGAGGATTTAAAGAAAAAACGACCCCATTTGGCCAAGAAAAAATTTTTTTCATCAAGACAATGCAAGAGTCCATACATGTGTTGTTTCCATGGCGAATTTTACGAATTACGCTATGAATTGCTCCCTCATCCGCCGTATTCTCCAGATTTAGCCCGAGTGACTATTTCTTGTTCCGAACCTTAAAAAATGGCTTGCCGGAAAGAGATTTTATTCCAACAATGAAATCATCTCACAAACAAATACATATTTTGAGGACCTCGAGAAATCTTATTTTTTGGAAGGATAAAAAATTGGAGAAACGCTGGACGAAGTGTATAGAGCTCAAAGGACTATGTTGAAAAATAAAATTAGCTTTTGTCAAAAAACTTTGTTTCATTTAAAAAGTCACGGACTTATTGACCAGCCCTCGTATATATTATATATATATATTATA
>CP045902.1:8291326-8338184 GCA_013387185.1 Caligus rogercresseyi
TCAAAACTTTAAACTCACAAATAATGATTATAAGTCTGATCGATTAAGAGAGGAGTATTGGTCCGGACTCGGTTTGCCAGTTAGAAAGACCATATTGTGTTTTTCATACTTTTTGTTTTGTAATTTCGAGTCTAAATGTATATTTTCAAAAATAATATGATTCATTTTTTTGCCTATATGGTTCGATAGAATTGCAATAATCCGAGTGGATATAAATAAGCATACTAGCGTTAAGATTAGTCAATCGAACCAAGGATCCTATCAATGAGGATGACCAAAAATGACCTTCCCCTCTCGAGAATTCGTATCTGGTCCCTCAACATTGAGAGTTGAACACGCCTTAACGCTATAAACACGCCTGTGTCCTTTCAGTATCTTGCCCAGTGTTTATTTATATCTGTTGTATAAGCAATTAGATCAGAATCATTGCTTCTTAGAATACGATCTATTTATTTGGGTTTAATTGCTTGTAAAAGTTTGTCAATAATCCGATAACTGTCAAATGCGCATCATACTGATAGTTTATTTGAGTTTTTCTCTGTATTAATATTCTGTCAGTTAATATGGCAATTTATAGGGAATACTATACTAAAGACTATTGTAAATATACATTTTAAAGAAGAAGGAAAACAAGAACTATATGTTGCTATATTTACTTATTTTATGTAAAAAACTCCTACAAACCAGGTAAGAGTAGTATTATGTCCACACCAAGCAACAATGTCCTTTTTTGCGGAAAATGTATAAAAGCCTTCAACTAACCAATTATTATTATTTTCATAATCCAGCAAGAGGCCTTATGAGTAGTAGCATTGCGTAGATGAATCAGAGAGAGTAAAAATATAAGCTACGTTTTTTGTGCAATTTGCAAATACATATATATATATATGTATAAGCACATATTGAATTTCAGAGGCCAGAAAGGGGGAGAGAAAATTCAAATGCGCAGAATTGAAACGGTATCTTCCCAATATATGAAGATATAAGTTATAAAAGGAAGGCAATTAACATTTAGCCAATATGGCAGAGGGGGGGGGGGCATTAAATATGTTTTTGTTTCACAAAATATATATCAAAATTATTTTCGTTGGCCACTTATTTACAATGTTGTGACCATTTTATTATTTATGAAGGCAGAAGATGATTATTAATCTGCAAACACTGTTACAACAATATGCGGCAATTGCTCCACATCAATGGTAGGTATGAAAACTGTCTGGCTCCCTCCTACCTCGTCCTGGCTTCGTGAATTTGCAGAGAAGCTTGAGGGGCGCGAATTTAAGAGAAAAAGAGAGCGAATGTAGAGACGCATAAATAGAGAGAAAAAAGGCTAAATTTAATAGTTTTTATTATTATTGTTATTCCTTTTATAATATTTCGCTATGCGAAAATTCAGTTCCTCTCAGGCAATTGTGTGGAGGTGAAGTGCAACTCTTTTTGTTTCAGCATCATGTGATCTCGTTAATTCAGTATCTCATTCACAATATGAAAATAACGAGCTTAATATCAAGTTACTTTTTAATCGTGTGCATAATATAATAATAGTATAATAATACAGTTAATTAGAATATGGAAGTGATCACTCGTGGGCATGCAGGCTTTTCTCCATCATTTCTTCTTGGGAACGGAATTACACCTTTCGGAGTCACTTTGAGGGGCATCGGAGGCCACGCTTTAACTCTTTCAACTCCATTGATTCCTCATGGAGCAACGAGTCCGTTTGAGTTGGATTTACTCTATTGGAGTCCTGGAAATGGACTACAAGTCAGCCCTTTCCAAGTAAGAACAACTTTCCTTTTTAATGGTACATAGTGGGTAGATGTAATACAGAGAACAAGGGGGCTTTCTGCAAAATATTTTGAACATAAAAATTGCGCAAGGGAGTCCCAGAGAAGTACAAACATTTTTTCAAGGGCAACTCTTCCCTTTCTAAATTTGTGAGTGCTTTTGCAGAGAGAAAGGACTTCTTTCTCTCTCTCTCATTTTTTTCCTTCTACCAATTTCATTGCTGATTTTAATTATTATTATCAGGGCTATACATAGATTTATAGGATTTTACCTTAGCAATAGGGATCATCTTGAGAAAGTTTTAACGAAATCGAATAATGAGAAGTATCTTCTCAACGGAACCAAAACTTTTGTTGTAAACTTATGTAGTATTTTTTTCGTCATGCTTCACCTCTAATGTCCTCAATTTATATTCTAAGTGTCAAACAAACTGTAGGCTTGAATGCAAGAATTCAAAATTAGTTTTTATTTTTTATGTACATCCAAAATTAAACGAGATATTTTTGAAATATTTTTTATGGAAATTACACCAGCAATGACTATTTCAAAACTGATATTTTTGTTTAATTTTTGATGTCCAAAAAACTCATTGGAATTCTTGGCGGGCATACCTACATATTGCGGCAATTGTTTGAATTAGCATATATATTGTGACATTAGGGGCGATCAAATGGCGAAAAAAATTACTACATAAGTTACTAATTACTACTACTACACGCACACACCCACACAATATATAATACACCCACCTACATGCTAATAGTAGTATATATATATATTATTATATATATATATATATATATATAGATATATATTATATTATATAATATATATATACATATATATATATCTATATCAGGAAACGACCGGTTACCCGCCACGGATCCCGACAGTTTTTTTAATGTCCCAGCCTAGCCTGGTGTCTAAAAATCCCCGGGCCGGGACTTTTAGAAAATTATTTTTCTAAAACAAACGTCGCTTTTTTGGAAATCTTTTTTTTCTAAATGACGAAGGAATAAAAATATCCTGAAGTCCCGGCCCGGCTTTGGCCGGCTTGAAAAATTTAAGTCCCAGCCCGGGTCCCTGCGAAAAAACGTGTCCCGGTCGTTTTCTGATAATATATATATACTTTATCACAGTATCCATAGAAGAGTTGTGAGCCGTTCAAATATTTTCTAGACACAGCATAGCTTAGTTTTATGATACACTTTACTTCATAGTATTTACTTCATACTTTCTTACGGAATTGTCTTTAAATTTTACAAACTAACGTCATACAATTTAAAGCATGAGAAATATAAATATCCTATTATGAAATTATAAAACTTAGTCTATGAAGGCGCTGGATTATTGGGATCTAGATTAGAAAACATAAAACGGATCCTTAGGAGAAAATCAGGCTTGATACATGTTATTATTGTGTAAAGAGTGCATTCAAAATTAATTTAAAAATTGAACCAATCCCATTTTATATTTTGATTTAATTTCATACCATTAAATAATATTCTTACAATAATAAATGTCATTGGTGTTCTTTTTGAGATACGAATACAAAGACACTCGGCCTAAGACTTTCTTAGACCATAATATAACGGGTTGTGCCTACTTCTACGAAGTGTCTCAAGGGTTTGAAATCCACCATCGCCCCTCTTGAGACACCCGGTAGAGTTGGCAGAACCTGCTAGATTAGGGTCTACGAAGTCTAAGGCCTAGTGTCTTAGTGCAGTAGATTCCAATTTCATGCACCCTCGACTTAGCGAGCCCGCGAGATTAGGGTCTATATAGTAAAAACATAATTGGCGAGGAAAGTGCCTCACGAGGAAAAAAAGTTGGTGCGACTAAAATGTTCACGAGAAACAAGAGAACAAGGAAAATGCTTTGTGCAAAAATATCCATGAGAGAGCGAATAACTAATAAATTGACTGCATAAAAGAGCAAGTGAGTAAATGCCCACGACAAAAAGATGATATAAAAGGTCCACGAGGACTTTGCGCACGATGAAATTACAGTAAATCATAACAAAGGGATAACTCAATATCAAGTTAAAAATGCATTGTTATTTAACGGTTACTTACTGCTACATTAAATTATATTAGTATCTTTTTATTGATTAAGCTGACCATAACTGAGCAGAGGGCTGAGAAAAATATATTAGTGTCTTATGATCGACTTTGCCCTTATATATATTCATCTATATGAATATAATACATAATACAATATTTTGTAGAAAATTGCTTGAGAGGTTTTCCTCCCTCTTTGAAGTCCAGGGCAGATGCTCAGATGAACGTGCATCATAAAGTGTATCTCCTCCTTAAACAATTTTTATGAGCCTCATTGACCTTCTTTTGCATGCTCTTATGCAGATGCACCCTTTTATTAAGGGCCAGAAAAAAAACCTTCCTCTCATAAAAAGATCTCCAAGGATTTCGCCAGAAAGGAGAAAAAAAAAACAGGGCAAATCATAAAAAGTACGTAATAATAATCATAATGAGAATCTCCTTCAGGGTTTCACGAAAATAGGCTTGAATGTATGTATATATATTTAAGATGGAGGAAAGGAGGGAGGAAGAAAAGGGTTATTTTGGTCTGCTTTGCACAAACTAAGCTCGTAGTGAAAGAGATGAAGGAGCACCCCCTTCATCACCCCCACCTGTGAAGGAACAGGCACACATACACACAACAAAGATAACTTCCGCATAAGCGAAAAAATACATATATGATCATACATATACCTATCTATTAGTTTAAAAAAAGGTTTTTTTAATAAGGAATATGTGAAGAAAAAAAACTTTCGTCGTCCTTCCAAAGGAGAATGTACCTACATACAGTAGGACGTATGTAGAAGGGATTTCTTGCACAGGTTGGTCCTTCGCATGCAAAGCATGGCCTCAAGGTGCCTTTTCATAAATTAATAACTAAATATAAGGGCTAAATACTTTTTCTAAAGGAAAAGAGGCATTCTCTCTCCCTTTATATATATATATATAATATATATCAGGCTTGTGAGCGTTCAGCGTTCCAAAAACATGAGGGTTCCGTTCAGCGTTCCGTTCAATGTTTTTGCGTTCAGCGTTCCGTTAGCGTTCACGTTCAAAAAAATTCATATAAAAAAAAGAATTTTCCAAAAAAGTACTGCGTATGTATGGCGTTTTTTTTTTTTAAAAATTTCCCAAAAAATTACGGCGTAGTGATGACGTTTTTTTAGAAAATATTTCCAAAAAAGTGATGACGTTTTTCCGAAAAAAGTCCAAGAATGTTTGGAAAAATTGAACGCTGAACTGGCAAAACTCTTTTTTTTGGCGTTCAACGTTCAGCGTTCAAAAAAAGTTGGTTCGTTCCGTTCATTGACGTGCGTTCAGCTGACGCCGTTCAATTTTTGGCGTTCCGTTCACAAGCCTGATATATATATATATATATATATATCAGAGCTGCGACACCCCAATGTAAATCGGTATTTAGAACTGGAAGCGTTGTTAGCTGGTGTGAAGAAGTTGAACTTTGCAAAATAAATAAACAACTCCTGAGCTGAAAGTGCATTTAATATCGGACAACGTATAAAAAAGACAGTTAAGGAAATAATTTGTTTGCCTTTGCCTCCATTTTCTTCAAAATCCGAGTGCAATTATGACTTTTATTAATGTATTAACTGTATATGTATTAAATTTCAAATAATCTCTAAAAAAATTATAACAAATTATGTACTTAATTGTCTTTTGTTATAAATGTCGGATACTAAATGCATACGAAGAAGTCATATAAATAAAATAAATTTTTCTTCATTATCTTACTGCAACGATCGATATTCGTGTATTCGGTATTATGTATAAAATCCTAACGACTACAAATGGACAGTATCGAATCCCAGCTCGGATATATCTTATAATATATATTAGTGGTGTTTTATTTTTTCAATTTCGAAATGGTAGGCAACATTGGAGATTTTCTGTTTCTTGGTGATAAAAGAAGACGACATATAAAGTTTGAACAAAATCGGTCAACATTACGAGGTCGCGCAACGAGGTCAAAGTTTTAAAAATTTAGTACAAATATAGTTTTCCGGCAATTTTTTCAAAATGGTGGACGTTACAGACTTCAATAATCATTATAATTAAAGGAAATCTAATTTACTACCAGACGTATGTTTGATGTTTTTTAATAAAACAAAGTTGTTCAGTAAAAACAAAGCAAGAAAGGAGTGTGTATTGTTAGCATATTTCATAGCTTTTTTGTATCAATTAACTTCACTCGCCGTAGAAGATGACTTGTTCGCTTCAGAGTAAAATAGTACTTTTAAGTTTAGTAAAACTTTAGATGATAAATCCAAAAATGACCTTGGTTGCATTCTATCAATTCAGAATTCAGTACAATCTGAGTTTACATCATATGATTCAGAGCCTGTATTGACCTATAAGAAATCGATTATGAAAAAAATAAATAATAATTTGTTTCTTAGATTTGCGTCAAGGTATCTCTCAAAATTTTACTTTGTCTCTGACGCATACATAATCCATTATATGCGTCATTTTGTACGCGAGATAGGCTTTTTTAATGTACATATAATTCTCTACTTATTAAATACATGATTTAGTATACCAAAATATTAAAGCTGGTTAACCAAGCTTTCATTTGATATGTTTGGTGTTCTAAAAATCGCTATAATTTAAGAGATATAAGCAAATACGTACTCCCCCCAAAAATTGATCTTTTGATATGAGAATATACGATTACCATTTGGTAACTCTGTTAGTGTTAGGCCTGGATAGGAAGAAAAAAAGGAGGGAGAGAAGTGAGGCAAAATACTCTCTCCCTTCTTTTTCGTGATTGACGAGTCCAAGAGGAGTGTAAGAGGAGGCTTCATGAGTGGAGTTCCGTAGTCATCGAGACGAATCCGGAGGAGGGGGATGGAGGGAGATATTTGAAGACGAATGAGTAGGAATAGGTCATGAAGAACATCCTCTCATCACGATCCAGGTGCCAAAGATTCCAATTCTATGTGTAAAGTCACTATTCACTATTTTTGATCCGAGACTCTTCAGGATGGGAGTAAGTTAATTATATATGTCTCTCTCTCTCGTGTCTTTCTCTATCTGTGTGTCTATATCAATATACTCTATATAAGGAGGAATTAAAATTCCATTTACGTCATCATAATACACAAATATAATGATGATAAGGCAATCTAAAAGATGACTCAATTTCCAAAATGAATCCTTAATTTCTCGGCTTAAACAAAAAACACATCTCTGAATTTTGATATTTTGTAGAAAAAAGTCTCTTCTATCTATCTCTCAAGGCCTCAGTTTTTTTGTCCAAACCAAAGAGGAAATCAGGAGAGCCGATTGGCTATAAAAAAGTGGCATCAAGGCAAAAAAAAAAAGTTTAATTTCATTACCATAGAGCTTTCAAATGCTCAAAATGGGCAATTCTAGTATAAGATATAAACACTAAAATATGCTCATTTATTAAGTTTTTCAAAAATCCATAAGGAACTCGAAAATTTCCAATAACAAATAAGGCCGGGATTTTGGCCGGGAAAAAGCCCAAATTTAAGAGGCATGTAACTTTGCTCAGACAACAAATTTCGAACTGAAATTTAAAACATATAATGAAAAAGACTTAATCATTCTATGGTGTAAATTTCATTTGAATCCATGAACCCAAATTTCATTGAAGTAAATTTTTTTGGAATGACCATATATATATTATAATGCTATCAAAATTGGTGGTTAAATCTCAAGTATTCCAAATTATATTTTATAAAGAAATACAAAAATACGGAGAATAATGAACGTTATTAATTAACATATTATTGGAAAATGTCTCCTAAAGTATCTTCTTAACAATCAAAGTATTGTTACTTCTTGCATTGTGAATCTAAATTATCAATATCGTAAATCGGATCCTGTGATTGTTTCTAAAAAACGTATATTAATCTCAAATTAGTCAAAACATTACAATGAATTGGAATGAAACTTTTATTAATTGGTATATTAAATACGCATAAAACGTTGAGTTCAACGGATTCATCGATTATGTTTGATAGAGACCGACGATAACCTATGTAGAGCTCTATTATTATAAATATTAGATATTTAAAGTCAGCTCAAACTGTACATCCTATGTGTTCCTGTTCAAACGCTTAATACATCGCACTTAATGCGCCCATAACGTGGTTCACACATATTTAAAAAATCCAAGTTATTTTCAGGGAAACCAATGTTACATGATTGATATTCAATATTCCAATGAACTAAAATAATTATTTGTGTCATAATCTATCACGTTATATGTACCATTAGCAGTAATAAATTAAGTTGCTTTTGCCAAGTTAAGTGTTTCATATAAATTGAGTATAATTTGATAGATTTGATAGGTTCGATAAAATAACCGTTTAGTCAGTCCTTAGTATATTTTTTTCAAGTATTTCGGTTCTTAAAATTCCAAAGTATTGCGATTAAAAAAATATATTGTAGTCTAAAATTAATACTTTGGAGAAGAACGACAACAATTAAAACATAGAATAAAAATTAATCAAACATAAATGGAGCAATACATACTTAAAAAAACGCTTCTCCATATTTGAAATAATAAATCACTTTGAATATTTCAGAATTCAACGTAAAATATTTAAATGAGATAGGGAACTTGATGGGAAGTATCGTACTCCTCTGAAGCAAAGGTTCACGAATCGTTGTGAAGGGACGGAATTTCAGGGAAAATGTAGTGTATCTGGCTGCAGCTGATAGCAAAATTGCTCGTAGGTCTGTGGCTTCACATACTCTCGCTTCGTAAAGAGCTGGCAATCCGTGCTTTGGCGTTTAACAAAGCAAAGTCACGGCCTTAAAGTTGTCAGAACGACGTCCTTTCTTTTTGAAGCCCAAACAGCACAACTGCCTTATAATTCCCTCCACAACTATCCAGACCTCTGACGTTTAAGGAAACTATTTCTTCAAGATAGAGACAGCCTGACAATCCACGAAGGCATAAATTTTATTTGTCATTTTATTTATGGGATTTATTTGACATTATATTTGTTTATTATTGTATTTTCTATTCACAGTTTAGCCATGAAGCAAATATTTATTGATTTCCATATTTGAGTGTATCCTAAATAAGTAAAAAACTATTTGCATTTACTTTACTGAACTGAACATTCTTTCAATGAGGCCGAGTAATATTATCTTTCCCCTCTAGGGAGGCGAACCTTCGCCCTGAACATTGAGAGTTGAACACGCTTTACACTAAGGCCTTCATTAAGACTAATATTCTGAGATATTTTGCAATAAAGATTAACTGAAAATGCTGCCAGATTTTTTTGATCAAACTATTCATACTTTTAAATACAGAAAAAATAAAATGATTATATATATATGTATATGAGCTGGGATTTGGTAGAAAAATCTACCACCGGTTCTATATTCGGTATATACCGAATACCGATTGATATCGTATTCGGTAGATTTTATTAAATATCTACAATATCGATCGATATTCTGTACGGTAGATTTAAAAGAGAGAGAAATTTATTTATGTATCTGCTTTTACTTCTTTATATGCATTTATATCGGACAGTTTATAACAAGGACAATTAAATACATCATTTGCTATAATTATTAGATATTATTTAAAATTTTATATATACTAATCGTATATAAATTATATATTTACTTGGATTTTGTAGAAAATGGAAGGCTATAGCAATTTTTTTCATTAACTGTCTCTTGTTGTCCTTTACGAACTGCACTTTCAGGTACTCTAGTATTCAATGCATAGCATAAGCTTATATTGAATGTCTATTTATGTATCTGCTCTATAATACTATAAGTATCAATTTTATCAATCGGTACGGTATTCGGTAGTTTCTACCGAATATCGTAAAATCGGTTTGGTATTTGAAATCTACCCTCAGTAGTATCGAATACCGATTTACATTCGGTAGTCACAGCTCTGACATATATATATATATATATATATGGTCACCTAATCTGATAGCATCATTTAGAATCACGTGTTTTTCAAAGAAAATAAGTGCTTTCTTCCTATATTTTGTTATATATCCCCGCATACTTTTTCATAAATATTATTATCGAACCACATTAGAGGTCGCAGTCCTGATTTTTTTAATATGTAAGTTGTGTTTTGCAGAACAAATGTCTTCTTATTTCTTTTGTTATTTCGTAAATTACCAAATACCTAATAAAATATCAAAAATATAATTCACTGCCCTTAACAACACATATTTTTTCAACTTATTTATGTGTCTAATTCAAGGCTCACATATCTTTTATATATATGTTGTAATTTGTGTGTAGACACATATTGCATTGCCTTCTTATTTTTTTCTCTGCATATATCATATATATATATATATATATATATATATATATATATAGTGGTGAGTGGTGCTGTTATCGTCGTCAGACAAGAAATAAATAAATAAACAATGTCTGCGTCGTATATTATGTAATTGCCACAGAGAAAGGAGGAGACATGGTGGAAGAGGAAGAAGAGGTTACTCATAGAGAGAGAGAGGCAGCATATTTATGTACATACATAGACTTGCAGTTAAAAAAGAAGGGAGGAGGGCTTAAACAGAGTCTCGGAAGAGAAGAAAACTGCAAAGCAGCAGAGCTTTTTTCGTGCAAATGCAAAAAAAAAATACGCACATTTGCAAAATGTAGGTCGAGTATGAATGAATGCAAATGCATTGCATTTGGTGCGTATTTTTTAAGTTACACTGTTTGTTTATGTATTCTTACGGATTCGATGTGTATCTAAGTTTAATGCTTTGTTTATTATTATTATTATTATTATTATATATATATATATATATATATATAAGTACAATTTTTATCCTACTCATTTTGCACTTTTCCTCAGCTCCTAGAAGTTGTGCGGCCGCCAGAACCTTTGTCTTAGGATTGAGAGCTGCCACCAGGTCGTTTTGGCCATAGAGATAAAAAGATATAGAGAGCTTATTCCCATCATTTGTATTTTTGTGTCCAAACAAAGTCATTTGATCTACGTCATTGTAAGCTGATCATAGAGATAGATTCAAACTCTATGATCAGCTTACGATGACGTAGATCAAATTACTTTGTTTATATTGGACACATGCGACAGCTGAATGATGTTTTTCTGCTATTAAAGCTCTCTATATCGTTTTATCTCAATGGTTTTGCCACCTTAATAAGATCAATTCCATTGATGTCGATAGAATATAATATATAGAATAAACCGATAACATAATAAATAAACTTCTTTGACTAGTGTGGACGTCTTATAGCAGGGTGATATTTTTCTTAAATACTCAGAATCCATGTAACTCAACAGTGGCAATGTTTTTAATATATATTTTTAAATACCAGACCCACCATATACAGCCGTCCCTCGCAAAGTCGCGACGGCCCGGATCCACTACACGACCACCGCGATTATATGAGGTAGCGATGATGATATATATTTTGTGAAAATTATGCCATTGAGTTCATATGGGGAGGTTTTGCCGTGAAAAAAACGGGAGCCAAGCCGTCGTCGCGTAGTAAAAGAACTGCTAGATGTCGAGGGGGCGAAGTAGCGAGGGCCGACTGTACGCAGAAATGAGTGTTAGATCTGGTTCATGCATTTATGTCTGCATAAAGGATACCTTTTAAGAAACACATTAATTTAAGTTTATGAAACAAGGCTGCTTTAAAAAGGCCACCAAATCATTTAGTTAAGGAAGCACTTTTTGCAAAGAGGAACGCAATTATAAGTACTTGATGGCGCCTTTTTTGTCTCTCCACCATTTTTCAACATGCTGACAAAATAAATTAAGCGACAATCATTATGAAACAAGGCTTTAAAAGGCAAAATCTGCTAGTTCTAGAAGCAGAGGAACAAGAGGGGGAGACGCAATTTTTATTCATTTCTTGCTAGTCAGTTAGAAGGAGAAAGAAGAAAAATTATATAAATAATCGCTTTGGCTTGAAATTATAAGCAACTCCGACCCGTCGGGCCTGCAAGTTTTCTTTTTTAAGGCAGGCTGCAACCCCACGGGCCTGCTTCCTTAAACTGCTGCAGGAACCTGGGCTCTTAAGTATAATATTTTACTATAATATCTAGCTTATAAGTTGTTAATAATAATAATAATGGTAAGGAAGAGAAAAGTCTAAGAACTCTCTTTTTTTTTCGCTCTCCCTGCTCGCTCTGTGCTGAGAGAAATGTTCAAATGCATTTTATGCTGGCCGGATTTTCCCCTCACCCCCTCTATGTCATGAAGAACAACTTTTTGAATCATTTTTATGAATTCATAGTTGCATTACAGTCTTATCCTTTAGGGAGTGTGGTTCATTAACAAAAATAGACTTTTTGTTGGTCAAAACGCAAAAAAAAATCGACAACATCCACGAACATCATCGGGGCCCAATTTATTGTTCTCTCTCTCTCTGTCTGTGTGCTTGTGTTTTTTGAGTGGTGTGCTACGTTTGTGTCTCTCTCTTTCTCTCTCTAAAAACTACTACTACTACTGTCTGAGTTATGCAGTAGCAATGTACTCTTACAAGATATAGTACATTTTTAGAAAGCAAATCAAGCAAGCAAGCAAAAAAACACAACTGCTGCGAAGAAAATATTTTTTGTTGTTGTAGAAGGTACACAGAAATAATAAAAAAGCTTTGCATTAGTGAATGCAGTAACTTAGAAAAGTCTGAGGAGAAGTTTTCTACTTCTTGCAAGCAAGAGAGAGAGAAAAAGAGGAAAATTTAGAACACTAGCAGCAGAGAGAAGAAAGGGTCATCGAACTAATCCAAGAGTGAAGTCTGTGTAAGTGGGCATCAATTTTATATGTGTATATATTATACATGTAAATTTATATAGAGATTCGTTCTGCATTAAGTGAATAGTAAGGATATCCAATCCTGGACCTCTCGATCAACTATTAGGGTTCGAGAGTTATCGAATCCAATATAAAAAACAATTGTATAAATATTGTTCTGCGAATTTGTGGAACTAACTTCTTGTTTTTATATATGCTATCAATTTATTTTGTACAAAAATATATATTGCTAATTGCAATATTGCAAAAAATGCTATTATTGCCAATTAGAAGATATCTTCCTGTTACATATATTAAGTTTGATCGATGTTCCATTGCCGAACTAGCTGATTACACTATCATTATATTGATAGTTAAATAACAACTCAGAACAATTGATTTTGAAAAAAAAATCGACTTCTGGTACAGTTAAATTTGATAGCAAATCAATTAAATCCCTCAATGGCTTCTATATTTTATATAACTGCATATAAAGTAGAAAACGGCTCATTTTTCTTTAAGTGTATCGTATATTTCTTTCTGATACATTTTAAAAATATTCCTTACTTTTATAATTAATATGATCAGCAAGATCACTCAACTCTAAAACATATTCTAACCCAGCCAATCCTTCCTTTTCCCTTCCTGCTTCCACCTGTTCTTCTAGAGGGAGAGAAAGAAAAAATCGTCCCCCAATTCCCATCACCGAAATCACAACCCCCATGCACATTCGTCGCAATGTTGGGCCTGAATCACTCTCAGCAGCATTTGCATCCGCTCCATTCCGTGCTCTCCTCCGGACTCCATGCGGCTGTGGCCAATAATAACCTTGGTCCTCCGCCGGCCCAAGGGCGTTGCCCCAGCAGTGGACCCCACGCCCCCCACGGGCCCCAACCCCGCCCAATGGGAACCCCCCACAAATCAACATGTGGCCTCTCATTTGGAATCATATCACGAAGTAAGTAAGGGCTGGCGAGCGAGCAGGGAGAAATAGAATTTAAGACGTGACGTACATAAGCATAAGAAAAGACATTAATAATATTATGGAGCTACAAAAATATTCCCAATTCCTCTATATAAAACATCCACTAATTTGCTGATTTTAAAGAAGCTGCCTATTGTTTAAAGATATAAATATTCAGAATTGTAAATAATTATTATATTATTGCCAATTTAATTTCCTTTATTTAATTGATAATAAACCCAATGACTAAAATATATTACATATGATACAATTATTTAATTTAAATATAGCACAGGTTTTTTCGTTATAAGTTAAAGCCAAGATGTCTTGTGCTTCTACATAACTCAACTTTCGTTCTTCTTTGAATCTATATCTATATATATATATATACAGGGTGGAGTGGCCACCGGGAGTACCGGGACTATTCCCGGTGGGCCGTTGGCCTCAAGAGACATAAACGGCCGTTGACAGCCTCCCAATGGCATATTGGGGCCTGTATAAGCCGGTGAGGACATAATTGTCCCGATGGATAAATTCTTCCCACTCCGTTCCTGTATATATATATATATATATATATATATATATATATATATATATATATTATATTATATTTTTTTTTTTTTACACCCTACATACAAATTATGTAGGTATAAGAGTAGTATTTGAGCATGAGGATGATTCATGTATCCGTTGTTAAGCTAGCTTATTTCTCTTTTATCTTTTTTCTGCTTTGATATAAAAAGTAAATTAGGCCAAACGGGTAGTTGTGGTGATGGTGCCTGTGCTTAGTATTTGTGGTGGTGGTGGTGTTTGCAAGCATACAGAGAGAGAGAGAGATAGAGAGGAAGGGAGGGAGGGGGAGAGAGAGAGACGGGGGTGACTTGCTGCGCGCGGGGCTCAGGGGCTTTGCTAACTTGTTTTCGTCCTTGTAATTTTTTCCCAGCGGCCTTAGAAGTGTGTTAGAAAGGGGAACTTTTAATAAGGCAGACGTGGGCGGAATGAAAGTTACGAAAAAATGAAGGAGTTTGACCCGCTAAAAAAAGATTGAAGTATATAGAGGGCGAAGAAGGGAAAAAAATAAAAATAAAAAGAGAAGGGTGCCCAAAGATATGCAAAAGCTGAACGTCCCTGACCCCCCCCCCCCCCCCCCAAAAAAAAAAAAAAAAAAAGACTTGTCTTCCTGGACATTTTAAAAGGATCAGGAAGAGCCTTATAGAGATGCTTGGTCATGTATACAAATATAAAAAAACCTTTTCAAATCCTTGTCAATTTTAAATAAAGTTAAAGAGTTTGAACAGGGAGTTTAAGTGTGCAAAATACCAATGTATGGATCTATTTCATATGACGTCAAAGAGGTGGTTTAATAACTATATTCGGATATACAAATATAAGATTTTATAGAACTCAAATTTCCTTCCATTTCTCACCATTCGTGGACCATTTTTCACTCACTACAAATGAAACATTTTTAACTTTCATGGTTTCTAAGTTCGGAGTTAAACACATTTTTATTTCGATTGGATAAGTTCAATTTTATTCATCAATGTCTTCTTTTCAACTTTGTCATTTTAGGACTATTTTCAAGTGTCTTTTGGTAGAATGCACTTAGCTTTAAATCCGATAGACGACAATAGTTTTTTTGCAAATTTTAATGTTTACATTGGTCACTTATTGACCTTCCATTTTCTTTTCTTAACCAATAACCATTTTTCTTAACCTAAGGTGTTATTTTACACTTGCAATATATTTTACAGTACATAAATAATTGTTTTTTATTTCACCCTAAAAAAAGGATTTTTCTATTCTTAGAGAGTGTCCTTTATTAACCTGTCTTTCAAACCCATGGAAAACGATTAGGTTTTGTGTTATCCAAATAATTGACTGATGTTTGTGTGTATAGCTTTAGCCCTTGGGACGGTACACTTTATCAAAGCAAATACAAACCAGTCGACCAACAATATATATATATATATATATATATATATATATATATATATATATATAGGCTTGTGAGCGTTCAGCTTTTTTGCGTTCAGCGTTCCGTTCAGCGTTTAAAAAAATAGCGTTCCGTTCAATGTTTTTTGCGTTCAGCGTTCCGTTAGCGTTCAGCGTTCAATATTTAAAAAAGAATTTCCCAAAAAAGTACTGCGTAGTAATGACGTTTTTTTTTTTTAGAAAAGAATTTCCCAAAAAAGTGATGACGTTTTCCGACAAATGTACAAGAAATGTTTGGAAAAATTGAACGCAAAAACTCATTTTTTTTTGCGTTCAACGTTCAAAAAAAAGTTGCGTCCGTTCAGTGTTCCGTTCATTGAACGTGCGTTCAGTGAACGCCGTTCAATTTGCGTTCCGTTCACAAGCCTGATATATATATATTATATATATATATATATTATAATAGTGTTGGTCGAATATTACTTTGAAAGTAGTATGTAATATACTACTTTTTACTGCTAGTAATATTTTTTAAATATTATTTTTCACTTCTTAAAAATAATATACTACTTTGTATTAGATATACTTTTTTGAGCATTCCGAAACAATAAGTAAAGGCAATTAAAACAGGATTTGTAAAAATCCTCACCAAACCTAGTTTGCATTTTTATGTCCACTGGGTGACGTCACGTACATTCACCGTTCATTAATTTTCATCAAAAATGCCTGTCGAATATTTTTTTTCACGAAAGTAATATGTAATTAGGAAAGTACATATTAGTTATTTCTTGAAAGAAATATTATATATTTATATATATATTAGATATTACTTTCAAGAAATAACTAATATGTAATATCCTAGTTACATATTACTTTTGTATATATATATATACATATCGTTATTGGCCATTTATTTCCCATTTAAAACCATGACCCTTTTTGTGGTGACGTCAACAAGGAGGTTTTGAGGTCATAGGTCACTTTTTGAGAAACCAATCTGATACGTGAGGCATTGAATTGAAGGCTTATCAAAACCATACAAAGAAGGCTGAAGTTGATCTATTATTGCGAAAGTATAAAATCTATAGACATGTCTGGTTTTTATCATCAATAATATTGAAATCGTTTAGTTTAGTACTCTTTTTCTTGTAAAAAGTGATATAAAGTATATTATATGTATTAATCCTTGACCAATAATAATGAAGGCAGGAAAAGGCACATTAATTATTATCTTTTGATCCTCTCATTTTTATTTAGGAGCAATTCTTTGCTGTGAGAGCTTACATAGTATCCTTATTTTATTCAATCTATAAATTATATCTCTATGTTCAAACCATAGAGGTAACATATCAGATGATAAAAGACGAGAGGGAAGATGAAGCTGATGTTTTGTTTTTTATTGGCGAGAGAATCATATTAGTTGATATATATATATATATATATATATATATATATATATATATATATATATATATATATATATATATATATATATATATATATATATATATATATTGCATTTGTAACCAATAAAGATAACATAGTTTAAATTAGGCTTAGCCTGTAGAAAAGAAGTGACAAGCCTATTTTTATAATTACTTGAGTAATAATTAAGGCCTCAGATAAGTGTTATGATCCTTCCATTTTTCTTTATGAACATGCCAACTGTTTACATAATCAATCGGTATATTTATATATCTATATATGTTTAAAAAACCTTAAAACATCATTTTTTTCTTCTGTTGTTATTGCGTTGCCTTTGATATAAAAGCTGTGTACATAATATAAAAGTGTTTTTCTGTGTGTTGTTGCATCCAGGATTTGCAGTTCCCTATTTATGAGGCAAGCGTCTGGTTGTGGAAGGACTGCGGCTGTTCTGGGCAGGCAGGCAGGAAAGTAGTCAAAAAAAAGAAAAAAAGCGAGGGGGTAAGAGAGTACAAAAAAACACGCTGTAAGGGGAAATGCGTGCGCTGAAAAAAGTCTGTGTGTGTGTATGCGTCTGGAAAATGCAATTCTTTCAGGTTGCTACATTTCAGGACTGTGTAAAAATTAAGCTGCCCCAGCAGTTCAGCTACCAATAATAATAATAATAACTACAACAACAAACTTAAAAAGTTCAGTTTGCAAAGATAGCTAGCTGACAGAAGTGGTGGTGGTGCATTGAGACAGGGATCAGTTGGTGTTTGGGATTTCTTCTCCCTTGAGTGACAGTGCTTGCTAAGACATATATGTGAAAATATATAGGATCAGGTTCGTTGTGTAGCATAATGCTTATTCTATGTATATGTACTATAGCGTAGTATATGCCCAGACTACTTAAAATGCAATTTGTCTAGAGAGGAAAGAGAAAAAGATCTCTTAGCTGACCGCTAGATGGCGTTTCTTGCAATGAAAGCCTTTATTTTGATTATATAACCTCCCCCCTCCTTCTTTTTTAGTCATTTCTCTCTTTCTATAATATGTACGATTAATTATTATTATTATTATCAATTCCGAGGCTTTTTGGGAAGTCGTCGACCTTTATAATACTACTACTTTTTTTATATCGACGACTCTGCAGTCCGGTGGAGAGAAACAGAAAAAAAAAAGAAGAGAATGTACTCTTTTGCCTTCTACTTTACACACATCCACCATTTTTTCTCTCTCCCTCCTCCCTTTTTTGCTTTTTCTTCTTCTCTGCCAATCTGCCTTCTTCTGCAATTCAGCCGCGCAAATATAAATATACAAATGCGGGTCTGCGTTTCTCTTTCTTTTCTTTTTTTCATGTACTCTTTAGACCCCTCTTACCTTTCTTGTCTGATTTTTGTGCAGACTACTCTTTTTTTTTTGCTTACTTGCGCAAGGGGAAATGACGGCAAAAATACTACAGTGGAATATATAGGGCAAACAGTACAGAAGATAAAATAATAATAAAAGTGAAATTGCAATGAAAAGGGAACGCGAAAAGGGGTCATTTTTTTGCGTAAGATATTTATAGAAATGGAGTTGAGGGCTTGAAAAAAAGGCAATATTAATTTGGGAAAATGTGTATTTTTTTAATATACTAATATTAGTGTTTTTTTGAAGGAGAGAAGCTCATATATATTCTTTCTCTGGTGTGTGTGTGGGGGTGCAGGCTGATGTGGTGGTGTGGTGCTCTGGTGGGGGTTGCAGTTTCGTACTCTTTCCCTTCCCCTTTTCCTAACCCAACACGAAGAGTACGCTTAAATACATGGAGGAGGAAAGGAGATTTAATACACTTAGAAGACTCACTGTAGTAGTAGTAGTAAAACGCAACGAAAAAAAACAGAGTGTACTTTTTTTATTTGCAATCAAGAGAGTTGAATGTACTTTTGGAGAAATAGGAGAGGGGGGAGACTAAAAAACAAACCCTTATAGTAGTAGTCTCAGTCTGAAAACTTCATTTCAACGGGGGAGTAATATATTATATATATATATTATGCCCAATCCCCTGGTACTATATGACATGTTAAAGTTAGTGCTTTTTGTATAATACATATAACAATTCTTACTTGCATGTGTTATTTGGCTATTTTTAATAAAATAGTTTTTTGCAGTTTTTAATTATTATTTAATGAGTGCGTCTTTTAAAAAGTTTTTTTTTAAATTTGTTTCCTCTCTCTATTCGTAGCCTTCTACCTCAGCTGTCGATCGCCAAGATGGACCCCCTCTCTCAGGTCTTTTGTCTCCGTTGGAACAATCATCGGAACAACCTTCTCTCCGTCTTTGATCACCTCCTGCAGACGGAGGCTTTCTGTGACGTCACACTCGCCTGTGATGGCTCTTCTATCAAATGCCATAAAATGATCCTCTCGGCCTGCTCCTCCTACTTCCAGAGCCTCTTCATGGAAAACACCTGTGAGCATCCCATTGTCTTCCTCAAGGACATCAAGTACAACGAAATCCGGGCCATCCTGGACTACATGTACAAGGGAGAAGTCAATGTGGCTCAGGAAGAACTACCCGGTAAGGAAACATATATATTATTTTATTTCGGTAATGAATGGCTAAACGACACACGTTTAGAAGGACAGAAAATCATGAAATAAAGAGTTAGGAATTTATATGTTTTATCTGGGAAAAGGCGTGTTTTTGGCAATAATTCACGCAGAAACACTCATATAAAAGGATAGAAACACTGATAAAAGTATTTAGGAATATTCATCTTCTATTCCGGGAAAGTATGTTTTTAGCTTTAATAAACGTAAAAACATAATTACAGAATGAGAAAAAGATACAGAAATAGAGTTATATATATATATATATACCCGAAAAAGGAGTGTTTTTAAAGTACATAAACATAATTTTAGAAGGAAAAAAACAGACAGAGATTTATACCATAAACATATTTGGTCAGCTAATATATATATTCACTCTGTACTTCACTTTATTTGACAAGCAACGTTGTGATTTAGATACAATTCTATAATTTAAATAGATAACTTATATAAAATCATAATAATTTGTGCATCTTTTTCTTAGAATGAACGTGTTTTTGAATGTTACATTATAAAGAAGGGGGGGGGGATATAGGATAGATGTGAAAGCATATGGTTTAATGAGTTGATTTTACTAGCGGAAGGAATGTATCTTAAATTAAAGACCCATATTTAATATATTAAATGGAGAGATCAGTGTTATACAGGTTTGATTATAAACATAACTTAATGAGTCAGTATGATATATATATGCATTTCATTTAACACACGGCAAGGAATGTTTCAAATAAAGAAAGATCGTTAAGTTATATAACTAAACATAGACATAGATTTGATTAATCAGCAAGGAATATATTTTATTTTATTCCGGGAAGGGATGTTTTTATATGTAAAGATACACACAAGCCATAGAACAACAAGAAGAAGAAGAGATAGTGAGAGAGAGAGGGGGGGATTTGAAAGGGGGGGGAGGGGAGTTTGAAGAAGTATGTAGTGAGAAGAGAGCATTGACATTTCCCCCTTCCCACCACCCGCCTACGTCATCATTTTCTCCCTTCCTAGTGCAGATTTATCTTCTTCAGCCCCTACTCAGATGCAAAATGAAGAGGAGAAAGGGAGGGGGGAGGAGGGAGAAAGCGAAAACTAGGGCAACTCCTTCCCTTTTTCTTCGTCTTACCCCCTTTTTTAGTTATTATAAAAAGATATTAAAAGCTGCAAAACTAAGTATGTAGTAATAATAATAATAAGGGAGGGGGGGGGGGGAGTAACAATAATAAATGGCTCGCCGCCCTACGTGCCTTCTCCTACTCTTCTATGCTTGCTTCTCTCTCACAGTTTCTTTTTGCCTCCACCTCTCTCTCTCTCCCTCCCTCCCTTCCTTCCTCCCTCCTCCCTTCTCTTCTCTTCTTCTGCAGATTGACCTAATTATAAATATATATTTATTCTGTTATTCTGCGAAATGAATGATGACTTGAGTTTTATGAAAAAATATATATTTAATAGTGATGCTTGATTTGTATGATAATCCCGGATTTTTAATGTGAAATACTTAAAATGCGGATGATATATTGTGAGAATCATCATTATTAACATTAACAGACAGAGGAGAAAATGTTTGATTTTGCTTAATTCAATAGCTCTTTTACCTTCAATTATATGAATATCAACAGATGGAAGTCATTAGTTCGGTCCTCTAATTGAATAATGAGGATTTACCAAGTTATATTTAACTACCGTTAACTTTAAATGCTTGAAAAATGCAACTTTATATTTCCTCATTTTTATAAATATATTAATCTGCGAAATAAATGATGACTATATTTATAATAGGTAAAAAGATCCATGATACAGCTTTTTTTGTTTGTTTAATAGCTCTATTTACATGCGTGTTATACACAAATTATATATTTGCTATAGGCTTTTGTAAACGTTGGGCTCTGTATATATGTTTTATAGTTATGCATAATGGGTATAAAAATAATCCAAGAATTAAAAATAAATTTTGGGTATGTGTTTCCATCATGTAACCTATAATATTTCCCTCTTTTATGTCCATAGGTTTACTTAAAGTAGCAGAGCTCCTGAAAGTCAAGGGTCTAGTTGAGGAAGAGCGAGAGAAGCTCCTCAGCGCCGCGGCCAAGGATGGTCGTCCCATCATTTCTTTAACGGACTCTGAGAAAAACAACAATGGCGGCTCTCCCCCAAATGGGGACGTCCCCAAGAGCGGAGCCCGTAACGGGAGCAACAAGGAGGATCCTCGTGGGTTCAATATGTATGGCCAGGGCCTCCCCATTTGGCCGCTCTCCGGAATGTTCCCGGGGGCTCACAACTTATTTTCTGAGGGAGCCAAGGCTGAGCAACAGCAGCAGCAACAGGCTCAGCAACATGCAAATAATCACAGTCCCTCAAGCGAGCGGCGATCGGATTGGGGCGGGGGCCATAAGCGGAAAAAGACCTCTGGAATGAATAAACAAGACCACAACAGCTCACCACATCCTCACCATCATAACAACTCCACTCAATCCCCTGCTACACGAAAAGACGATGAACAGGTAAATATTAAGGATGAAACTATTTAGGGGTAGAGCTTCCATGCCCCATGAATAATGCCATTATTTAGAAACTTATTAATATAATTAGATAGTAAAATATGAAACTAGAACAAGTAACAAGTGAGACATGAAACTCACAAATGATGCTTTTGACGCTCAACTTTAGACGATAAATAGGTCAATATTCAAGAATACCCATCGACCGCTAAAATAAATGTTTCTTATGCCGTGGTATTTTCACCTATGACTGCTGCTCAACGGATAAGGAGTATTCCTTCCTTCCGTCCTAAGAAGGTAAATCCTGCAATAAATACCGTGGATGTATAGCCATTTTGATTCTTTAGGTAATTCTTTAATGATTGTTTCATAACCCTTGTGTCACTGGTTTTTTATTATGTTTTCCCCTTTATCTACTCCATAGAGCTTTGACTGCTCAAGGGATAAATATGATTCCTTCCTTCTCTTCTTTATTGTATCAGTTGCTTCAACTTTCAACATTCCTCTCTCCTCTTTTTGTTCTGTCTATTGGACATCCAGTTATTTGTTAGATCGGTGATATAACCAAATTTTTGACAATAGATTGATTTCTCTGACAGCTTCACAAGGGACAATTTCCTTTTTTTGACAACTGATGGTCAAATGTGTTCCTTTATTCAGTTTAAATATAAATGAGCAATGAGAGTTACTTGCAATCATTATCCAAGTTGGGATAACTGAATGGGGGGGGGACCAATGTTTGGCGCTGACATGACCCAATTCCATACTCATGGGAGTAGAGTAACATGAGATAAGTAAGGCAATTAGTAGTCAGATATCTATTCATTGTAACTGTTTTTTATATATCAAAATATTTATTGACCCATTACATACATTTTTGTCCCTTTTTTGCATCCTAGAGGTAGATCATTGACCTAAAAATGTGAGCATATTTATTTTAAAAAAGTAATATTTCTCCTTCTCATAAGAGACGCAGGGTTCTAAATACAGCTGGGTTTTTTTTGTCAAGAAAATATCACCAATATGGGTGCAATACTGTTGTTTTGGCCTTTTACATATGTTGTATTGGGGCAACCATTTATTTTTATGTTATTGGCGGGTGATTCATTTTGTATTTTAAGCATTCTATGATTGCTATGCTCATCATTATATTCTATGCATTTCTTTTTTCTTAGCCCATGGAAACCCCCCAGAACAATAACCGAGGAGACGAACCTGAAGAGAAGCACAGCAACGGAAGCAACGGTGACAAAGGCGGCGGCATAGCAAACTACGTCCCAAATCAGCGACTGGAATGGAAGAGATACAAGCAATATACACGGAATGATATCATGGCGGCAATTGACGAGTGCGGAAAGGAATGTCGGCCCTACAGGCCTCAAGGAAATTTGGCGTACCCTCAAGAACACTCTATGACAAAGTTAAGAAAATGGGAATCACAACTGGAAGGCAAATGCAGAGAAAGTCCATGCCAGCATATCCGGCATCCTTTCCATCTCTCGGCGGCGGGGTAAGGATTTTTTGGATGTTCACTCTATGATGATGGATGTTGCAATAATATTATTTTCTTCTTCTTACTTTTAGTCCATATCTGATTCGTACAAAGACCTAAAGGATAATGATGAAATGAATGACTCTGATATGGACGCAGGAAGACCCTCTATGGTTGCTCCCACATTTCCCTCATATGTAAGTATCTAGTCCATAGGCTAACCTGTTATCTGGGAATGTATTAAAAAAATCAATTGGCAAACCCCTCTTCATGCTTCAGTAATTTCCTTCAATCGAGCGCCATTGCACTTAAAGGGTGGACATTAATATTACAATAAAATTTGCTTTGCTGTAGGTCCTCATGAGCTTAAAAATTCGATAGCTGTAAATAAGATATAATTAAGTGAAAATTTGCTCTATTAAAACATCTTATTTGATATACTTTTAATGCATAGCAGGACAGTTTTCGTTTTTTTTACAGATAACAGTTTTTTAGCCATATTGCAATTACGTAAATAAATTACTCTGCTGAAGTTGGATATAAGTCTGAAAAGGTACAAAGGGTCTGTTGTACAGTGATATAAGATAAATGGATGATGACTCATTCTCATTGTTTTTTTTTTTTGGGATCCATTTTGGGATCCATTTTTTTAAAAAACAAATACATCGTTTGTCCACTTTTACCCTTTGACAAAAAAAAACTTGTGAGTATATTCTGAGAATATAAAGTGACTTTAGCTTCATCTTGATTTATATCTTGACTCGTAGGTATTAGACATTCAAAGGATGCAACAATTAAACACTTATTGTTGATACCCAAAATATACTAAGGAAGAAAAATGAAAAGTGTATATGTTGACATTCATATCTATGCCATTCAGTGACTCATACAAGATGACTTCAGCATGATATAACTGCTTTATTGATATCATCATTTGATGAAATGTGATGCACAGAGAAAAAAACGAGGATTTTAAAGATAAAATATTAATTTCGTAGATGCAAACCTTCCTCTTCAATTGTTTGTATTAGTCGGGTCTTGATCACAAGTATTGATCATCGATCCGGATCTATCTAAATGATTGATCTCTTTATAGGATCGTCACACACTATATAATTATTCAAGTCAGGGGTAATTATATAAACAATTCAGTTAACACTTCGGAAGTGGTGCATATACAGTTGCAAGAATGGGTATTGTTTCAATGTTAATGAGTTTCTCTGCTTTGTGTGGGCTCATTTAAATTATATTTTTAGTATTTGTCTTAATGATTCCTTCATTTCTCTCTCTTAGATGCTGAACATCATGGAGAAAATGAAAGAAGCAGAAGGGGACAGTAAGGGGCTAAGCCCCATGAACCTCAGTAACATGCTCGCCTCCGCCAACCACCGCAATTCCTCCTCACCGGGTGAGCTCATCCGACCATCCGAAAACAGCCTCAAGCGATCCTCGAAGGCTCTGCACCCCAAAGCCCCAGTTCCGGAGAACACGAATCCTCCTCCAACGATCAGGAATCCTCAAACGGAGGTGTCACATCCTCCGGAGAAATACGCGCTCAATTCATGGCAGACCTCCGGCGACTCGGCGGGGGCTCAGAGTCACGACGAAGCCTCTCTGAAGAAACCCCACAACCCCTCTCTCGCCTTCAAAGTCCCCCTCAGACACCGCGGACAATCTACTTCCTCCCAGGAAGCGCAAAGTGAGCCAAGAGCATCACCTACAGGCACTCCTCACTGCTGCAGCCGTTGCGTCCGCTGCAGAGAAGTCTGCTGAAAACGGAGATACATCTATCGAAATAAAGGATGAAGTAGTAGAGGATAATAATTCCTCTTCACCCGTTACATCTGCAGCGACACAACAATAGTAGTATTGGCTGTAATTCCGCTCTCTTTTCTCTTACCACGCGCGCTCTCTCTGTCTCTTCTCTTACCCAGTACATTCCTAGGGTGTCCCGAATTATCCCATTGTAATAAAGCAACACTACTAAGACTGATTGTTAACTCCCTAAGACTGATTCTTGTTACCCAAATCAAGTTACATATATTACAACTATAACTATTAAACTCAATATTATTATTTATTTTTAATTTGTTTAACCTCTATCCAACAATATATGCAATCCATAAGACTGACTTGATGCGTCGTCGTCACAAGTTGACTGGTTCCGCCGAAATAAAATATTCCTTCTCTAACCCATGTTTACGTAAATGTACGTGAGATAAAACGAAGGGAAAAAAAGAAACTTTTTTGTTTGTTTATGTATAGACTGAAATAGTATTATTATTTCTCAATCTTCCCCAGTTACTGAGCCACAATGACAACCTAATTATATTTGGAGAAAAAACCTACATCCTTCAAAACTCTCGATCATGATGAAATTATCTTTTTCAACTTTTAACTAAAGTCGGACGAACACACTTCTAATGAATAATATTGAATATGTGTTCCTTTTTTTCGTTTTTTGTCCTTCAAAAGTGTACTAGTCGACAAAGATTTCATCCAGTTCTATCCTCACTATTACTACTACGACATACCAAGAAGATTGTACAAAAATTATCTGTCTACTTGTGTTTATATCTATCTCGCATATGTTTGTTTTCTTCTTTTAAAAAGTGTGTATGTGTGTCCAAAAAGAGTTATGGAACCCCTTCCTCTTCTTTATTCATTGTATAAGTTACATTTCTCTATATCCTCTATTATAATAATTATCATTTTGAACATTGTCGTCCCTTTTTATGTGCATAATTGTCTGATAGAATAGAGAAAAAGGAGAACCAAACAACAACAACAACAACAAATGTTTTATTATTGAATTATAATAATATCACCTTAAACGAGTAAATAGCCTTTTTACTGCGTAGGCATCTTGTTTTCGGGGAACATACTGGAATGGTGGACCTCCCCAACACCTTGCTTAAGCCCATCAAAAGACATAACTTACCCACTCCTTTTTCTCTCAGTCAAACACAACCATTATTTCTAGAAATCAAACCCTGGTGAGCGAATGAAACTGCTCGAAACGAATTCCGTTAAAAATACATACATATATATCCTCTTTTCTGTTTCTATTTATTGTGTCCTTCAATGTGTTTGAATGTCATTTATATATATATTTACATAACCTTAACCACTGGTTGGAGAAGTAATTCAAATAGTAATTTAAAGATCCCTTCGCAAACACAAAAAATCTATTTTTATCACTTACAACCCGCAACCCCATTATCATACCAATACATAGCCCCTTCTTATATATATATACTTATATATATGAGCTACCCCTTTAAATCTTAGCCGTGAACATCTTATTATTTTTTCTTCTTCGTTTCTTTATTCTCCCACCCGATTCGCCGTCGTAAGTCTGGCACACTATACTACACGATCTACCTCTGTCAGAGAAGCAATCCTAACACCCCCCTCCTTCCTACTCCTTTCATTCTCTAATCTTCGTGTGCGTAAAAAAATCCCCGAAATATATTATTAATATATCATTTATAAAGACATAACATTTAGTAGAAATCATCCTCCTCTAAGAAAAAAAATATTAGGTGATAGTATCAAGGCGTCCTCTATAGGACCAAAAGGAATTGGGAGGCGAGGAAATAATGAATGTATATAATATATAAACTGAATGTTTGTATATTTTCATCACAATGCACACAAATAAATGTCAAATGTAAATTATGAAGTCAATGACGTCGCTTGCTTTCTATATAAAAAGCAAATATACAATGACGACACTGGATTTTTCACACGTTCCCTAGTGTCTTCTTTTAAAGATACTGATTTAGTTCCCATGCCTTGAATCCCTTTCTTTCTATCTGTCTCCTCCTCCTCTAAGACACGATCTGTTAATCAAAATTATTATATCAAACCATCTTCCTCTCCCTCACCTCTCTCTCTCTCTCTGTGTTAAACCCTCCTCCCCTGTAGACTTTTTATAGCTAAAACAGAAGGACGAATAAAGAAATGAACCCATTATTCCATAAATATACATACTTTTTCACAATCAATTTATTTAAATATATATATTATTTGTATTTCCGATTTTTAATAAGTTTTAAGACTGATTATACATCTTCATCATTAAAATAACTTAATGATATCATTATTATTATTATAAACATTTCTTTACAACCCCTTCAGCTCCCTTTACTTTATTTTGTGTCATTCAATTCCCCCCACCCTTGATTCTGCAAAAAAAAAGACTGAAGCATAAGACTGACGAACCATTAAAACTATCTTCTTATTGAAACCAACAGCAATTCAGGCTTCAGACTGATGTTATTATTATAGAATAAAAAGAAATAGAAATTATGTTTATATATTTATGGATATATCTTTCTCTTAATATTGTAAATATATTTAAAAAATGAAGAAAAAAATGATTATTTTGAAATATAAGTTATCTATACGAAAACAAAAAAAATGTGTCTTTTTTAAGGAAGTTTTACGATTATCTTGCCAAGGAGATATATATATATCTTGAGCGCTTGCATATGTGACGTGAGAACACTATTTGAATACAGGATTTTTTTTGGTGAAAATGAGACTGACCAATAATAGTATTCTTCATTTACTCTTCTCCATTTTGTATTAGTATTTTTTTGCAATTAGGCCTCTGATTGAGGCGATATTTAAGGATTAATTATCGATGAAGAAGCTAATCAAATGAAAATTGGCTAGGATATTGGTATCTTCTTGCGGGTTCTTGTGTTTTTAACCAATCATATTACGTTGTTCATAGTTAATGTACGTTTTCTTATATTAAAATAGAGTAGGCAGTAGTCTCCCTCCTTACAGCTGATTCGCTTCAAGAGCAGAAGTAGAGAGAGTCTTGACTCTCCATCAACAATCATCAAATAATAGAGCCTCCACTGATCATAGTTGGGAATCTATTTTTTGGGTGCCATAAAAGCATTCTGACTAGACTTCAATCTTGTTGGAGATTCCTCGATCCCTTCCTCCAACCCTCTTTCTATCTTCCCGGGGCGAATGAGACGTCTTGACTCCGGGATAAATGCCTTGGACACCAGGAAACGAGCCTCCTCCCTCCTAGTAAGAGACACATTCCCCTCACCTCGACTTCGCGAATGAATGGAGTCCTACCCCTCCCTCGTCTTCGTCAGTCAAAGGAGTTCCTTCCCTCATCTTCGTTAGATAGCTCCCCGTCTCTTGTCTCCGTTAATGGAGCCCTACCTCTCGTCGGACTTCGTTAGAGAGCTCCCCGTCCCTCCTCTTCGTGAATGGAGTCCTGCCCCTCGTCTTCATGAATGAAGCCCAATTATATTCATTAATCCTATCTATTTATTTCCTTAAAAAAATTATGATAAGAAAGAATTTATATACCAAATTTGTAATAAAAAATTCTGAAACAATATGAAAAAGAGTATATGATTTAGCAGAGAAAGTTTTTTTGACTCTTACTTGATGAGGAATGGGTTTGTTTGTATTTGATTAAGAGAAAACCATTGGAGGTCATGATTAATCTGGTGCATCATCTTCTTCCACCCTAAACTTTCTAAGAGAACACAATTTCAAACGCTTCTGCAACTTTGTTCTGCTCTTTGCCAATCCGCATTCGATGCTCGAAATGTACTTGACTCCCAAGCAGGAACGGAGTGGGAAGAATTTATCCACCGGGACAATTATGCCCTCACCGGCCTTATACAGGCCCCAATATGCCATTGGGAGACTGTCGTATGGTTGATTTCTTATTGGAAAAGCATGGTTTATCGAAGGAACGGAAGGAATACCTCATGAAGAATGTTGTTCCCCTAATATCTTCTGGAACCAAGAAATAGCTTTTCATCAATTCTATTGCCAGTGTAGATGAGTCGATCAGTCAAGAACATCAGACCAACAGTAAAACAAAAGAAAATGATAGTTGATTGAAGGTAAATTCATAACTAACATAGCAATAAATTATTTTTTTTAGTTGTAGATACTTTGTGGAAGCTGACAAATCTTATGGTCCTTCTAACTCATCTAATGTGACACTTGAATCAATAAACAATGAAGGCGATAGTTTGATCGAAGGTAAATTCATAACGGACATACCATAAGTATTATAATCAATGCTTTTTTTGTAGATACTTCTGTAAGTCCTGTGGAAGCAGACGGAGCTTCTGGCCTTTCTGATTCGTTCAATGCGGACAAAGATGAATTTTTTTAATATGTTTTGAATGTAAAGGTTGCACTTTATACAAGCAACGTTTAATTAAGAAAGTAAGTAAATGTTATAAGTGCAAACATTGTCGTAATAAACATTTTAAAAAGCAATGCAAGAAATTCATTTGTTCTAAAGGTTCGACAATTCAGACAAAAAATCTTTATGAAAAATTATAAAATAACGTAAATTTATTAACATTGGACAAAAAATGTGTTACAATAAATGAATGGTTAAATCAAATGTTTTTGGATTATGTTTGATCAAATGAAATAAACAAATATAACAAAATACGCACATATAGCTTATTATTAGGTTAAACCATGTATAGTCTGGCCCAGTAAAACTCATTATTTTCATCAAATTAATTTAAAAAAACACTTTAAAATTAGAAAATATCCCCTCCGGCTGCAATGACGTCGCAGCAGTGCTTGCAGAGCTTCTTGAGAGTTGGTCGAATAGCTCGTCTTCGCTAACCCTATTCATCGTCCGCTGCACAGCAGTAGTGGCTTCCTCATGCCCCCCAAATCGTCATTACGGAGCAGATGCTTCAACTTCCGGAACAGGAATCGGTCAAAGAGGTTCAGATCTGGGCTGTAGGGGTTCTATTTGACCGGTTTCACGTCCCTTTGGGTCAGAAACTCCCTTGTTTAAGCGGCAGCGTGTGGACGGGCGTTGGTCCACATCAGGAGACAATCCTTGGGTGAATCCTGCGTTGAGGTTGATGAAGTGTTTCCCGGTCGTCTTCAGGTACTCTAGAATGGTCTTCTAGTCGGTTGTGGTCCCTCCCGAGAGAGAGAGTGCCTCAATGGAGACAGACTCGCTTCAGTTTGCAGCTGAACCCCATCAGAATAATCGTCTTCCTCGTCGTCAGCTTCACACGGGGGGGGGGGGGGGGGTGAGATCCGAGCCCCATGGGATCCATCTAGACCTGCCTCCGCTCCGCCGAGTCCATGTGGAACCAGGACTCGTGGATTCAACTCCGTTGTGCCGGAGGAGGACGAGGATGGGATCACCGGGAATATGAATCCTGGAGGGGGAAGAAGTCCTCGGCTCCGAGCGCCAAGCCCTCCATCGCGAGCGGCACGTCCTTCTTTGCGAGCACAAAGTCTTCCTTTGTGAGCGGCACTTTGTCCACGTCCACGAGATGAAGGATGAACTGGATGGAATCTCTGCATAGCAACACTCAATCAATTCGACAAAATACAATCCACGATTGGATTCCGAATTGTCTATCCAAGTTGATTCGAAGTCATGAGAATGACTAATTAATTATGATGTATTACAAGAGATCCATTTATTGTTTTGAATTGAGATCCCCCTTCTTTCTCTTTCTCTCTCTCTCTTCAGAGCATAATTGCATGTGATTGGTGGAGCATAGTGATGCGCAGGGACACAACATACATGTTTGTAATGATTCCGAAAAAATGACGGCCTTTTTATCTTTGGAAGGATATTTCGCATTGAAAAACCTTTAATTGTAATTTAAAATCGACATAACAAACTACAAACATCCAATTAATATGATCGAAAGTCAATATTTTAGTTTTTTTAATATATAGAATGTCTAATTTCAAATCATAAAAAATGGAAGCATCATCGTATGAAGTAAATATGGCCAAAATACATATAATAGTTTTTCTCCTTTTCTTATATTTCGTTCTGTATTCAAATAGTGTTGTCACATCACATATATGCTAATTGAAATTTTAATTGTGGAAAATACTTTTTTTTGGCGACTGGTGTAGACCTTCATGAAGATATTTTGATAAGTACAAACCTGCAAGTTGCTGTAATATTTTTTTAAACGAAAGAATAAGAATTTTCGTTGCGTTCGTCAAAAATTTTGTCGTTTGTGAACGACAACGATTACAAATGCACGACAAATCAACAAGTCTGAAATAGATATGTATATAAATCACACAGTAACTTTTTGACAGGAATAATTCCTTCTATAAAAAAGTCGTCCCCTGTTTTTCAGAATGACGGAAAGATTCTTTTTAAGACTTTTTAACATCATTTCTTAAATTTTTAACCGGATATTTGTAAGACAGGAAGGAATATTTCTTAAACAACCAATAAAACGTAACAGGACAATCACCCCCCGGCTTTTACCCCCCGTGTATTACCCCCCGTTACTAATTCAGGCTTTGAGCGATCAGGAAAAAAATAGCGTTCCGATCAAAAATAGCGATCAGAAATTCTTTGCGATATAACGATCAGGGATTTTTCCGATCGCGATCCGATCAATTAATTGCGATCAACAAAAAATACCTATGTAATACTGATTCTAAGTAAAATTTAAATGTATATACAGTCAAAAACCTTTATAAGTATTCATCTTTATATGGCAATGAATGATTTGTTTCTTCATAGCCTATGAGCTCCAAAATAACGACTTCTCCATAGGCGCCTATCTGTATATTTTAGGATAAAAATATCAGAATGATTGTTTCTCATAGCCTATGAGCTCCAACACTCTGGCTCCACATTGATATATGTCTGCATACTTTAAGTGACAGGAGATGCCAGAATAAGTGTTTCCCATAGCCTATGAGCTCCAAAACAATGACTTCTACATAGTCGCCTGTCTGTATATTTTAGGACAAAAATATGGTTTACTGTAATTTCATCGCGAGTAAATTTGTCGCCGAGCTTTTTATAGCCGTTTTTTTGTCGCGGGTAAATACATCGCTTGCTCTTTTAAAGTCAGTCAATTTTGTAGTTCGTCTATTGTGTCGCGGGTAAATTTGTCGCCAAGCTTTTTTGTAGTGAAGTAATTTTGTCGTTCTTCTTTTTTCGTAGGTAATTTGTCGCCAAGCTTTTTTGTAGTGAAGCATTTTCGGCGCTGTTTATTTTTTACTTTGTGGACCTATTCATGGGGACTCTGTCTGGGGTCCCATGGGGTTTGAATCTACCGATGACATTTTTAGGGAGAAAAGACACGCGGCTTAAGGGTTGTGCACACCTTAGCCTCGGGTGTTCCGCCACGAGTTGAAATCTACGCAGGGTTAACGGTGGATTTCAACGTTATAGAACCCCCGGCTGAGACTGGCGTACCCCCCCCCCCCCCAAGATTAGATTATACAAAACTCTTGGGCAAAATGCATACAAACCCCCCACCAATGGGCCCTCGGGTTCTGCCGAACACATCGGGGTGTTTTGGGGTTACAAATCCCCCACCAATGGGCCTTGGGTTCTTCCAAACCCAATCAAGGTGTTTTGGGGTTAAATCCACCGCCAATGGGCCCTCATGTCTGCCGAACACAATCGGAGTGTTTTGGGGTTACAAATCCCCGCCAATGGGCCCTTGGGTTCCGCCAAAACCCAATCGGGATGTTTTGGGGTTTACAATCCACCACCAATGGACCCTCAGGTTCCGTCGAACACAATCAGGTGTTGTGGGGTTACAAATCCCCTGCCAATGGGCCCTGGGTTCCGCAAAACCTAATCGGGGTGTTTGGGGTTACAAACCCACCGCCAATGGGCTTTCGGGTTCTGCCGAACACACTCGGGGTGTTTGGGGTTACAAACCCACCGCCAATGGGCCCTCGGGTTCCGCCGAACACACGCAGGGTGTTTTGGGGTTACAAATTCCCGCCAATGGGACCTCGGGTTCCGCCAAACTTAATCGGGGTGTTTTGGGGTTACATATCCCCCGCCAATGGGCCCTTGGGTTCCGCCAAACCTAATCGGGGTGTTTTGGGGTTACAAATCCCCGCCAATGGGCCCTCGGGTTCCGCCGAATACAATTATTATATTTTAGGGTTACAAATCCCCTGCCAATGGGCCCTCGGGTTCTGCCGAACACACTCGGAGTGTTTTGGGGTTACACATCCCCCGCCAATGATCCATTGGATTCCGCCGAACACACTCGGGATGTTTTGGGGTTACAAATCCCCCGCCAATGGGCCCTCACGTTCCGCCTAACACAATTATTATATTTTCGGGTTACAAGTTCCCTGCCAATGGGCGCTCGGATTCCGCCAAACACAATTGAGCTGTTTTTGGGGTACAAATCCTCCGCCAATGGACGCCTTGAACGTATAACTTACAATGTATAAAGGTTTAAAATAAAGTTATGTGTGACAAACAAAATATATTCATTTATTCCTCATGAAAAGGCAAGCGTAAAGCCATTTTAATGAAACAAGAAAACGAAAACTATATTTTTAAGCTATGCTAGACATTTATACTCTAGTATGTGGTAGTGCAGTAAAAAACATATTCGCAAAAATGTTCAACTTAAATGAATGCCAGCAGCATCAATTGAACAATTAGAATATTTGATTCCTCAGTCACAATTATTAATAATTAACGATTAAAAATTAATTACCCCATGGAAATAAAATCCACTGATCATTCATCCATACTTAAAAGACCCAAATAATGTATAACACAGATAAGATCCCAGATTCTTTAAGCGGTGGGTTGAATTAGGTATAATTAGGGAAATTGACGTGGGATTAGGTTTTAAAACTCAATATGTTTTATATACACTTGGCATACCCGATATTTTGTTTGTAGCTCGTTTAAAACACTCATAGTCGCAAGATAAAAATCTAAGGGTTCATTGGCGGTATGTTATGAAACATTTCTTATGGGAAACAGCCCGATTGCGTTTGGCGGAACCTGAGGGCCCATTGGCGGGGGATTTGTAACTCCAAAACAGCCCAGTTGTGTTCGGCGGGTCCTGATGGCCCATTGGCGGTGGATTTGTAACCCCAAAACACCCCGCGTGTGTTCGGCGGAACCCGAAGGCCCATGGCAGTGGATTTGTAACCCCAAAACACCCCGAATGTGTTCTGCAGAACCCGAAGGCCCATTGGCGGTGGGTTTGTAACCCCAAAACACCCCGATTAGGTTTGGTGGAACCCAAGGGCCCATTGGCGGGGGATTTGTAACCCCAAAACACCCCGATTGTGTTCGGCAGAACCCGAGGGCCCATTGACGGGGGATTTTTAACCCCAAACACCCGATTGGGTTTGGCGAACCCAAGGGCCCATTGGCGGGGGATTTGTAACCCCAAAACACCCTGATTGTGTTCGGCAGAACCCAGGGCCCATTGGCGGGGATATGTAACCCCAAAACACCCCGATTAAGTTAGGCGGAACCCGAGGTCCCATTGGCGGGGATTTGTAACCCAAAACATAATGCGTGTGTTCGGCGGAACCCGAGGGCCCATTGGCGGTGGTTTGTAACCCCAAAACACCCTGAGTGTGTTCGCAAACCCGAAAGCCCATTGGCGGTGGGTTTGTAACCCCAAAACACCCGATTAGGTTTGGCGGAACCCAAGGGCCCATTGGCAGGGGATTTGTAACCCCAAAACACCCTGATTGTGTTCGACGGAACCTGAGGGTCCATTGGTGGTGGATTGTAAACCCCAAACCACCCCGAGTGTGTTCGGCAGAGCCCGAAAGCCCATTGGCGGTGGGTTTGTAACCCCAAGCTACCCTGATTGTGTTCGGCGGAACCTGAGGGCCATTGGCGGTGGATTTGTAACCCCAAAACAGCCCGATTAGGTTTGCAGAACCAAGGGCCCATTGGCGGGGGATTTGTAACCCAAAACACCCTGATTGTGTTCGACGGAACCTGAGGGTCCATTGGTGGTGGATTGTTAACCCCAAAACACCCCGATTGGGTTTGGCGGAACCCAAGGGCCCATTGGCGGGGGATTTGTAACCCAAAACAGTCCGATTGTGTTCGGCAGAACATGAGGGCCCATTGACGGTGGATTTTTAACCCCAAACACCTTGATTGGGGTTGGAAGAACCCAAGGGCCCATTGGCGGGGGATTTGTAACCCCAAAACACCTTGATTGTGTTCGGCAGAACCCGAGGGCCCATTGGTGGTGGGTTTGTATGCATTTTGCCCAAGAGTTTTGTATAATCTAATCTTGGGGGGGGGGGGGGGGGTACGCCAGTCTCAGCGGGGGTTCTATAACGTTGAAATCCACCGTTATCCCTGCGTAGATTTCAACTCGTGGCGGAACACCCGAGGCTAAGGTGTGCACAACCCTTAAGCCGCGTGTCTTTTCTCCCTAAAAATGTCATCGGTAGATTCAAACCCCATGGGACCCCAGACAGAGTCCCCATGGAATAGGTCCACAAAGTAAAAAATAAACAGCGCCGAAAATGCTTCACTACAAAAAAGCTTGGCGACAAAATTACCTACGAAAAAAAGAAGAACGACAAAATTACTTCACTACAAAAAAGCTTGGCGACAAATTTACCTGCGACAAATAGACGAACTACAAAATTGACTGACTTTAAAGAGCAAGCGATGTATTTACCCGCGACAAAAAAAACGGCTATAAAAAGCTCGGTGACAAATTTACTCGCGATGAAATTACTGGACACCAAAAATATATCAGGATAGCACACACTGGCTTTTCCATTAGTATAGTCTGTATTTTGTGTTTTCTAAACAAATATTAGTTGTTAGAATGGATTTTGGTCAGCTACTTAGGTTTTTAAGAAATGTAAGGTTTGTCTCAAAAATCCTTATTACAATTTTTTTTCTTTTTTAGTTATTTTATACAAATTGATCGGATCGCTATTTTTTAGTGATTTTCTTACGATCAAAAGATATAAGGATAAGGACCTTTGCGATACTCCGATCAGCGATCAAATATCGCTATATCGCTATTGATCGCCGATCAGAAAAAAACTCCGATCAACAAGCCTGCTAATATTTCTTACCCTTAAACTCCACTTATGAAGATAACTATGCTTCCTTGCATCAGTGTTTGAAAACGATGTTCCTAATATCGATCATATAAAACAGATGACCGATATTAGGAACATGTTTTTCAAACACTAATGCAATTTTGTCATAAAAAAAACATAGTGAACTTCATAAGTAGACTTTAAGAGATAAGAAATATTAATAACGGGGAGGAAAAGCTGGGGGGGGTGGTATCCTAAACTCTCAATATAAATATAAACACAATCATTTTTGATAACCGTATGATATATTGGGGTTACAAATGCGCGTCCAATGAGCCCTTGGTTCCGCCGGACACAGTTATGGTGCCAATTATACTGGAGGTTCCACAAATGGACATATTCAACTTACAATTGCATCACCAATGGACTTAATAAATATGAAAAATACCCTAATTTGCCTTTATTATGACCTTCAGAACTCGAGGGACTGATTGACATTAGACATTTGTAACCCCAATATACCATGTTTCAAACAGGCAAGACCCGAAGGCCCATTGATCATGCATTTGTAACCCCAATATGGTCACATTAGTGTCTGGTGGAACCCAATCACGCATTTGTAACCCCCAATATGCCATATTTTATAAAGCGGAACTCGAAGAGTCACTGGGCACTATATTTTAATCCCAAAATAACACAATTGTTTTCAGCAGAACCTGAGGGTCACAGAGCTGTACTACCGAATGTAAATCGGTATTGATACTACCGACGATAGATTTCAAATACCGAACCGATTATTCGATATCGGTAGAAACTGCCGAATACTGTATATATCATAAAATTACCAAATTTCTGATATCGATCGGTAGAAGGTATATATTGAATACCGAACCGGCGGTAGATTTTTCTACCGAATCCCAGCTCTGCAATTGGCGCAGGATTGGTAACATAAACTATGTCATATTGCTATTGGCGGAACTCGAGGCCCAAGGGCCGTGCACTGTAAGCACCAAATATAATAATTGTGTCTATCGAAAACCAGAGGCCCGTTTGCAAAGGTATTTATATCCGGGGATTTTTCTATTCTAGTTTTAATCAAAATGTTCGTGCGTACATTTTTAATGGGTGTCTAAGAAATGCACCTGTCAAAAACTTATCTGGGTTAAACATGAGATATAAAGACATAGAGATCTTGTGGGATTCTTCAGAGAATACGTTTTTGTGCCCATATAAACAAACTTTTCTATCTCTATGATCAACTTACGATGCATAGTACAAATTACTTTGTATATATTAAAGCACAGGAGACAACTGAACGATGATTCATTGTATGAAGGGAATAAGCTCTCTCAATGAATACTTAAACAATTAAGTTTTAATTAAATTAAATTACTTAAAAACAATATTTGTTTAGTATTCATTGGCTCTCTATATCTTTATATTTCTATGATGTCAAAGTGTCCACTTAAGAAATAACGGGTACGGTTAACTCGATTACCTACTGAGCTAGAAAAAAAGAGAAACAACACTTCAACACGGCCATCGTGTTAACATTCCTCACAAACTCTTATTTCTATGTACTATTATAGAAGAAGAATAAAAAAGTATTCGTGCTGCAGGAGTGCTTCTGCCTTGTTTTATTATTGTTATTGTTTACATTGATTCATGAATGCTTGGGATCAAATTTCTCGAATGGGAGTGGACGGGTGCATGATTCAGTCATTATATTTGCCCCGTCTCGTCTCATCCTCCTCAATGATCGGAGGAGGAGACGAGACGTTTGGGAGCTCCTCATCAATGTGGTCGCTCCTAGCACTGGACTCGGCTCATGAATATGTTCAACGGAACTCGCGGATCCAGATTGATCTATGGGACTGACATCGTTCTGGGATGGATGTGTTATGGGAGATTCATTCATCTGTACGACCCGGGTAAGTACTTCAATGAACTTCTCGTCACAAAAGCTAGTTTTTAAGACCTCTTAAATATAAAATAATTTAATATATATATATATAAACGTTGACTCTTTAGTATTTTATGAGCGACTGACGAGGAAGACAGTGAGGGCCTCGTCGTCAGGGACAAGCGATCTACATATCTGGGCAGCTCTGGCAAGACAGAACTGATGAGAGTGTTTCGCGTCATAATTTCGGTGGGCCCAGAGTCCTCGAAAATAAAACGGAACTAAACATGCTTCAAAAATCCCCTCTCAGAGTACTTTAAACTCTGGAAGAGCCCACGCAGTATTCCTTCAACAAGGAGGAAAATTGCCTCATCGGCATCCAAGGAGGAGCTGGACCGTCAACAAAGTTCGAGGGATTCACAAGGCATACAAAGGACATCTTCGTGCGCTTCTACTTCTGCTTCGCTCAAATCATCCTCTGTTCCACATCAACGGTATCAAAACACGATCAGTGCCGGGTCCTCATAATCTTGGTTTTGGAAGGGTGTTCAGCCATGGAATAGTCCTGAGCCTCCTCACAACATGTTCGTTGAGAAGCAGCGAAAAACGCGGAGTTCCTCGCGAATGCCATTAAACGCTCGTTCTTAGTTTTCTCGATGGCGAGGAGTTGGCCCTCGTAGCTGCCGTGAACGGAGAGAACATGGATCTTGGCGTCTCCATGTTACCCTTTTTGGGAGTCGTCTTTACCTCGGACAAGGCCACGTGTCAGTACCCCCTACGGACACTACCAATGACAGGGAAAACTCTGGAGACGCTCATCTGTCTCCTGTGTTCGCGTCAAGGCGCGGTTTTCTAACACGGCGATCAAGCAGGACCCACCCGTTAATATTTTGATAATTCTTGTTTAAACCCATTAACTCCGGAATTATTATTTTCTCTGATTCATCATCTAAAAATTATATCAAACATTCATTTTATTTTTGCATAAAGCCAATCATGCCTAAAAATAGCACCAAAAAATTAACATAGGAGTTAATTAATACATTTTTATAGTATTTTTATTATTTTTCTATCTTATAGATAGCATTTTTGCCAAATGTCGACTATCATATAACGAAGATTCTCAATATTCTCTATCTCTGGTCGTGCCCAAGGCCTGTTCGTGACGTCGTTAGAGAAGTCGGGTCACCAAGAAGACCGTCGTCGACTGGGGAAAGACCTTCGAGCGATCTGCACCAGGCATCTCCGGCAACATTCAGTTCTTTGGGTGGCCCAGGAAGGATCGTGGAGATCGACGAGTCAAAGTTCGGGAATCGAAAATACAAACGGGGTCGAGTAATCGATGGACATGGGTTTCGGTGGTGTGGAGCGAGGCCCGGGGGGTGTGCTTGCTTCCTGTTGGAAGTGGAAGACCGTAGCGTCGGAACGCTTTTGCCGATGATAACCGATACGAATTGCACAGGGCTCGACGATCATGCCGGCGGTTTCGCTACCTACCGTCGGAATCTGACTGGGGGTGGGTATAATCACCTTACAGTGATCACAAGTGCAATTTGTCGATCCTCTTACGGCGCCCACACTCAATCTATTGAGTCTCTTTGGGCCCAAGTGAAGAAGTTTATGAGGCAATTGATGCCATGAATACTCCGAGAGAACTTTTTCAATCTTATCTCGATCAATTTTGTGTGAGGAGAGACTGTTGTCAAATTCGGATATTTTTAACAAAATGCTGGATTTGAAGTGAACAGTATCATTCACCGATCGGGATTGGACTTGATAGTTATCTTGTCATTTATAGTAGTATTGTGTAGAACAGTTTAATTTTGTAGTGATATGAGCGTCGGATTATAAATATGAATTTATACATCAATGTATAACGTTTACCTCACATTTTAGAGTAAAAGTGCTATTTATTAAATATCAAACATAGGTAGCATTTTCTTTGTTAATATATTTATTGTTAAATAAAATTATCATTTTTAATAATAAGTACTTGTCATTTATATGGGTCTAATAAGTTTTTATAAGTGTACAAAAGATTAATTTGGATTGATTATTTTACATTCATGGAAGACGTGGTATTCGTGGGTTAAAGATGTATTGCAATTTTCAACATTTTAAGTTCAACTACTAAAATAGAATATGTATTTCGACCTAAATTAGTTAAGTGAATGAGTACATCTAATAAGGATTCACCGTTGTATAGGGGATTTTGTCCAACTTGTTGAAACTTGGTATACAAGTATATACGTTAAGAAAAGTCCTTTATTAATTTGGAAGTTTGAACAAGATCGATCAAGTTTCAAGTAGATGATAACGGTCATGTCCAAAGTGCTCTTGTATACGCTTCAGTTTGTTTAACCTAACCAGGCCGGGTTATTGGCTCCTCTATAGCCGGGGGGGGGCGGATTCCACCCCCCCCCTCAGATCTCGGCTACGGAGCGACGAAAATTTGTGAAATTTGGCACACAACTAGGTCTCCACTAATGTACAACCACACGAAATTCATACACCATATAGAACAAAGGGTTTTTTAATTATGCATGTTAATTTATTCAAATATGCAAATTTGCATCAAAATGTGATCTTTCATACACATAACAGAAATTAATGCCCACTGCATCAATCTTTAGCATATTACATCATAGTATCATACTGATATATCATACATGTCACAGAACAGGTAAAATTAATTTTCATACAGTAATTAATGATGCAAATTAGTCGGTATTTATGCATATTTCCAATTAATGCAATCAATGACCGTTCGCAAAATGACCTGCCGCGCCGTAGGGGTAGGTCCGATTTTTTCGAAAATGGTATCAAAAGATGCGCACAATACTTCAATCTTAAAAGTCATAAAATTTTAGCGCGTAATATTATTTTTCACGAAAATATCCCAGAAAAAAAACCGGAGGGGGGGCGGAATCCGCCCCCCCCCCGGCCTGGTTAGGGTTAACCTTCCTTAACACCGCTAGCTCCAATTTACATCACTTCGTTGGCGTTCGCGCAAGTTTCGTTCTAGGGCTTTCACCGAAATAAAAGATTTCCCGGCATTTCACCCAATAAATAGTTCCATTTTACAATTGGATACATATGGCAACTTTGCTATCTAATCCAGACTTAGAACGGTTTTCTCCGTTTCTAGCTGCAATTAAAAAGATTGTGTGGGCGATGGAACCGACCCACTATTCGGATTCAGTACTTGATTTAGTGCACCAGTGTAAGGATATGCGTCATTCATGATAGATTTGGAGATCCGTCGCTTTTAGAAAAAATTGAGTTAATACGAAAAACTTTACTCTTCATGATTTAAATGATCATTCTATTTTTAACGTTGGTAGATTTCGCTATCCTCTACAAAGATCCATAAAATCATTATGTCCTTCGAGGTCCTGGGTCTCAAAATTTACCTTTGTCAGGTTTTAGGAGATAGTTCGGTTCATGTGGACACAATGGACGATATTCTATTGTACAATTGCATTGGCAATATATCGTACCAAGCCCCACCAAAAAGTAAAAAGATGGAGTAACAAATTAAATGATTCAGCTTCCAGTCCTTCACAGGATATATCAATATAATTCAGTATATGGGAGGTATAGATCTAATGAATCAGAATATAATAATTATCGAATAGGTATTAGAGGAAAAAATGGTGGTGGCCAATATTCACCGGAGTAAACGACGCCTCAATAAATAACGTTGGCCGATTAACAAAGAGTGTGAAACACTATGTATTCACAGTTACATTTCCGAATAGATATAGCCATGGCTTATATAAAGAAATATGACATAGAGCCTAAGCATCTGGAAAGAAAAAAGTATAACCCAGGAGAGATTGACTAACGATATTCATGGAAATTGTCAGATAATTCACCGGAATACTGTAAAATTAACGTTGGACTTTGTATCGATTGTTAGAAATTTATCACAAATATAATTACTAATTATTTTTTGTAAGTTAATATAAATTAAGTACATGTAAATGACATTTGTTTTCTTTGAAGAATAAATAATTATGTAGAAAAATATGTATGTAGAATTTATTTTCTTCGAAGAATAAAAATAATATAAAAATGTATTAATTAACTCCTAGTGTTAATTTTGGTGCCTATTTTAGGCATGATTGGCTTTATGAGCAAAAATAAATGAATGTTTGATATAATTTTTAGATGAATCAAGAGAAAAATAATAATTCCGGAGTTAATGGGTTAAACAAGAATATAAAAATATTAACGGTGGGTCCTGCTTGGTCGCCGTGTTAGAAAACCGCGCCTTGACGCGAACACAGGAGACAGATGAGCGTCTCCAGAGTTTTCCCTGTCATGGTAGTGTCCGTAGGGGGTACTGAACGGGCCTTGTCCGAGGTAAAGACGACGCCCAAAAGGGTACATGGAGACGCCAGATCCTGGTCTCTCCGTTCACGGCAGCTACGAGGGCCAACTCCTCGCCATCGAGAAAACTAAGAAGAGGTGTTTAATGGCATTCGCGAGGAACTCCGCGTTTTTTCGCTGCTTCTCAACGAAAACTGTATGTGAGGAGGTTCAGGACTATTCCATGGCTGAACACCCTTCCAAGAACCAAGATTATGAGGACCGGCATGATCGTGTGTTTGATACCGTTGATGGTGGAACAGAGATGATTTGAGCGAAGCAGAAGTTAGAATCGCACGAAGATGTCCTTGTATGCCTTGTGAATCCCCGAACTTTGTTGACGTCCAGCTCCTCCTTGGATGCAGATGAGGCAATTTCCCTCCTGTTGAAGGAATACTGCGTGGGGCTCTTCCAGAGTTTAAAGTACTCTGAGGAGGGGAGTTTTTGAAGCATGTTTAGTGTCCGTTTATTTTCGAGGGACTCTGGGCCCACCGAAATTATGACGCGAAACGCTCTCATCAGTTATGTCTTGCCAGAGCTGCCCAGATATGTAGATCGCTTGTCCCAGACGACGAGGCCTCACTGTCTTCCTCGTCAGGTCGCTCATAAATACTAAAAGAGTCACCGTTTATATATATATATATATTTAAATTATTTTATATTTAAGAGGTCTTAAAAACTAGCTTTTGTGACGAGAGTTCATTGAAGTACTTACCCGGGTCGTACAGATGAATGAATCTCCCATAAACACATCCATCCCAGAACGAGTCAGTCCCCATAGATCAATCTGGATCCGCGAGTTCCGTTGAACATATTCATGAGCCGAGTCAGTGCTAGGAGCGCCACATTGATGAAGGAGCTCCCAAACGTCTCGTCTCCTCCTCCGATCATTGAGGAGGATGAGACGAGAAGGGCAAATATAATGACTGGAATCATGCCACCCGTCCACTCCCATTCGAGAAATTTGATCCCAAGCATTCATGAATCAATGTAAACAATAACAATAATAAGAACAAGGCAGAAGCACTCTGCAGCACGAATACTTTTTTATTCTTCTTCTAAATAAGTACAATAATAGAGAGGTTTGTGAGGAATGTTAACACGATGGCCGTGTTGAAGTGTGTTTCTCTTTGTTTCTAGCTCAGGTAGGAGATCGAGTAAACCCAAGGAGAATATAAATAAGGTGAGGCAATGGGAATCCACGTAGGCAATTGCAGGGCGACAGCTGACTATTTTGTTGTGATGTAATAGATGCTACCATTGATTTCTAGATCAGTTCAGTTCATATTGTAAAGTGAAAATGCCATATTCTCGAGGAAATAATCGTGTTTGTGCTATCCCCTCTTGCTCTAATCCTCGAAATGCACAATATTTGCATTTCCGACTAAGGATCTCGATATTCAACGTTTGTGGATCGCACGATGCAGAAGATCCGACAGGATTGGCATAAAGAATGCGAAGATCTGCGATCGTCATTTTACTCCGGATGACTTCCAAAGAAATCTTCAAGCTGAGCTTCTTGGCATCTCTGCTAGAAAGAAGCTTAAGGCTCAACTGTTCCTTCACTCTGCATCCCTGGATCACCCTCCTCAAGTGTGTCCAAGTCCTTCAGACAGGTCCGTCAAGAAGCCCGGGAACGAAAAATGTTAGTGAGTCAAGTAGTGAGAAGGAATGAGGCCCAGGAGTCGGAGTTGGAGACATCTCATGAAGGGATTGAGTCTCAAGAAGAGCTCTTGGTCAAGACACTCTCTACTCAGGCAGATGTCTACAAACTGGAAAAAGGAATCCAGTGTGAGGAATCCAAGGGGATTTTTTTTGGCAACGTAAGTGCAAGAAGCTCAAAAAGGAACTTTCACTCACGAAAATGAAGCTGTCCTGCTACAAAGCCAAGTACCTCAAACTTGGCTTTAAAAAATCCTTCTCCTAATGAAGCATTGAGAAGACTCAAAGTTATTCTAATAGAGAGGAATCATCACCTCATCCTAAGAAGTCCGACAGTGGAAGTTTCGAATGATTTGGAGGACAAAGACAATGGAGAAATCATTACCAAATCAATATCCAGGGGCTTCTTTTCTTCGGATATACATTATGGAATTGAGGATGGGACAGAGTCCTAAGAAACTTCGGAGGTTTCTGAACTGATTGAAGCTCTTGAAACTAAAAAAAAATCTACAGTTCATAGAGTAGAATCATACGAAGCTTGCAATGACTGTTCCAACGAGGGTCTCTCCTATATCGCTGGATACTTGGCCAGGAAGTTTAAAGAACTCCACTCAAATTGGGGGGAAAAACGAGTGACATTCAAGGATTTGAAGAATTGTGTTATTATTTAGGGGAGGTCTTACCGCGATTTTTTGAAGTTCTGCCACCTCTTAGAAAATCACTTCCAAATTTTTCACAATGGCCATCAAGACGGAATCGATAAAGAACCCCACGTTTTTCAAAGACTTTTTGAACCACTGATTAATTTATATCCAAATTGGCCAAAAGAAATAATTATTGCTTTTGTAAAAACAAGAACACGGATTCGAGTCAATTTTCTTAGTAAGCAAATTAAACTGAAAAATACTAGTGCTAATTTAAGAAAACATAAACAAATAGGCCAGTTTACTAATTAGCGTAATGATATTCATATTCGTATTTTCTCCTTTTTGTATGTACATATGTATTATTCTATTATTGTGATTAATAAATTACTTCAAATAAATTAAGATCTTTATTGAATAAATTGTTTGAAATTATTATTTTCCAATTCCTTAAAATAATGAATACTAATGATAAATCATTTACATAACATTTTTTTCATGCGACATGGGTACTATACGCTAGAACATAACAATATTGTAATGAAATATTTTCAATTGAGAGATAAAGTTGAGAAATCATTTTTAAATCATAGCACTAATAAATATTTTTTTACTGTAGCATTCGTGACGTCACAAAAATCTCCTTTTGAACGAGAGCATAAGTCAAAGATTTCCTCTTTGACTCACCTTATTTATATTCTCCTTGAGTAAACCCAAGGAATACTAGAAACTAACTGGAAAGGAAAGGGAAAATTGTAGCTTCCAACTTAAGGCTAGATACGAAGATTAAGATAGCAATAAATTAAAATTTTTATACGTATTTTCTTAACTAATTGAGTCATTTTAACTTCAATAATTCATAATTCACGATCAAACAAGTAGCTATTATATTTAACAAAAGTTAATAACGAGTGTGATACATATTTTAATACTTTTTATTTATCAACAATAGTTTCCACAATAGTAAATATAATATTATTTAGATACGATACTTAGTTTAACAGTTACAAACAAGTAATTCAAGATTATAAGTTTACATTGTAAAATAGACTGTAATTAAGAATTATTTCTTTTCAAATTACATTTCATATCTGACGATCTTTGATTCTCTGAAACTACACTGCCTCATTAAACTTATAGTTTTGGAGGTGCCATGAGTTTCAAATCGGAGGATCTTGACGACGTTACAGCGGGCTGAGGGCGGCTCCGGTTCGGCTTGAGGTTGAGCCAGACTATTTTCATCCACGGAAAGATAGATTCCGCCACAGCGACCCCGATAGTATTTGCCTCTTCCGCCCCTATTACAATATGAATAATTTATAAACTATATAGGTGATATTAAATTTAACGTCATAGCGTAACTCTATCCTGTTTTATCACTACCTTAACATTATTAATTAAAAACAGATGATGCAATTTGCATTTCATTACAAAAAAACAAAGTCAAAAACAGAATATAACTACGTATAGCTACGATACTATTAAAATGGACAACAATACACTCAACATATTAATGATTAGTTAATACTTATTTACTTATTTACTTCTTGATATTGTAATAAAGTAAAAATCTATATCATAAAATAAATAGTTATGATTAATATTATATATATATCTTTTAAATCATTCATATTTTAAATTGCTTTATAATAAAAATGGTACTTTTATTTTGATGAATAATTAGAAACTCTTATAAAAAATAGTTAGAAACTCTTACTTTGACTTGGACATCCATCCACCAATTGACTCGATGCTCGAGCTAAAATACGGAAAATCTCCAGTCTTCTTCGCTATTTAGAAACGCAGCGTATTCCTTATCCTCCAAAAACTCAACCGTTGGTTCAAAAAACTCTGGTAAATTGGGATAAGTTCTTCCTCGTAGCTCTTGTATCAAAGCTCTTCATATGAACATGTCATTATTTCACCCTTGGAGCAAGGCAGCTTAATAGCCATTTCACTGTAGCAGTCCCGGGAAGGGCA
>CP045902.1:8338284-8350522 GCA_013387185.1 Caligus rogercresseyi
TGAGCTACCCAAGGAGAATATAAATAAGGTGAGGCAATGGGGATCGACGTAGGCCATTGCAGGGCGACAGCTGACTATTTTGTTGTGATATCACAAGTGCTACGCTTGAATTCTAGTTCAGTTTGTATTGTAAAGCGAAAATGCGATATTCTCGAGAAGTAATGGTGTTTTGTGCCATCCCCTCTTGCTCTAATCCTCGAGATGCATAATATTTTGCACTTCCGACGAGGGATCCCAATATCCAACATCTGTGGATTGCACGATGCAGAAGATCCGACAGGATTGGCCTAAAGAATGCGAAGATCTGCGATCGTCATTTTACTCCTGATGACTTCCAAAGGAATATTCAGGCTGGAAGAAGCTTTAGTCTCAAGTTGTTCCTTCACTCTTCATCCCTGGATCACCCTCCTCAAGTGTGTCCAAGTCCTTCAGACAGGTTCGTCAAGAAGCCCGTGAACGAAAAAATTGTGAGTTGACTAGTGAGAAGGAATAAGGAACTCTCAGTCACGAAAATGAAGCTGTCCTGCTACAAAGCTAAGTGCCTCAAACTTAGCTCATAACACTTTAAGGAAACTTTAATTAGAACCTCATTGGAAAAAAATTACACAGCGATTCAAACAAAAAGCTTAATGAATCCTTTGACAAAGTTCATTCGTGGCTACTCAAAAGAAGATGTAACTACCGCCCTCATTCTACGGAGCATATGTACCCGGGCCTTTGAGTACTTGCGCTCACGGAAACTCCTTCCTCTGCCTAGTCGGCAAACACAAGAAAAATTCCAATGACTGTTCCAACGAGGGTCTCTCCTATATTGCTGGATACTCAGGAAGTTTAAAGACCTCCACCCACATTTGGGGAAACAGACGAGTAACATTGAAGGATTTGAAGAAACACAAAGTCCTTGGATTGAGTTACTACCGCCCCTTCTCCCGATTTTTGAAATTCTGCCACCTCTTAGAAAATCATTTCCATTTTTTTCATAAGCCATCAAGACGCAATCGATAAAGACCCCATGTTTTCTAAGAATTTTTAAGCCACTTATAAATTTATATCCAAATGGTCAAAAGAAATTATTATTGCTTTTGTAATAAAAAAAGAACACGGATTCGAGTCAATTTTCTTAATAAGCTACTTAAACTGAAAAATGCTAGTGAAAACTTAACACATAGGCCAGGTTACTAATTAGCGTAATTCTATTCATATTCTTATGTTCCCCTTTTTTATATGTACATATGTAGAATTCTATTATTGTGATTTATAAATTTCTTGAAATAAATGAAAATCGTGATTTAAAAATTATTTTTTTTTGTTTGAAATTATTATTTGCTAATTACTTAAAATAATGAATACTAATGATAAATCATTTACTTAACAAATTTTTCATGCAACATGGGTTCTGTACACTAGCACAGAACAATATTGTAATGAAATATTTTCAATTGAAAGATAAAGTTGAGAAATAATTACTAAATCATAGCACTAAAAAATAATATTTTTTCATTGTAGCATTCGTGACGTCACATAATTCTTCCTTTTGATCAAGAGCATAAGTCAAAGATTTCCTCTTTGACTCACCTTATTTATATTCTCCTTGGCTTACGATGATGTAGTTCAATTAATTTATATTGGACCACAGGCGACAGCTGAACGATTGTTTCTTGCTATTGAGGGATCAGCTCTCTTATCTTTATATCTCTATGATGTGAATAGTATATACTTATGAACACGCTGTTTTTAACGGTAGTACCAACGGTAGGCCGCAGTTCCAAGGACATTAACTAAATGCCAATTTACCTCATACCTAGTCTATACATTTGGTAATATATCTCTGAACGTCTATCTTTAACACCAGAAGCCCGTCCACATGCATGGGCAGCCTAAAATAGAATGGCTGTTGTCTTATATCCCATGTGCTTCTTAAGTTAAAATAGTTACAGACTCATTCAAGTCGTATTAAATCCTATTGGTAAGGATTTCTTTGAAGTTAAAATTACGGAATACGTATACTTGATAAAATAAGTACAATGTTAAAAAGCTAAAAATAAATGCTGGATTTATCTTCTTGTTGTCCTTCTTTTATCCATGTATTTTGAAAAGCGTATTGGGAATGCCAGGATTATTTTTTGGATTTCATATATCTCATAATTAGTATTGATCAAAGAAATGATATATATTTTTATCTTTAATTACACGTAATAGTAAATATAATCTCCGCAAGGAAGGATATTTTCTATATGCTAAGATTATTATCCTAATATCAATATTTACTCTGACATGCCTTATATTTTTGATGTAATTCATAGAATAATTGTATTGGAAAGGTCTAACGTTTTTTATGAAATATATCTTATTTCAACGTTGATTGATGGGTGAACTTGTATGATCAAGATAATATTGTTACTTTGCTTTTCGTTATCTTTTTATTCATACAAAGCTTTTGATGGATTAGTACAATAAAGTGATTTACTAGTTTATAGTTCTTTATTTTGACCTTTGATATTTGAAGAAAAATATATATATATATAAATAGCCCTTTGTTGGCGACATTTATTTTAATTTGTCATCGTTTATATACTTTTAAATTATAATACGATAAAAGGGATGGATTTAATAAAGTAATGATATTCTTAATAATAAATAAGTATTCATATGTTAAGATAAGAGCGGGTAGCTTGGGACTCTGTGTAATAATATGGTACACTCTGACAAAGCGGTGTTTTATCAACAGAAAATAAAGGGCTATTCAAGGAAAATAAAAATATTAATAAACTTACTTCGTACCAACTTTGAGCAATATAAGTGGATTACCTACTTAATGAAATAGGATACTTACCTATTTTAAGTAGTTAAGTGATATTGTATGAAGACTTTTTAGTCCATTGCTCCATCCCGTAAAAGTTTTTTTAGCCTATTTGGTTGATAGAATTGTATCTGTGGGGATACTCTAAAGCGTGTCCTTTTGTCCATGAAACCAAATATCTTATCCATGAGGTTGACCCAAATTGACCTTCCCCTCTCGGGAGGAGTCGAATCATCTGTGCCCTCATCATTGAGAGTTGGTGAAGGCTATACGTACTGAGCTAACGCGATGACTTTCGAGTGAGCTTAGTTAATATTTAGGACTTAACTTTCTTCGTAACGTGACTTTCTATAATCATAATACTGATGGATACTTTATTTTTCTTTCAGTCCTCGAGGCTGGATTGAGTTTACCTGGAATCCCCTATCGAGCTTAGAGAGGTGGTTGGCCGTCCTGGGTATCATCGCCATGTTCCTCGTGACGGAGCTCAACACCTTCTACCTTAAATTCGTTCTTTGGTTTCCCCCGGAGCACTGGCTCAACTTTGTACGCTTATTCTTCATTCTCCTCTGGGGAGCCGTTTGCCTCCGAGAGACCTTCCAACTCCTGGACGACCCGGAGTGCGACAAACTTGGACGACAGTCCTGGGTACTCCTCGCCGTCATCTCCACGGAGCTTCTCGTCTGCCTCAAGTTCGGCTGGGGCACCATGACGAAGCCCATCCCTCAAAGCATAGTCCTCTGTGGCTCGCGGGAGCTGTTCTCATCGTTATTTATACATTTGTCAAGTTCGTCATTCTTAAACCCACACGACTCCCACAACCCGAAAAAGAACCCTGTGATATGCCGAGGAGACTTCTAAAAACAACAATAACATCCTCAAAAATATATTTTTTATAATTCAAATTCTATAGTGTAAGCCCCTGTGAAATCCCCCATCTCTGTGTAAGAACATTCAATACTCTAATACAACTACAACTAATAACAATAATACAACACCTAAACTAATAACAATAATATGATATAGAACACCTAACATCTTTTTAAAACTATTTTTCTAATTAAAATCCTATATTATTCCTTTAAAAACATCCTTAAATTACTCCCAAACGCCTAACATCCTTTAAATATTATTTTTCAATTATATATTGTTCCCTATAAAAGCTACCTTTATATCGCTTATAAGAGCAAGAAATACTCTAATATTAATAATAATAATAAAAACGCCGAAACGCCTCAAATTAACTATTTTTATTATTATTCAAATTATATAATAAAACCCTCTGTGAAATCCTTCAAGTTATTTGAAGCGCATTCAATACCCTAATAATATTTGTATTAAAAAGCGCCTAACATTCTTATAATGTAAATTCTATATCAAAGATCCTTAAGCTCTCTTATAAATGCAGCAATATATATACAATATTATTAAAAAGGGCCTTACATCCTCCAAAAATTGCTTTTATAATTCAAATTCTATTCGTGCGTTCCGTAAAGCTTCCTTCTTCTCCTCTCTTATAAGAACATCCAGATCTCTTATAATATTGTTAATTAAATCCAATACGATTTAATATATTTTGCTCTGCCAAGGGGAACCAATTGTTAAATTCTTAAAAAAACCGCCTAACACATGAAGTCCTACTATTTTTATAATTCAAATTCTATGATCCCCTCCTCAAATCCCCATTTTCTTTTGATGCTCATATAAGAGCATCAAATACTCTAATATTATATTTCTTTAATCCACCTACAATTTAATAACATTATTATTATTATTTGCGCAAAGCCATTTTTAATAAGAAGCAGCCCTATGAAATATATATAAAGCCGTTGTTTAAAAAAATATTTTTTCCCGCTTTATTTTTTGATTTTTTTTAAAATAGTTTTATGGGTATAAAAATAACAGGAGTATTGTGGTCTCACTAACTAAAAATATACTTTTATTACAATAATATAATATTTATTATTACAAGCCTCAATATCACATTATGAATATATATTTTTATGTATATATAAATTATATATATATACAGTTTGTCGTAGAACTTTTTCCTACTTTTTTTATACACCATCATAAGCGTAATAAAATGAGAGAATGATTTTTTTAAATCTCTAGGGTTCTTCATCCGTATATGGAGGAGGATTTTCATCCGTCTTCATATAGAGGAGAATCTTCCTCCTCCACGGCTTGTGGGATGGAGGCCTCTTCAAGGGCCTTCCGGGCTGCCCTGCTCAGGTTGAGGAAGGAGCCGTTGATTTTCAAGTCTATGATCCACATGACAAGAGTCGCCATTATGGAAATGGAGAGCCAGAATATGAAGTAACCTCTAGCCATATATATCCGTAGTTGTCCACGATGACTCCGGCTCCCAATGGGATCACGGCGAGGCCAAGGTTTTGAATGGCCTGCATGATCCCTGGAAAGAAGAAGGAGAGAAAAAAAAGATATTAAAAAGTTGTGAATATATTCTTTCATTTTTATGTTTTGAATCCAGGGGGGTTGCTTCTTTTACAACAGTTTTTATGTTGAAGCTAGCAAAAACATCATGATACATCCAGCATTGGTGACATTGAAGCAGAATCATTTGAGCTCAAATGCAATTAAAGTATCTTTTTGGTAGGAACAGGAATTGTAGAATTATTAAAAGGGATCTTCCCAAATGTTTTATGAAAACAAATCGAAATTATTAAAAGGAAATTTTTTTAATAACAATTTTTAAGTACTTTTATATATCAAAACATAAAATTAAGGCCCGCTGTCCCAGTTCATAAAGGGTCTCTAGATCCCTAGAGACTCCATGAACATAGGGAGCGTAAAAGGAGAGACTACTTGTTCTTGATGGAGGCTGTGTGATTTGATTTATTTTTTTAGGCTATTATTTGTGACCGCTCTCTATTGAAACAAGGAAGATGGGAAGAATACAATGGTATACTAACGTCGACACATGAAAAAAATAAAACATTTAAGAACATTCGAAAGCATTTCTACCTTCTATATATTACAATAATAAAGATATAGCTATCGTTGGGTAGTAATATTGCTTATCAATCTAAAGTACTTTATAATAATCAAGGATTTCGTTCGTTTAATGTATATTTATAAGCTCCGCAACTGCAGATAACTATAAGAAGCCCTCTTATACGATGCCCAACATTCCAAACCATTTTTCATATTCAAATCCTAACCATTGCTTTTTCCTAAACTTGATTCGGTCTTTTTTACCCGTGTGACTGGTTTTAATTGCATTAATTATAGCTTAAGTACATTAGGATCAATAGTTTCAATAATTGGAGTCAGTTTGGTAAAATTGGAAGGAATTATTAATCGCTACGAACCATCAAACATAAGAGTTTCTGATCCGTTATCCGATTAATTCCTTTGATCCGGATGAAGAAAAAAAACTTGGAATCAAGGAGGAAGCAGTTGCTATTCAGAAATCTATTTATCTAACTTCTTCCCAGTAAAAATGATATGTCTTTGATTCCGCCCACCTTTTTCTTCAATTTATTCCCCCCCCCCCCTTACCAAAAGCAGTGCCGATTTGATTTGTTGGGATGATGAGAATGCAAATTGGCCAAAGGGCTGATGCCAGGAGAGAATATGAAAATCCCATGACGCTAATGGCCACATAGGGGTTGATAAAGGTGAATGCGAGGAGGAGATGGGCCACGAGGGTGCAGAGAATAGCCGTCAAAACGAAAGTGAGATTCCGTCCAACTTTGTCAATGATTAAACCCAAATGGGGGACGCAAATGCGGATATTAAGTAAACGAGACCTAAAAAAAGATAGATGGGAATATCAAACACCCTTACAGCATAGATTGTCATATTATATTAATAGCGTAGCTATCATATTCAATTGATATATTAACCATAAATTGTCATATGTAATGAAATGTATATTCTATTATTATGAATCAATGATTAAGTTCATCATATCAATGTACTATGTTATAAATGTGGCCTAGCTATACATTTGTAATCATGTTCACTTACTGTATTTATAATTAATTAATATGACCTAATCGAACAAATAGTTGTAGTAAGCTTTGTTTAAAGCTTGTTTAGTACAATTTATCACTTTTGATAGGGTTTAAGCCATTATTCATATTTTTTATGGTGGTAAGTCTACTGCCTACGAATGATCGCAAAACGACCCGTTGAATTTGTTCTTTTTATAGAAAAATGATATGTTATGAAAGCATATATTTCTTCCCAAGCAAATTGAATCGTTCTGTATTTATCATTGCTCCTCAGATGAAATTGTAACAGGGGTCACCGAGTCCCCTCTGTAGAAGATCGGCCCTGTCAACTTCCGGTGAGTGAAAGAAGAGTCACTCAGTCTTATAAAAACAAACATTGACGCGAGAAAAAAAACCCTGCAACATAACTTAAGACACATATGATGTCACATTCAATAAGTTAATACAATTTGATGTTAACAAATGTTATGGTTTACCTTCTTACCAACCAGATAAAGAAAGAGAAAAAACAGCTGTCGGTTGAAGTATGGCAATCGACATAGAGCCGCCAAATTTAAAGAAAAGACATATTATTTGAAACTAGTGGTGACGAGAGAGCATTAAAAAACAAGTTAGTCTCGCTAAAACCATACTCAGATTGGATACTAAATGTATCAGCCAGAGAAATATATCCCTTATGATAATTGTATTACTAATTTTAAGATAATTACCTGTGAGCACATTGGCTTCTTGGTCCGCCAGGCCGTACTTCTCATGAGGAAGACTTGAGCCAGGGAGACAAAGGGGAACACTGTCACATAGTAAGTCACACAAACGATGCTCAGAAGCCAGAAGTTAGTGGGGAAAGTCGCAATGTCCTTGAGACTAATGGGATCACTCTCCACATCATCCTTTTTCAGGAGGGTCTTTGCTCTCTTATCGATGGCCCCCAGGATTATAGAGGAGAAGAGGGATAGGAAGCAAGTACTGGAGGCAATGAAGAGCGTCCATCCAAGTGCAGTGTAGGCATGATCAAACTGCGAGGAGAGAGCATGATATATCCCGCCCACTGTCCAGTAATTTACGCTGGACCCGAAGCGAGCAATACTGATCTGGAAGCCAAATACCATATTAAGGGCATCCCCGGAGAACCAAGAGGCTGCGTAGGTGTTCTGGGCCACGGCCAGGGACTCTCCACCGATTCCAAAGACGAATCTTCCGACCTGCATGAGGACTGTGGAGTCGTGAAGTGCGCCTGAGGCAAAAAATGAGCTGTCCGGCGCAGATGAAGGAGCCGAAGATGTGGCTCCGAGTCGAATACCAAAAATGGTATCGACGAGGAAGCCTCCGACGATGGGCAGGGCCACGTTGGGCCAGGAGTACCAGGAGTAGAGGCTGGCAAACTCTAGGGTGCTCATTGGGATGTCTTTGACAAAGTGGGCCTTTAAACAAAAAGTGTAGCAGAAGGAGAATAAGTTAGATCATATTTTTGAATATATATAATTATTTTGTTTTTATATTTGTATATACAAATTTCATAATTTGAATATCATAAACATTAAAATTCTTGTTCATTAAATATTAAATTATTTTTCATCCAATATTATTTTTTAATTAAGTATTAAAATTATTTTTCATCATATATTAAATTATTTATCGTTATTTATTAAATTATTTATCGTTAAATATTTAAATATTTTTCATTGTAAATAAGAAATATTTTTTATTCAATATTAAAATTATTTTTCATTAAACATTAAATATAAATATACATATAGGGGTGTCCAGAAGAAATAGCACAGGAAGAAATGACCCAAGATAGAAAAGGAAAATAGATATGCATGATTTTGAGAGGGATACAACTAATTATTATACAAATACTATTTTAATTTAAATTGAGAAAATAACAGGAAAATAATTTTATTTTTTTCATTATAGATAAATGATTTCCTTGTTCTTGTTATTAGACAGAGCAATATTTATTTGGACCATTTTTCGTGTGTTTTCCTCAGTCATTTCTTCTGGACGCCGCTATATATATTATATATATATATATATAATATATATATATATAATATATATATATAATATATATATATATATATATATATATTATATATATATATATATATATATATATATATATTATATTTATATATATATATATATATATATATATATATATATATATATATTTCATGTTTAATCAAAAATAATTGTAATATTGAAAGAAAAAGAAATATATTAATATTTAACGAGAATTTTTTTTAATATTTAATGATTTTTTTTAAATACCTATAACCTATGACCAAGCAAACCCCAGTATATGCAGATTTTATTTGAAGTTAGGTATTGTATTTTGAACTATACTAGATATTGAAGTAAATTTTATTTATTTTGTTCCAGTCGGGAAGAATAAAGGGAAAACTCTTAAAAATCAAAATAATCCCATCACAAAAAATCCTGAGTAACAAATTCATCATCCCAAGCATTTTATTACATGTCATATCGTAGTACAAAATACACTACTTATGAAATAGTACATTAATGTAGTACTAAGTTAATGTCTATTATTTTTGGACGTTTTATTTTGCTCACATTTCAATGGTTCTCATTGATTGAGCTCTAGCGTATTCCATATCATAAATGCTCTTTTAAGAAAGTGTATATATTTTATAACCGGAACTTTGATAAGAAATATCTAGTCTACAATTTTAGAGCAAAACAACAAGATTATCTGAGCTACCCTTAGTTGAACCAATAGGACGTCATGGCATGCAAATTGAATTTTTAAAAAAAGACATTCAAGCAGAGAGCTGATTGATAGGGCGTTATATATGTTATAATAATTTCTAAAGAGACTAAGAATGTTATTATTATTATTATAATAAATATATAGTCACAGGAGAGATGGAGATCCAGTAGAATCGTTGACTCCCCTGGTAGAGACTACAATCCTTATCTCTTTTAGGAGAGATGAGAACTTGTTATGCAGATATATTCTACAATGTTGAACAAACTATTTACGATTTTTGGTATATATTTGGATGGTAATTATTTCATTTTTGTGCTCAAGGAAGCAAATGCGACGCAATGTTTTATTTACATTCTATCTATATTACCGACCTATTTGATAATAATATTTTATCTACTCTGAGAATAAATCAGACATGATAAAAATATTTTACATAACATTGATATACCATCTCCATATTTAAATAATCATCCCTTTTATACGATATAACTCCTGATCTCTTGTAGCAGAGTCGTTGATTCTTCTGATATAGATCACGATCGTAGTCACTCCTAGGAGAGGATACGATCGTGATTTCCATCTGTACTGCGATATATATAATATATATTAAATATCATATGATAAATATGTTTGCTTTCACAGTTCTAAAAGGTACAACTCAAATTACATGCATCAGAATTGAAGAAAGTATGCAAAAAAAACAACCAGTAAAACACATTTCAAATTTTTTTCTGGGGACAAAATCGCTCCATATTCCCTTCTTGTTCCGAAAAAACATCTACTTAAATAAAGTTTGTATCCCCATTGATACAAACAAAGTTTGACCCTATTTTTTATCAATTTATTCCTTAACATACTCATTTTAGTGTCGGAGGTAGTTAATTTTTGCTTTGGTAAGACATTATTTACCTTGTACATACAAAAAACAATATAATTATAAGTAAATACTGCAATTGTTATGTTAAAACATAAGAACATTAGACATATTAGCAGGAACTGTTTCTTTTGATTATATGCATATTTTTTGACTTTTTTACGGGTACAAATTTTAAACTTTTTTCGGTGGTTATTTTTATTTTCCACAAAAAAAATGGAATAATAAATACGGACAAAAATACCTAAGCATATATTAAAAGAATTTATAGTGAAATACCTCAAGTCGAACTGACTAAAGATACTAAATGTGATTCTTAGATGCTAAGTTCAATGGCGATTAAAAAAAAATATAATACCTATTTTGGCACTTATAATACTACCAATGTCTGTACCAAAAGATCTTCAACATACTTTTGGAATACTTACTTGTAAGGCACCTGGATTGTCATAGCAGTAGTAGCTTCCAAAACCCAATAGACACATGAAGAATAGCCCAAAAATCTTCTGGGAAGCTTTTGAGGATGACAAAGGAGGGAGCCGCCCCATCCCGAAATAACGATGATCTCCTCAGACTCCCTCTCATTGCTCCGATTCTCCGTAGGAGAGCTCTGAATGATGTGGCTCAACATCACTGGACTCCATTGCGATTAATTGACCTTCTTCCGCTCAGCACTTATACCAGGACGTGATCTATAATATACAAATATAAAAATAACCATTTTGTGTTTTCTGTCTTTATAAAGCGGTGTCCAGAAGAAGGATCAAGGCAGAAAAGGAAAATGATGACTCATGGAAGAAATGGACCCAAATACGTAGGTAGGCAAGTTTTTGAGTGGAATATATCTAAATATTGTCCAAATACTATTTCTCATATAAACTGAGTAAATAAAGCCATAGAAAGGATTTTATTTTTGCAATTTTAGATAAATACTCTCTTCTTTCTGTCATTGTATGTAGTTCAAAATCCCCCAATTATGATTTTGGTCCATTTCTCCTAGTCCATATTTCCTCGATCAATTCTTCCTAATATCTTATAAGCCTTCCGTCCAGGGGAACTTACTCTCATCCAAAGGGAAGTTGTTGACTCTTGGGATATGAAATGAATAAAGGGTTTTTTTATCGGCTTATTTTTTGTTGTTGTTGTAATGGGTTGTCAAAATAGAAAAAAACTATACATTAATTACTGAACAAAAGAAAATATTTTTGTCATCTCCCATCTCAAGATGAACTGTCAACGACAACACACAAAAAACTCCTCTCACTAAGAGTGACGTCACGAAGAAACCATGAAGAAATGGAGTCTGTCTTTGTCCAATATTATATAATGGCCTATTGATGCCCTGAGTGGAAACATTCATTGATATTTAATAAGCATATTTATTTTTAAAAATTTATTGGGGTTTTGAAATATATGGATTTTTTTATGTAAGGGATAAAAATGCCTTGTTCTAAATATCATTATTGTTTTGAAGTGTACGTGGGTCGATAAACACAGGGGATAATTCCGATAAGAATGTATTTTCATCAATAGTTTAATACCGTTGAGTTTTTTTTTTAATATAATAAACTAGTTAGAAATATTTATACAATTTGAAGTCAAAAGATATAGAGTCTAATTTATATATATATATATATCCTGCTTGTGAACGGAACGCAAATTGAACGGCGTCAGCTGAACGCACGTTCAATGAAACGGAACGCTGAACGGAACGCAACTTTTTTTTGAACGCTGTGAACGTTGTAACGCAAAAAAAAAGAGTTTTGCTTTCCAGCGTTCAATTTTATCCAAACTTTTCTTGGACTTTTTATGGAAATTCTTTTCTAATAAAACGTCATCACTACGCA
>CP045902.1:8350622-8368652 GCA_013387185.1 Caligus rogercresseyi
TTTTCCGCTTTTGGTTGAAATTTCATTCATTATAAAAGTCAGTATTTTTGTCAACTTGATTTCATAGAATTGAACTTGTATAGATATGAGTAAGCGCTTGCGCTTGATGGCCATTCATTATATATAAAAAAAATATGTCTTATTAGGTATTTTATATGCAACTACTTCGACTTTTATATAAGAACTGAAATACAGGGATAAAAATTAAGAACATATCATTCAGATCCAAGAGGTTTACCATTTCATGGGGGTATTTCTAACAATCATCATACTTTAATTAAGCTTAAACATTTTGTACTTTTTGGTCCAATATTTAAATTAAACAGATTTAAAAAATCCAATTACAAATTATAAGCGTTAACTATACCTAATTAAACAACCATACATTCAAAACAATAAAGGAAACGTATAGTAGTAATTAAGTCCCCATTTAAACCATGCAAGTATATAATTACCTTTAATAAGCGTTATTGATTTTTTAATAATATATTTGTTTTCCAGGATTGTCTCCTACTTTTGATAAAAACAATTATATTCGTGAGTATGAGGAACTTTGATTCGATTTTAATGATATATTGAAGGGGATCAGTAAATGATTTGTAGTTGTTATGGATTGAAAATCCGTATAAAGGACGATGTATGATCAGAGGGATTAAATGATTATCGCTGAGTTGTATATACTAAGGAGTGCAGGGATGACTCATATATCATAATGCCAACGTCGTCTTTTTTTACTATTCACATCCCTTTCTCTCCACCTATCACGTACGAGAACAGGTTCCGGAGTGTTTTTCTTACTCAAAGTCTATTTTGATGATAAAAGTATCGTTGAACGACTTTGATAATGTTTGCTAAGGCCATAACTACTCAACCTCAAAGACATTTAAAGATGTTTAAGGATATAATAAAAGATTTGTAAAAGTTTAAAACTTGTTTCTTTCCTAACACCTGCATTATTATTACCTCCGCCGAAGGATGTATGTTTTCACTGGCGTTGGTTTGTTTGTTGTTGATTTGTTGGTTTGTTGTCAGCAAGATAACTCAAAAAGTACGGAACGGATTCGGATGAAACTTGGTGGAGTGTTGGAAATGTCCAAAGTAACATGGCTTAAATTTTGGCATCTCTGAGTGCAGAATTAAGATGCAAAACGAGCTAAATACTAATAAATATTTCAAGTTAGCCTACTCTGCCATAGATGTCGCTGTGCTGTGAAATCGGGTGCCGGGAGCGTCTTCCTCTCGGAATTTCCGTCGAGGGGAACCCTCCCCCGTCCCTCTACGCCGCCCCAGTCGTGAAAAATCCGCCTCGGAAAGCTCATAAGGACCCCTTGACGGCGGAGGAGGTTTGCACTCTCTGAGTGTAATATAGCCTCTAGTTATTTTTGTAATATGTTTCTAACAAGTCTAGAAATTCCGATAATGTCTCAACTCCAGATTTACTCATTTGACCTGGGACTTTTTTTAAATGTTTGCTAAAATTCCCCATCCATTACAGCTTATAGCGTCATTGCAAGTGTTAAAGTTCAATTTTAGTGTTCCCAGACTTTGAGTCTTTATTTTTACCGCGGAATTCAAGACTTTATCTTTATATACAGATTTTATAAATTGAACTATTTGTATAGATCAGTAAATGAGAAATAAAAATTATTATTTATTTTAGATTATCTTCTTTTTAACAATTTCCTGTTTATATTTGGTTTTTAAATATATATTTATTTTTTGTGCTTATATACATTCCAGCTCAATAAAAAAGTATTTATGTTATGCTATGTATTGACTCATTGAATATATTTTTGTAATTACGAAGGGGAGAAAAATATAAGCCGCTATTATGGGTAATCAGTAGCAAGTTGTGTTCAATCTGTATTGGTTGAGTCTAATATAAACTACCATTAGATTTATAAAATAAAGTATTAGGGCCTTTAAAGGTCCATAAGACATCGTATAAGTTGCTTAGGTAAACTTAAGAGCTGAAATAAATTCGAATGTCTCCAGCTTTAAAAAAAGTACATAATATGTTTTATCACTCATTATTTCCCACCAAAACATATATGAAAAAGGTTAAATTAAAACAAACTTTATACACACGGGTATTTATCAACACTAACAATCGCTGTACTAGCTCAGATAGTATTTAATTTACTTTACAGTTCAGGAAGCTAAAATTATTTTACATTGGTATATAAGTATAATGTATTACATTGAAAGACTCAAATTGTACATTAAATTACTATTTAACATTTTTTTAAATACATTATTAAGATTCCTCCCCAAGATTTTACAAGACTTATACCTCCGCCGAAGGAGGTATTGTTTTCACTGGCGTTGGTTTGTTGGTTTGTTTGTCAGCAGGATAACTCAAAAGTACGGAACGGATTCGGATGAACTTTGTGGAGTTGTTGGAAATTCCAAAAGGAACAAGTGATTAAATTTTGGCATCTCTGAGAGCAGAATTAAGATGCAAAATGAACTAAATACTAATAAATATTTCAAGTTAGCCTACTCTGCCAATAGATGTCGCTGTGCTGTGAAATGGGTGCCGGGAGCGTCTTTCTCTCGAATTTCCGTCGAGGGGAACCCTCCCTGGTCCCTCTACGCCGCCCCAGTCGTGAAAAATCCGCCTCGGAAGGCTCATAAGGACCCCGTGACGGCGAGGTTTGCACTCTCTGATTGTATATATGCCTCTAGTTTATAATATTATAAAAGTATCTATCTTTAATGATTTACGGTTATAGTTTTCCATGGGATATAACTATTGTACTTATGGGAGAGTATTAATATAAGTACAATAATAGAAAAGTATCTCCGTTTAAATGTTTTGTAAGGATAATATAGTTTATCGGGAAATAAACCGTTTTTTACATAATACAAAAGTGAATATTAATAATTATTTAAAAGCATTAAAATAGGATATATATTTTATCTTCTTCGAAATAAATAAATTACCGTCAAATATGTTTTCTTTAAGACCTTTTTTTTAAATCAAATACTAGAGGGAAAATTAGATTTCAAAAATGACCAAACATCTGTTTATATAAGAATAATTAATTCAATATTAAAGCAGGATGATAATAGTAGTAAACAGTTAAATAAAACTATAAAAATTACTGAAGTAAAACTCCCAAAAAAATGTACACTTTAGAGCAAAAAAGCTGTCAATAAACCCAAAGTTTAATTCCAAATTTAGTTAATCATACATTATCTGAGGCGTTTGGTATTTTGCTACGTAACTTTTTGAAGGGCTAATATTGTTATAAACCTATAATTAATTCCATATCCGTAATATATATAAATATATATATCTGATATAGAATAGTTTAATACACCTAATATAGGTATAAAACAAATATTCGAACTTCAATTAAGTTAAATAACATCTGTATACCAAACAGCTCAGATAACGAGGTTCAGAGAATAATGTTATCACACATGTTCCGTTCTTTTGACATACATTCGCTTTCCTTCCAAATGTTTTGCCTCTTGTTAATAATTAAAGATTAACCAATTGTTTCCTGAAGATTAACCGACAAAGACAGGGACTAGTTAATGATATGGCTAGCCTCAAAACCTTATACTTAGTAATATCATACTTGAAATAAAACTGAGTATATAATGCGATTCACTGATAATGTAATCAGACGGGCAATTCGTAATTTGATATAAGAGTTATCATTTTTTAAATTGCATGTCCTATATTTTCCTTCAATTATGAACAATCTCAATAACCTGAAAGAAACGAGCAGTATGTATACCTTAAGGTTTTGTCAACCGCTTCCATTTATTTTAAACAAAAAAAATATATAGAAATATAATTTTTTTAAAGTACTTTGAATAACAAAAAGAAGAGATAAAAAGTACTCTTTACATATATATAACTTTAATAGAGACCAAAAATACAAGCAAATACCCATTGACGTTTTATTTCATTACTTTACTTCAGAAGCCTAATTATATTGTCCTTGAACGACTCCAATGACAGATTATATATATCTATACTAAGCTAAAAGTATTTTTTTATCGGATATATTTGGGGAATTAATATGTCATCAAGTCTATTTTAATGGATTTAATAGAGTCTATAAATATTTACTTATATGTAAAGCATATTATATTTAATTTGAAACATAAACACATCGCAAATCAATCACTTCAGAATGGGCAGAACAAGTGTAACGAGTTTGATGTAAAAAAAAATCTGTTCATAAGTATATATTTGAGCTTAGAGAAGCGTAATTGTTTTTAATGAGATGAAAATCATCACTTATCCATTAATTGGATTATATTTCCTTGTTTCCCTCCTCCCTATCTTCCTTCACCCAACTTTCTGACAAAGTTCATTTTTCCAATCACTTTTGTTGTTCTTTTAATCTATGTAGCTCGATACAAAGTTAGTGATAACAAAAAAACATTTTTTCGCTCATATATTAAAACTAGCCACAACTAAGGTCAGCCATGTCAATTTACCTTGGATCAAAAAGCATATTTTGACTTCTACTTATAGAACTATGTTAAACTATATAGGATGCTAAACAATTGATGCCGTACTCTCTTTTTCATGTTGTTCCATCATTAATCGTGTACTTTACACTATTTCGAAATACTTATTACTAATGGCATTTTAAGTTCATCTTACACATTTAATGACTAAATCTAGTGATATAATGTATCGTTAAATACTATGAAAGGAAATTGAATTACCAGTATGCACTTAGTCTAACTTTGATGTTCTAAGAGCGCTCATTTTCGATCTGGAACTTTGTTATTGGTCAACAGAATATATAAAAGTATAAATTCGAGGTAGCCAACACCTTTGAAACCAGTATTGTGCCAATGTGGCGTTAGTGGAAGGAACAAAAGACTACAAAAATTGCTCTACAACAATCCAGATGGAGGTAAAGCATTGAAACAAAGTTGCGCATCGAAGCGTCTACCTTACAATAATTTCATTATACCCTCTTCCTCTTTTTTGCTCTGTAGAGGTCGCTCTGCAAGCAAAATTCATACGTCACAAAGTTGTTGTTCCATTCAAATATGATTGTCATTCATTCATTTAAATGTATTTCTTCAACTTTAATTAAACATTTTACATAGTAAATTACTACTACTACTACGATCCTTTTTTGATCAATATCCAGTACTTACACGGAAAAGTCAAGGTAAGGTAATTATATTTTACTTTTATCACCATATTATCTACATATATGTAGATGATTACTAGAACCCTTAATTTATAAATTTAGTGATATAATTTAAATCCTTTATAAAAATCATCAAAGCCTCTTCATGTTATAATTCCAGGTCTAACTTCTTTGTCGAATTACATTCAGCTTTTCCGTCATGGGTATATGTTCCGTCCTTGGATGTAATACCAGAACTGGTTCTAAAATTTTAAAAAACCATGGAAACATTCAGCTCTTCCGCTTCCCATTTCCGAAAAGTTCCAAAGAAGTTATACGAAGGAAACAATGGATAGCTAACTTAAACTATCCCCTTATTGGAAACCAGCTCCAGCTTCTTTAGTTTGCGAAAAGCATTTTGAACCAAAAATGTTTTACCCAAAAACATCGTTAATGGCCAAGAAGTTCTTAAAATTGGATGCAATTCCGACATTGCAGTCACTCCCTCTACGTGATCACAACTACCATAAGGAAATTGAACAGAGTCATCGAGAAAAAAACTTCGTTCCCCCTTTGGTATCTGAAGACCAGGTCATAGACTCATTACCCATGGAAATCCAGCATCCTCAAGAAATGCCATCATGCCATGATATTAATTTAAAAGAAGTTTCTGTTCAGAGCATATGCCATGATTTATATAAAAAAGATCAGACATAAAGATAGAATCATATTTTCTCTAAAAGAAAGTATTGAAGTTATGCGCAAAAAGATATGCCAACTTGACGATCAAAGCATTTATGCATATATGATTCTCCACTCTACGCAGGGCATTGTAGACGGGCTAAAATTTACTGCCCAATTTCAAATTTCAGGACAATTATTAAAATTTTATTACCCCTGCAACAATTGCGGTTGCTTATACAACAATATCTTACACGCATTCGTTGACTGCCCTGCGCTATCATTGGTGAAGCAGTTTTTAAAACTTAATTTATCTGAAAATAAAATATTTTCCCCTAGTATTCTAAAGGCCTATATTCTATTCGGGCCATACAAAGTGGAAAAAAAGTTCCCCCTCTAGTCATAAAGCTCTAAACGCAGCAGTAAGCAACATCAAATCATTAATTGCTAAGCAACTAACGGCAAACTCTTATGTGGAAGCTGAGGACCTGAGAGCGATCATCCTTGGTGCAGCGGTTCGTTACGAGGCGCTCGATGTCAAAATTCCTGACCCTGGTTCTCCTTCTTGGAAATGGGCGGGAGATATTGTACGATTTGTGCCATCTCGCTCAGGAGTATACCTGAAAGCTCTGAAGAGGATTTTAAGACGTCATCGGGATTTTTAAAAAATAAATAAACGCTGTTTCGTCCATGTATATAAGGTTATAATCTCTTGACAGTAAATATGTTCTACAATGTTCATTCATGTTATTTATTTTAACGTAACTGTCAAGAGTATTTTTATTTATTTATAGTTGTCTGTATTTTAGTGTAGTTATTTTTTACACTGTTTTATAATATTTGATAGCCAAATAAAGAATTTTATACCGTAAAAAAAAAAAATCAAAGCATTTACCAATTAAAATATTTCAATTCGACTTATTAAAAAATTTAAAAGTTAAGAATTCAAAAATAGAACCTTTTCCAATGAATCTATAAAGATGCATTAAAACTAAGAATGGCTTGTGGAAGATCAGGTATTGCGAGAATATTTTCCCCTGCCTTGTATTAGGACTCTCCAAAAGAGAACGGAATTTTTATTTATTTAACGACGGAATTTTCTTGAAATTTTGACATGTTAAAAGTCAAAGTTAGGAGCATGGCAGAAATTAATAGAAATGCTTCGTTAACTTTAGATGAATGTTCCATTAATATTTCTATTGATTATGATACCAAAAGTGGATCTATCATGGGTGAATCAAGTTTTCCTGATTCGGAAGGTGATGCTACGAAAGCGTTAGTTTTTATGCTCTCGGAGTATCTACTGTTAAGCGGAAGCAAATAGTAGCGTATTACTTTACACCTAATTCTTATGACGGGAAAAATTAGGTCCAATTATATTAATATCATCCGAATGTCCCATGTAATGGAATAAATGTTTTGAGCATTTCAACTGACATGGGTAGGCTTGGCAGTGTGAGACACTTTTTCTAGAAAGGTTAATTGTTTATATATTAGGAGTGGTTTAGGTAAGTTCGACCCGAGGAACTCGAATCTGAAGTCGGATTCCGGTCCGAGGTCGCATTTCTGGTTTGCTGAAAACACCATCAAACGCATTTAAATAGCTTTTTTGAAGGGTTTTAAAGTCTTCTAGACATTTTTAACCACGCTTATCGTGATCAGCGACCCCGAAAACCCCTAAATAGACCCCCATGAAGATCAGGAAGGGGTATACCTGATTTTAATAGTATTTTCTTCTATCATTTGAAAAATAATAAAAAAAATGATTATTTTATGGAGTTTTCAGTAAGAACCAAAGTCCTGCATCACCTGGCATCTGATAGTTCTCCAAAGTCTGTACTTTACCAAATCTGGTGATTTCGGTTTCAAATGACGTCTTTTTTTTTTTCTTTTTTTTGGACTCTTTTTTTCTTCCTTATTTTAACTAAACCATAAAACATCGAATTAAACCTTTTTTTGAAAATCTAGAATTAATCGTCAATTAGACACTTTTTTTTCGGTAAATCTGAAAATTTTCTATTTGCTGAATCACGCTGAGTCTTGAAACTTCGCATACTTATGGAAATTGTACTGCGGCGTCTTTTAAACATACTTTCAGCGTTCAGCGAGCATCAGCTCGTGTACTTCCGGTTTCGATTTCCGGTTAAAAGTCACTTTTTGAACTTTTTTTTCCATTTTTGAAATCAGCGGGAAAAACTATCTTATAAACCACCCCAATAATGGAAATATCTTACTTCGTCTAGAAAATAAAAATTCTCACACTGCCAAGCCTAGACATGGGGCCGCAAAATTTAGGCATGTGGAAATAATTTGGTATATAAATTGTGGAAGTAAATCTTAAAACATAAATAAAGTAAATAATCCAGCCAATTTAAGTGAGAAAGTTCATTTTATTGCGGATCCTTCACATTAATAAAAAAATTGGCGAAATTTACTTTATTCAAATGACATCATTTGTCTGAGGATACTGTAAAATCAAATAATCTTTTCTCAAATATAATTACCTTAAAACATTTTGAGATGGTCGCTGATTTTCAAAGAGATTTTGTTTTGAAACCGGCTCATAAATTTGATGAATCAACCATTAATCTAAATAAGTTTGATAAGATGAAGGTTGGTCCTGCTTTAAATTTCTGGTCACATGAAGTTAGTCGAACCATGACGTATATGGTAGAGGAAGAAAAGTCTGATCGAAATTTATTAACAACTGCATGGTTTGTCGACAAATTAAGAACATGGTACGACTTTGTTTGTTCTCGAAATTTAGTTTTTACTTTTGACCAAACAAATGTTGATAATTACGAACAGGCAATTATTTTTTAATTGAATTTATTGCCATAATTTCAAAAATAAAACTAATCTCTAAAACAAATAATAATATTTCATGGAAACCTACACAAACTGGATCAATATTAACAACAATGTCAATAATTGATGTCCAAGAGAAACTTATTAAAGCTGGACTTCAATACGTCATGACATCAATTTTTTTTCTGATAGTATCGAAAATGTTTTTAGCATGGTTAGAGCGACCAACCCTTGTCCATCTGCTAAAGAATTTAAGTATATATTACGGTTGATTTGTCTGAGTCAGTTCATGAAAGATGTGAAATCTAGTAATTATTACTACGATGACTCTTCTTTCTTGGCAGAGGCTCTTGATTTTAAAACATCTTCACATGAAAAGCATGAAACAACAGCAGAAATTGATTTTATTCCACAATTTGTATCAAACCTTTCAAATTCTCCTGAACTTTCAAAAAATGAAATTAATATTTTATATTATTTATCAGGTTATATTGTTTTTAAAATTGAAAAATATGATCCTCATTGTGAGTCTTGTTTATCGACTTTGAAAACTAATATGAATGATTACTACCATGACGAGATCACCAAACTCATACAAATAGCTGATTATACAGGACATAGTTTAATTTACTGTTCTCATGAAGTTTTCAAACATATAATTTTACCTATTGAAAATGCTATAAGAAATATGGATAACTCTTCATATAAGGCTCAAAAGAAAAATCTCTCCATTAAGATCAAACATGCATGTGATGTCATTACAAAAAATTATAATCTTATTCCACAATGTCATTCGTTAAAAGATAAAATTATGAATAGATTCATTAGGTTAAGGTTAGTTATATTTACAAGAAGTCTTAAAAGAATACAGGAGATAAAAAATGATAAAAAATACAATAGTCTACTGTCGTCTAAAAGTATGGCAACAAGAATTTCTAAAAAATAATATAAAATTGTATTATGTTAATAAATATATAAATCATATTGAAATAACACATTTCTAGACATTTACTTATAACATTCGAAATAGAAGAAATTGTTTATCGTTTTGAGATGGAAATTTTTGCTGAGGAAAGACCCAAAAATATTAATCTAAAACTCTTCCTTCTTGAACATATAAAGTTGCTTTCAGTCTGAGGATTTGATTCATAATTGTCGTGTTCATAGACATATAGGTTCGGTGATGGATCGGAGCCCTGGATGAATAAAATAGGTGACAAGGAGTTGTGAGATGGAGCACCATGTATTTTCTACATACTACAAACTCCCCTTGTTTTCGGCTTATATATCCGCTAAGGCAAGGGACTCATACAAAGTACTAAAATAGATAAAATAAGAAAAGTGGTCAACAATACATTTCATTAATAGGTTGATTAACAGCCTGAAAATTGTAGATGAATAAAAAACCCAAACGATATGGAACATAAAAGACAAAAGGTTAAAATAGTTTTTCTAATATGAGGCAAAGAGATACCCTTCGTAAGAGATATCCTCACTCCAACGGTGTGAAGTATCAAAGTGTCCTTCACAGTCTGCCCACACTGTAACGATGAGGATAATGACTGGGTCCTTCGAGGACTGTCATCACTCTAATGGTGCAGAGTAACGATCCGCCTTGCTCGTAACCATGACGTTCTTCTAATTAACAACGGAGGGCCCGCTAGGGAGATCATTCAAATATCCTTTTCTCGATCAGTAGGAAAATCAATTAAGGAAGAAGCTCCAGGGGCTAAGAGATTCCCAGACGGAAATTTTCTTCCACAGAAGAGAGAGCTCCAGGAGGAGCTTGGGATTTCTAGATGGTGGTTTCCCAAGGAGAGAATCGGGCTTGTGCAACACTGTTGTTCTCGGGGTAGAGCACACTGGAACCCACTTCAACACTCCATTGATGATCCAAGACGAAAATACATCTGATTTGCCCCTTCCTCATGACCTTCCCCACGAGACTCCGTGGGACCGGATTCGTGTCCTCTGCAAACTCGAGGAGCTCCCTCGCCTTTCGGACGCACTCCTTGTTGTCCCCCGTGACACGAAAGGTCGAGCTCCAGGTTGATGATGCCGCCCACGCTCCGGGCCTGCTGTATGTTTGCCCCGTGGGCTCCGATGGCTAGGCCCATGAGCTTACTGTGCACGTGGAACTCCTCTGTGGCCTCCAGGTGCCGCTCGACTTCCACCGTCTTGCTCTTGAGGACCTTCTGTGTGAAGTTTCGAAAGTGCATGCCCTGGATCATGGCGGCTTTCAACTGCGTGTCCTCGTCCGTGCTCACGACCCGCAGTGACCGCTTGGCAGGCTCGTACTTGAAGGAGCAGGCGTTGATGGACTTGACAAAGAAGGCGTGGGAGTCCTCGTCCACTGCGTAAATGTCCTCCATCTGCTAGGGCAGCGGGATCCAAAAGGAATCAAAGTCCTTGTCCTGGATGTGTGGCATGCTGGATCGGGGGCAAAGGCGGTCCTGGTGGACCACTTGGTTGAAGCTCGGGAGCTCCCCAGCGGAGGCGGAGCTTCAAAGGACGGCCACGTTGCCCCGGAGCTCCTTGACGCGTGCAGGCCACCAGCCAAAGGCCTCAAGTCCCGTACGGTGTTGAGGACTTCCACTTCCTCCCCGATGCTGAAGCTGTGCGTCCCCGGGTGGCTCGTGGCGTGAGGGAGCCTCCGGACGGAGGAGAAAGGGAAGCGTGAGAGGGGGAGCTCCCGGGAGTCGAAGCTCGGAGGAAGAGGGATAGACTTCCTCCACATGGCCGCTGTAGTAAGCACCTCCATATGAGAGGAACCGGACACGCTCGGAGACACGGAAGAGGGTGAGGAGGACATCCGGGGACACAACACTTCTTCCTCATGACGGACGAACAATCTTCTGGGAACGTATTCACAGCAGCAGCTGTTGTGCCTCCTCCCCGTCATGGGCCTACTCTACTAGAGGTTTCGTGATTGTTTTGAGAGCCTTTACGTCCTTAGCTTTGTTGTCCTAGAACTAATGCGCCAGCAGCGCCTCTATCGGAGAAAAGAATAAACGTATATACACTATCATCAAAACAAAAAATGATCACGTGGTGTGCGATGCGCCACTTTCTTTCAATGCTTTAGATGGAGGGAGTCTGCCTGGTCTTTGAAAAAGTTACTAACCTTATTAACCATACTTGGCCGCGATGTGATAATTAGGCAGGAAATTGTGACCACAATGCTTATAGACACAAAGTATCAAGCGTCCAAAAGTAATTGAAGTGTTTTCTCTAAAGCTCTGCCGAAAGTTAACAAAAGTCACCAATTTTATATAAAAATTGGCTATTATTCTATTGCAAACCACGAAAACGGAGGACATAAGTCTGGAAGCGAGTGATATTCTCTGATGAGGTTACATTCGAACTATACATGCCATTGATGTTCAAAACCATAGCGCTTTGAACGCAAAACAAAAACGAAGTTAAATAAATGAAGCGACCAAATAAAATTCCTCTCCGGGGAATAATAAGCTTCCAAAGCCTCAACAAACAAGGCCAGCATTACATCAAACAACACATATTATGTAGAGAACACCCTATGAAAGTGTTTTCTCTCTGTAATCGAAATGATGGTAAGAAATGGTTCGATCCTGAAGATCCAACTTTCACCAGGCATGTCAAAGCAGTTTTTTTACGGTAAAAAAAACAAACATTGTATTCGATAATCTGCGAAAATTTTATAAAATGTAAAAATAAAATACACTAAAATGTTAAAATATTTATTTTTCCCACAAAATAAAGTCCTGCATAAAATTCTAATTAGAGTAAACAGTGGCTCAAAAATCTACATAACCTAGGAGCTCACCTGATTTTCCATGACTAAAAATCTATCAGTATTAGCCATAGAAAAGCTCAAATGATATATAATCCGTGTAACAAAGTTTTTGTCAATAAGTTTAAACTGTTATTTCTATTTGCCTATGTCCAGCAAACATGAAAAAATACTTTTAATCATATCTAATTTTGCTTTTGTGTCCAGGATAAGGATATTTGTGAAATTTACAATTTACATCATTTCTAATGGTTCAGGCCCAGTTACCTTCGTGGAAAGTAAGAATAACCACCAATGTCAGAAGTATTTATTTTTCTACTATATCTATGCATTTCAAATCCGTTTTTATAATTTATTATCTTTCGTATTAATCGAAAAAAATCGGCTATATATTTCAAAAAAGTTGACCATATTTTAGTGTTCTATTTGAGCGGTGATATTTTTTTGTTTCGAGTCTATTGACTATAATCAATATGTAATATTTTTGGTATATGTCAATGCATTTCAGAACAGTTTTTATAATCTCGATATCTGGCAGAAAGTAAAGAAAAGATCAATTTAGTAGGACGAATTATTGATCATATTAAGCAACTACTTTAGGTGATAATGAGGTTGTATTAAATTATTGTGCTTTGTTAGGAAGAAAAAAACAGGTTTGCCTTTTTATTACATATAATATTTACAAGTGTCAAAAATAATTTTATTTTTTAGAGAGTTACTGTGATTTTGAAAATTGCATTTCAATATTGTTATCAAATTATTTAAGGAACTTGCAAATAAAAAGGTAAACCTGTTTTTTTTCTTCGTATTTTGGAAGACAACATCAATTATTCGACATCCTATAATGCTTATTCATTTCCTCACAAATGTAATTTCACCAAATCAAATAATCATATTTTTTCATATCAAAAAAACTTTTATTTTCCTTTTTATACCCGGATCGGGTATTCATTATCTATTGAAAGGGATGCGAGCATTCACTCTTAATATTGAGAGTTTTAGTCTTTTCGTTAGGCCCATCGAGTTTAACTAGTAATATCCATATAAACAATAAAATATGGATGTCAATATCGTTTAGGATAAGTAAGACAGGCCTGCAGACTTCATTATTGGATTCAAACTGTGGCAAAAAAATCAGAGTTTGTTAATGATTTTCTTAGTTGATTTCCAGAGCTGCGACAACCGAATGTAAATCTATATTAGAACTGGAAGCGGAGTTACATGATGTGAAGAAGTTGAACTTTGCAAAATAAATAAACAACTCCGGAGCTGAAAGGGCATTAATATCGGACAACGTATAACAAAGACAGTTAAGGAAATAACTTGTTGCTATTGCCTTCCTTTCCTTCAAAATCCGAGTGCATATATGACCTATATAAAAATAACATGTATCATATTTCAAAGGATTTCTATTAAAAATTATAACAAATTATGTAATGAAGTGTTTTTGTTATAATTGTCCGATACTAAATACATATGAAGAAGTCACAGAGTAGATACATAAATATATTTCTTACTTTCTTATCTACCGCACCGATCGATATTTGGTATATAATAAAATCTACCGAATACCGAATCGGTGCTACCGAATCCCAGCTTTGCTTGATATATATACTAGAGGTCGACTGATAATGTATTTCAGGGGTTGGATAAAGCAATAGTTTTTCATGAAAAAGTCAATAATAGGTTCATTGACCGGTAGTTTCTTCCCTCGGTTCTTGGATGTTTGTAGGCATCCGTAATAGCCCCTCCAGTCTTTAAAAATTACTGTACGCCGGACTGTTTTGACACCCTGGTTTTTCATTTCTTTATATTGAATGGCCTGTACTGACCTCGGATTTACCTAAATCGCTGTATATTGTTCATGTTATGGGTTACATATATGGACACAGAGCAGAGACATAAATAATTTCTCTTTCTTTCTTATCTACGCACCGATCGATATTTGGTAGATATATAATAAAATCTACTGAATACCGAATCGGCGGTACCAAATCCCAGCTTTGATCATTGATGACTCCATGTAAATGTTTATTATATGAAGATAATTTTTAACATTTAATGCTCCTAGGACCTAATTTTTCCTAAAATATATCAATGTACTGCTTGATTTTGAAAATATCAGTGGATCATTTTTATTTTATAACTTCAAGTAAATGCTTCATTATAATCATTATTCGCTAATAATGAGCATACAACTTACAACAAATGTGGATATCATTAGTTAGTCAAAGTGTGGAAATTGAGAGAGTGAAATAAAATTGATGTTTTATGTAGGCCATTCAAGGCCTCTCATGTCCTCAATATAAATGCCATTTTTAAAATAATTAGGTGTAAAATACAGGTAGAATCTCAAGGAGTCCAAATTAGTTTTTTATATACATATAAAAATACACGAAAAAGGTAATGTTTGGGGTATTGTCCAAACATGATAATTTCAAAACTTCTATTATTCGTGTATTTTTGGATGAATATAAAAAAAATAATTTGGAATCCTTGGATTCCTTGAGATCTATCTATATTAGCATCGAAATTGGGAAATGAGAGGCGATTGAATAGCGAGAAAAAAATACTACTAAGTTTACTACATAACTTCAGGTTCTGGAGGGCAATTGCTATTTGATTTGGTAAACTTTATATATATATATTATATATATATATAAATATATATATATATATATATATATCATATATATATATATATATATATATTATATATATATATATATATATATATATATATATATATATATATATATATATATATATAATATATATATATATATATATTATATATATATATATATATATATATATATATATATATATATCTATATATATATATATATATATATATATATATATATATATATATATATATATATATAGTATATATATACAACAATGATTTGTAGTTTTTAAATAAGTACAAAAGTACGTTTATTACATCACTTTTTTTAATATCTAAAATTGCATAAAAATTGAGCATTGATATTTTATTTATGCAACAAGTAGTTAAATACTCAAGGACTTCTGTGATCATTAAAGTTGTTTATTTTGGCAAATATACTCGATTACGTAACTTTCATGATAATTGAGTTTGCAAATTTAAACCAGCTTTATCTCAATTTCCAGAGTATCATACTAAACAAATAACATCATACACAATACTTAGCTGCAGGGTAAAATATATGTTTTTGCTGTCCAAGTCGTTAACCATGATTGTGAGTACAAGCAAAATATCATAAATCATCATTAAAAATAAATCTGCAACATGGTATAGAAAATAGAGATCAAGCAAATATACCGGCAGTGATAGTGCAACGTTCAAACTATCTGTACCCAGAGGCGCGGGAAGACATTTTTGGCAGGGGGTGCTGTTGGTGGGGGACGAACTTTTGAACGGGGATCTGGGGGCCCTCCCCCAGAATTTTTTTATAGATGCAACTTCCTGCATTCTAATCAATTTTAGGGCATGGCAAATCCCATCTGACTCACTCTTTCAGAATCTACCAAAGAGTTGGTACACACAACACAATCATTTCTGTAGCAATCAGAATCAATGGTAGCAACTCATGCACTCGCTCTTGCCAGCACTACCTACGGCACTGAAAATAGCAATTAAACACAAAGCACTCGGCGGTGCTGTACATGAAAATAGCATAAACCAATGACTTGCCAATTCCCCTTTGTTGCGGAAGAGTTACTGCATTGCTTTTCAGTGCAGCTGATATTGAATAAAAATAAATACATTATCACAGTACTATTATTATTATTATAGACCTATTAGGCCTTTTGTGTCCACAGCTCTATCTCCCCTCAGTGCACATACAAGTATAATAACAAAGAATGTGTCATATATACAGTATTTATATATAGCTTAGGCCAGGGATGTCAAACTCAGGCCAGAATGATTTATAAATACCATATCTTAGTAGGCCTATTTATTGGCCTATATTTTGTTTGGTCATGAAAACACAAATATAATTGTAGGCTTATACAATGAAGGAATCGGATTCTTACTCATGCGCTCCTTGAGAACGAGGATGCACTCAAGTGCGCCGGACACACTCGCGTTGTCACCCTGCAGACTCTTTGCCACTGTCTCGCATGGCCCAAACATCGCTTCACAGCAAAGCAGACCGTATGCTGTTCTGGCTTTCTGCGCTTGCTTCAGGAGTCCAAATATTTTTTGGCGAGTCTCGCCACGAACAGTTCTGTCCTCCTGTAGAGTGCGTAGGGTCTGGAGGAGCGGCCCGTAACCCTGTAGCAGTCTGCTTATAGCCCTGGTCCTCACACACCACCTTGTGGGACACAGCGCTGCTAGGTTGGTGACAGGTTCCCCCTCTGAGAACAGGCTCTGGTAGAGACTCATTCGTTTCGCAGACTCCCGGATGACAGTGGAGACGCTTTGTACAAAGTTGAAGATTTCCGCTATCAGAGAAACATCCCGCGCCACCTCTTGCAATGCCAGGTCTAACGAGTGGTTACAGCAATGGACAAACAATGAGCCAGGGCAAAGTTCTGCCAGACGCGTCCGCACTCCACTTATTCTTCCGGCCATGTTGCTTGCCCCGTCAAAGCAGTAGCCCTGCAGCTTTTCAATAGGCAGGTTCAGTCGCAAAAATATGTCAACAATGCACCTGAACAGACTGTCTGCCGTGGAGTCTGGTGCACTGTATACCCCAAAAAAACACTTTGTTTGCCCATTTGAGAATCCACGTAATGTAGATGGCAGGAAAACTGTTCCGATGAGCTGATGTCTGTGGTGCCATCAGCTGTCAACCCGAAGTAACTTGAACTATTTGCCTCCTGTACCAACTTTCGCTGCACAGCATGTGCAAGCTGCTCAATCATTTCGTTTTGGATCGTATCCGAGAGCCAATTATCTCTCCGCAGCATCCATTGGCGAGCTTCAGGAAGAGACTCGGTGCGATCCAGCATCATTAGCCAAAATTGCCGTCCCGATGGTCGTGGCCACGGAGTGGTAAGCCCTGTCGGAGCAAATAGCGCACCGACTTGAACGCCTCGTTCAGAACGACCTTGGCAGTTTTCTGATCTTTTGCCACCACGTCGGAGAGTAAAGCGCTGATTGGGGTGTTATTAAGTGCAGCAACTTTATTCACGGCGCCCAGATGAAATGTCGATCTCTCATGCTCCTTGAATTGTTGGTGGCTTTACGCCAATTCGAAAAGCCCCCCTCTAATGAACACCGCGTCTGCTCTCTTCTTCTCCTCCTGTATAAGACCTTTCTCGACCGCAGACACGCAGGTGTAACACAAAGCTTTTTCCACATCCTTTAGGTAATGCAGCCACTTCCATTTTCCAAACCATGCTGATTTGAAGGATCTGGTAAAAGTTTCAGTCCCGAATTGTTTTGCTGGAAAATCCAAAGCTTGCGGCTGAAACGGCTCTGATGGCAGAGGGTGATGTCCCTGTTTCCACGACACTCTCCTCAGTATCTTGCGAAGGGCTAGCAGCAGTGCTAACAGGGATCACATCAGCAGCAGCAAACCTGTCCTGACGCTCCAGTGCTTGATATATTCTTGGTCCAATGCGTTGGGCTGTGGATTACTATTCTTCAAAGTTTGTTTTTGGGGAGGCTTTGAAAAAAAGACGACATCCTCTTCTGCGAAAGTTTTCGACTCTTTG
>CP045902.1:8368752-8391878 GCA_013387185.1 Caligus rogercresseyi
CTTGTGAGTCGAGACGGCTTCCTTTAAGCAGCAAACACACTCGCTTGTTTTATAGCGTTGTGTAAATGTGCATTTTAACTAATACTATATTGGACAGGTGCATTGAAACCTAACATTTATGATAGTAAGTATATGAAATTTACTTGTTTAAAATTAGTTACACTTTAACTTATAAAAGCGATAGCAAGACCCATATTATGAAATGGAATTAGTAGATATGTATAGTAACTGTATATTTTAAATGAGAGATCGATAACATATTCTCAACACAGCATGATTTGAATCCTGTAAAATATCTTCCAATATTATTTTTCTTCTTAGTTTTTTTTCCATATTGAGTTCAATAGAATAATTATATTTTTATTCTGTTGACTTTGAAGTTATCCATTTTACAAAACATGATGTTACAATTTTACTCTCCTTAATATTGAAGTAAAGAAAATGACTAAGATAGAATGGATTGGACACTCTTAAACGAACCAGATATTTATTATTTGGTCAAATAAATGACTTATTTATTCTTGTTATATGCCTACCTATAAGTATTCATGATCATAAAACGTTTGGTAATACAATACCATTATGATAATACTTTTTTGTTGATGTAATCATACATGAAGAGAATTCCTGACCCTGGATCTCCTTCTTGGAAATGGGCGGGATATTGTACGATTTGTGCCATCTCGCTCAGGAGTATACCTGAAAGCTCTGAAGAGGATTTTAAAGACGTCATCGGGATTTTTTAAAGAATAAATAAACGCTGTTTTCGTCCTTATATAAGGTTATAAGCTCTTGACAGTAAATATGTTCTACAATGTTCATTCATGTTTATTTATTTAACGCAAACTGTCAGAGTATTTTTTATTTATTTATAGTTGTCTTGTATTTTAGTGTAGTTATTTATTACACTGTCTTATAATATTTGATAGCCGAATAAAAAAAATTATAACCGTTAAAAAATATATATATATATATATATATGAAGAGTTTATATATGAGCAATAGTCTAAAACAATAAGAAAATAGAAAAAAATTACAATTTATCATATGAAAAATTGTAAAACGTAATATAAATTTAAAAAATAAACTATTCATAGGTTTAAGTATAATGAAATTGCTATTGAGGAAAGTGGAAAAGAAAAATGATATTCATTGGGCCACAAAATATATAATTTTGAAAATGGATGCTCTCAAGTATCACCTTCCATTATTTTTCTAAATGGTATCTCAGTTAAGTTCTGAATGATACTCGGCGAGTATATAAATATATATATATATAATATATATATATTATATAATTTTTTGAAATCTTATTATATTATATTCATACATAATATTTATCTTGGTGCCACATTTTGTGAGAGGTCAAATGATAAAACTGGGTTCATCTAAGATTTTTAGCTATCAAATTATCCTTTTCATTTATTTGGAGATATAAATCAAAGATTTCAACAACAAATAAATGATTTATAAAAAGTTGTGAGAAGACATGGAAGAGATCCTTTATTTTCTTAAATCATTTCGAGGCCTACAGCTCTCTTTCAAAAATCCTTTTATATTTTATACATTTAAGGTTAATTGCAGTGTCACACAAATGATAATAATCATCAGAGATGGAAAACAACTCTTCAAAACAGGATGTTTCTTGGCAATTATCTCTTTATCAACGAGCAAACAATTTAATGAGGGTTTTAAGCGAGAACCAGGAAACACGACCATAAATTTAAATGCTACGTACATTGTTCATCAAAAGACTAGAAATATACTTTCATCAGCCTAGTAACACAATGATAATAAAGCCAAAAAAATAAGTGTATTTTTAATGTTTGTAAGCACAATGCAGCCAAACCTGTAGTTAGCGACCAACTGTATATAAAGGACATTGATGAGTTTAACTTGAGTGACCATAAGTGATAAATTTGACTTTATAACAGTAAAATAGAGTAAATTGAAGGAGCTGAATCTACATATGAAGGCAGTTTTTGAGATTGGCACAAACAAATAGTAGATATTTATTCAATATATCTTTTCATTTAGATCAGTATTTCATCCGTGAGTTTTATCGATGAGTTTAATAGACAAAAACATCTTAATATTAGATAAAATAGATCATTATCAATATATTTATAACTTTTTTATGCTAAATGCACATTTTATATAACCCCAAGTGTATATATTCCACTATATTTAGGTTTTTTTAAATGATGGAACACATCTTCTTTTAACAAAAAAATAAATATTATTCTCTGGAATTGTTTCAAAAGTATGCTCCACTGGAAGTTTTAATGTATGCTTCCCGCAGAAAAAGTTTAAAACCAAATATCCTTCCAAGGTCATAGTAAAAAGGCAAGCTTTTACGGTATAATAAACATCTTTGGAACACTACTTATCCTGTACTGTGTTATAATAGCAAAAAATAAGGTGGTTGTGCGTTCTAGACTATGGCCTATGATCGTTACTTCGATTCTGTCGAAGATCAAGGACTGGACTTCAATAGGTATTCTGGAATCCTATCCTCAAATAAACAAACAAACTTACGTATGCAGTTACATAGGCACCATATTATGTATTTTTCAAAATATTGATCTTCCTCTGGCATAATTTGGGATTTCCATACATGATTAAAAGATCGGTTGTGGGCATAGAGATATAAGAATATAAAGAACTTATTTCTTTTAATAACAGAGAATCATCGATCAGCTGAATTGAAAGACCAATATAAACAAAGTAATATATACTACGCCATCGTAAGCTGATCATAGAAATAGAAATATTTATTATATTCGGGCAGAAGGACATATTTCTCTGAAGAATCCAATAAGCTCTCTATGTCTTTATATCTCTATGGTTGTGTGGGACTATCCCAACTATGATTATATATTTTATGTGGAGTAAAGCCTATGGTCTACATAATGAACTATCACAATACGCTCCAAGGTGAAAGACCCCCCCCCCCCCCCCCTCCCGCGTCTATTTGCATATTACTTTGATTCGGTAAGACTATTACATCATTGATATAGAAAACAATGCCACTCCGGAAGACCTTAAACCTTTTTTTGGTTGTCAACAATGACTCATTACCTTTGAATAAACTTTTATTCTTATGTAAATAATAAGCATAAAAGCTACCTAAAATGGAGGCCTTTGATGTTGTAGTTTTCATAACAAATGTGCCAAGAAATTAGAACTTATGTGGATACCAATTTATTGCCATTGCTCGGACGGATAAACATATATTATTAGTATGATGGAGTTCATTGTATGCATCATGTGAGACTTTGTCTGGCTTACCAGAGGAGGGTTTTCTTTAAAATACGTATTTATATTATATATAATATCATGTTTATTTTTAGGTTTTTTCATGAAATTATATTTGTTGATATTTACCACCAAACTATATAAATAGTACTAGATACTCAAAGAAGAAGAAAATGTCTCTACCTAAAGAGCTCTTTACAATGTAAAGCGACTTAAAATGACTGCACCTTTTGGTAATGACGCAATTTCTTCTGAGGAATAGTAAAAAGAAAAACCCTTCTAAATAATCCAGTGACGTCATCGTATTTGATTATTTAGAAGTCTCTTAAAATGACGTCACTGGTTATTAATGTTGATTCTCTCTTTTTCATTTCCTTATGCCTTTGTACTTTGACTCCTCATGGGATAACAACTATTCATACCTTTCGAAATAGGTTAATATAAATTAAAACGATTTTTTTATGGGTCATTTATTTAAAAATCATACATAAATATAATATATACAATAATAAATAAAAAGAGCAAGAGGGGCTGTGATAAAAAAAAAATCATAAATAAACATTGTAGTTTAAATTAACCCTCTGAGGCAAGACCCATCCATCATTAAAACATAATAATCTTCATTATATATAGTGGAAGTGAGTACACGAAATACAGGAAGAAAAAAGTTGTAAATATATGTATATAAGCATCCTTTATTGCACGGCTCCCTCGATGATGTCATTGAAGTCCTCTTATACCTTCTTACAATGAGTCTCAAACGAGAGTAAAAATGACAGGACCACTGAGGAAAAACTTTGACGATATCCGGCGAAGTCCCATAACGTCACTTTCTTAGAATGTGGAATCTTGAGGGCAAAGGCTCCATATCTTGCAACGGCAGAAATAAATATTTTGAATGAGTGTAACGATTTTTTCCCTTTATTTCTATAAATATGCATATTGTTTATTCCGGTACATTTATATAGGTACACTTTATAAGTATAGACAAATTATTATTGATGATCTTTCATTTGTAGTGAGTTAAATGGCTACCAAAACATATTAAATAAACTCCCACTTATTTAATCAAAGACCCTTCAATAATTTCAAATAACTGATACTTATGGAAAGGAAGAGAAAAAACAAAACCTCTTCTATTTGATTGTTGGCAAATGTTATAATACGAGGACATTTGATAAATATATTTTATGAAAATACAATTTATGGTTCTCTTTTAGAGCATTTTTTAATATTCTCTCGCATCAGAGACAAATAACTTTTATAACACCTATGCTGCAATTTTATGCATACAAATTCCGATTCTTCTAAGTACCACTCCACAAACAAATATTATGAATACGTGATCATAAAAGTGTTGACAATATAACTCTGTTATATGTTCTTATGTAAAGAAATAGTTAAAATTCAACCTTCCACTGTCATATCCGTATAATATAAATCTACACAGGAAGTAATATCTAAAATTCCTTTCATCAACGTTATTGAGTTTTCAAAAAAGATTTTAAACTACTTTTTAAGGATTTTTCTAATATATTTAGGGAATCAACTTTCAATTCGGGGGCGCAGGTTCGAATCCCGAGAAGGGGGGTCCCTTTTGGGTCTACCTCATTGATAAAGATACTAGGTTCTGTAGAATAATTTTAATCTGTTATGCTTATTTATATCCAGTTGGATACTGCAATTATGTCGAACCAATTAGACAAATTTTTAAATTTAGGGAATTGTATCCAGTGGCTTCAATGTTAAAGTATTTCATTGTATTTTTATTAGAAATTATTATATGAAACTGCTCCGATTTTTTATACAAAATATATTCCTTCCGTCTTTGGTGATTCATGGACAATAGCTGCCCATGAAATTCAATACTTCCTTCGGGTCCCCGTTTTTTAATGACGCCATAAAGAAGCTTTTAAAGAAATTTAGAAACTACAAATATATTTTTTATAATTTTCCGTGTTCTTTTCGTTTACTTTATATAATATATAAGATTGTTTAGTAGGATGCTAAAAATTTAAACTACAGTGCTTAATAAACTATTTTTTACGTATTAGCATCTAATTAGTTACCTTATACTTTGGTTATTGTATATATTCAATAACCGTGAAAAAAACCTAAATGTATGATTTTTTTTTAATTTACAAAAAAATAAGGAAGAAATCAATAATAATAAAAATTGATGAATAAACAATAAAGGTATTCGAAAGTGTTGAAATTTAAATATGCATTGATGGGTATCAGTAGAAAAATCTACCACCGATTGTATCGAAAAGCTGAACATCAATCAGCATTTCCTGTTCATCAACTTTTTTATAATATTCTGAAGATAATGATTATTAGAATAATAACATCCCTTACGATTCAACTAGCAACTTCCTATGCCCCTTCTCATATCCTTTTTATTACTATAATAATTTGTCTGAAGAAGAGGATAATCCCAACCCACTGATTTTTCTAATTTTATTTTTCCGTGAGTAATTAATGATTCATTGTTAAAAAAAAGGAAATTTCAAATACTGATTCTTTGCTTCCTTCTTCTTCTCTAGTCTTCCTTGCTGCTTCCCAACATCCTAAGGATTCACTTGAAGAGAGAAAGTTTTGTAGAATAATGTAAAATAATTTCCTTCACTCTTAATTAAAGTACTTAATAATAATAACACACTCTGAAGGCTCAACATTAATACTTCATTCATCAAACAACGAAAACAGAGAGAATAAGAAAAAAAAACTCTCACATTTTACTATTTGCATGATTGTACAACGGAAGAGAGGAAAGATAATTATTCTCATTCTTGGACGATATGAAAGGACATTGTTTGGTGTACAAAAAAGCATAATGGAATTATATTTTCATTGGTTTTATCATTATTTTATCATAAACGACAATAAAAGCATAAATATAGGACGATGAATTATTTACAAGTATTGAAGCAATTGAGTCTTCAAACAGACTCCTTTCTTCATCATGAATGGTTGAAGGGATAAATATATTATAAAGCTGTTAACACAACGAAATATCTTATCTAGGATAAATAAATAGGGACAAAACAACATATCAGAGAAGTCTCTTGTTTATGGAGGGTAACGTTTTAAAGAGAAATTTCATATTTACAACGTTTTACTTAATACATGATTTACATAAAAAGGACATATATTATAACAATATATATCTATATATATATATCTATATATAATATATATATATATATATATATATATATATATATATATATATTTATATATATAAATATATATATATATATATAATCAGGAAACGACCGGTGGCCAATCCGGCCCGGTTTCCGGCTGTTTTTTGAACGTCCCGGCCCTGCCCAGTGTCTACAAATCACCAGGCCGGGACTTTAATATATTTGTTCGTTCGCCATTTTGAAAGTGACGAAGTTTTCTTTTTGAAAATAATTTTTAAAATACTTTTTTTAAATATTAAAAATTAAGAAGTCACTTCAAGAAGATGAAAGAACGAATATATTAAAGTCCGATCCTGTCCGGCTTGAAAAGTTTAAGTCCCGTCTCGGCTCCGGCGAAAAAAGTGTCCGGTCGTTTCCTGATAACTATATAATATATATATAATATATATTATATATATAATATGCATATTTATAGCTAGATTAACTCATTCTTACGTACCCAGCCATGGTGCGTAAATACAAGGTCAATTAGGCCTTATGAGAAAAACAATTTGTTCTGTATTAAATAAACATTAAACATCAATAAACAATACTTTGCATTATATATAATTATCATTAAATAAAATAATCCATATATTTCCTGGTCATATTCGAAGGATGTATAATGAGAAAAATACTTAAGGTAAAAAATATCAAAACTTGAGCCTTGATAATGACACGGCACATTATTCCATTGCCCTTGAGCCCTCGAAACCTTATAAACAACCCCCCTGTACCCATCTGTATGCATATATACAATGGGCGACCATAGAGGAGGCAGCAGTATCTATAAGGAGCTTATGAACTCCGGGGATGACTTTTATGTATAATTTCTATATAGTTTGTATATATATAGATATATATTTATGTACTCCCATAAACCGAATCCTTATAATAATAATAATAACAATGGAGATCCCTTCAAACGGGGATGGTTCCTAAGAAGAAAAAAAAGCTTTAAAATGTTTTGTGTGCTCAATAAATGCAATCATTGAAAGGAAGTTCGATTCTTAAATAAATATAATTAATTGTGTTCCTTCATCTTATTAAAAGGGGTAGAACATTTATATATATATGTACTTGTATAGATCCCTATTGGGTGTTTCCAATTGTTGCTGTGTAATGGTATACGTTATTCAAAATCTTATAATGAACACGAGCTCAGAGTATATACCGTATTCCCAGCCTTTGTAAGGCATTATTTGTTTCAGTAGTATCATGTATACAAAAATAGATATCATTAACCATATAGCTTTTTTTTTTTTCTCATAAGCACGGTCTTTATTGAATAAAAATAATACATCATATAATGTAAAACATATAATGTAAAATAATTTAAAAAAAGGAAATTTGTGTTAGGAATAACATAAATAAACATTTTAGTTTAAAATTAATTTCCTTTTTAAGACCTTAAAAATCTAAAACATTTAACATTCTTGATATATATAAATACAACTAATACAATTATTAAATACAAAAGGCAATAAAATATAGCAAATATTCAAGAAAAATCTAAAATATATAAAATTCTTAAATGCAAAAGATAAGAAGACAAATAAATAAGATCAATTTATAAGCGTTCGTTTTTGGTGTTCTTGTATTTCTTGTACTGGCGAATAAGGACATTGAGTGTTGCTGCGAGATGAGGTGATGTAGATGGGACGTATTTGATCAGTTCAGCCGCGTAGTTCCATCCTCTGTTCTGTACTTTGGGAATCTTCAGTGACAAAGCGGAGTATCTGGCGGCAGCACCGATCATGATGGTGCGTAATTTATGTTCATCAATCAAAACTTCTTCTGTTAATGATTTGGCAATATACGCCTTGCAATTACTTATTGCCGCACATATGGACAAACTTTCAGTTTTGAGAGTCCCTCCTAGAAATGCCAAACAGGATGTAGCCTTTGATATGGTCCTTTTCAAACCCGGAAATGTTCATTGCGTTTAACTCTAAGTAATCTTTGATGATAGTTAGAGCTGGACAATCACAAAATGCATGTTTGTAGTTGTTGTATAAAAGACCACAATCCTTACAATGTCCCAAAAATTTGATAATATTGGCCGATATTTGTAGTTGACTTGTAAATTTTCGCCCATCAACGATTCCAACCATTGACCTCAAAATATTCCTCTTCCACTCAGGGGGAAGATTCAAGTTTTTTAAATGTTCTTCAGCAACAGAATGGGCCTCACGAGTCCCGATTTCTTTGTCGGTAAATTTCAGGAACCATGGCATTAGCTGTGTGTGATATTTGGCGGTTCTTTGAAGAGGATAAAGAAACCTCCCTGTCATGAAAACCGATTCACTCCTTATATCACCATATGTAAAAGCTCCTTCTCTAAGTGCAATTTTTTCCAGTTCGTCTGGTTTAAAGTTTAACATTTTAAAGAATGGGGGCTTGCTGGCGTTCTTACGAATTATGTCAATGATGTTATTATTGTCAAATATTGGGGAACCTCTCCAAAAAATTCTTTGTGCAGCTGCCCAGTTTTCAGAGAATTGTGCTACATTATCATTAGACATATCCGTTCCAAATAAGAGAGCAGTATATATATTCGAAGCATATATGTACCCTCTCCATTCATTCGTTGGCCCTATAGCTAGTTCCTTTAATATTTTCCGATACAATTTCGGGACTATTTTATTGAGGAGAACTAGCCCACCTCCTAATTGCGACCGTTTTCTTTTCAAAATGGAAATATAGCGTTTATCGAAAAGGGTGTCCAACCAGTGATCTTCAGCTTGAATGAGCCTTTCTCCAATAATTGGTGAGGCAGTTGACGTGTAGACCATTTGAGAAATTAGAACCGTATTATAAAGATCCACTCTTCTTTGAAGGTTTAACCCTCTCCACGCTTTACACCATTTAATTGCTTGAATATGCAGTCTTTCAAAATTAGATTGTGATGGTCCGTCCATTCCCCATTCTATTCCTAGAATTTGCACTGATTTAACAACTTTGCATCCCGTTATAATGACATTTTCTGCAGGTTTCCATGAGCCTATAGGAAGAATGGCCGTTTTACTCTTATTAATTTTCATCCCAGAGACTTTAGAGAATTTTATTAAAAAATTAAGAACAACCTCCACACGCTTCATAACCTGTTTTGCTGAGTTTCCTTCTATCATTAGAGTAATATCATCGGCATAGAGATCAATAAGATGCCGTTTTAAGCCAAGTAGGACGCCAAAGCCTCCATATTTTCGGTTTAAAATGGTGCTTAACTGTTCCATTGCCGCTACAAATAGTAATGGAGATACTGGGCATCCTTGCCTACAGCTTTTGCCAAGGATGATAGGGTCACTTCGTACACCGTCGATCATAATTGTTGAAGATCCATTGAATAAAAGGGAACGGATGGGGTTAAAAAAAGGAGGTGGCAGATATTTTTTTACTGCCTTTAGAATAAAATTATGCCTGATTGAATCGAAGGCTTTACTAAAATCTATTGCGATTATAGCACCAAACTTCCTGCTAGTATTGACTGAATTTATGGAAGCACTTATATTTCTATGGATGTCCGCTATATTCCGTCCTTTAAGGAAACCTTTATGGTTTCTACTAATTATTTTATTCAAAATTGGTTCCATCTGTTTCGCCAGTACTCCTGCAATTATGCGATATGTTTCATTTAAAATAGTTAAAGGCCTCCAATTACTAATACATGTATCATCTCCTTTCTTGGGGATGAGGGATATTCTTCCCTTAGTAAGAGCAGGAGGGAGCGAACCTTTTTTCTCCATTTCTGTTCCAAATCGTAATAAGTATGGAATGGTTTCCTCTGGACATAAGGTAAAAATTCTCCCTCTAATGCTGTCGGGACCGGAGGCTTTTTCATCACAATAAGTCTTCTTGATAAAATTATAAATGTTGTCATAGGTAAAAATAGACACTTTGGGGGATTTTTTAGGTCGTGGGAAATCCTTCCTTGTATCGCCAAGAATCTCCTGATAAGTAGTGTGGAAAATATCTAAAATGACTTTCGAATCAGTGATGACTTGTCCCCTTACTTTAATTTTTCCAATTTTCTTTCTATAAGGGTGCTTCTCAACTCTGAGGTTCTTGAGTCTTCTGCGAGGATCGGTCTCAATTTTAACTTTTAATTCCATTTCTTCTTCAGCGATCTCGGATATTCCATATGCATTTAGGGTTTGTGTAGTAATCTCCCGTACAAATAATGATCCTTCTTTCATAATTTCTTCTACATTTTCATTAAAACCTCTCACTATCTTCCATTTTCGCTTTATACCGGACACTGATGCGTCCCTAATTGTTTTATTGAAAATTCTTAACAATTCTCCACACTTCGAATTAGGTTTGAAATTGACCACAAGCTTCTTTTTTAGATCTGTTTGGAATTCTTTATCTCTGAGGAGCCAATTCGGTGTCTTAAAAGTCTTGTTGGATTTGACTCTAAATTGTAAATCAATGATTTTATGGTCTGAAGACGGTTCGAAGATATATGATGTCCTTCTTATTAGGGATAGGATGCTCAAAGAAACAAATGAGTGGTCTAGTCTTGACATTTTATTTGCACATCTCCAAGAATACAAACTGTTATCCTCATTGAATAATTTAATACAGTCGAATAAATGAGTTCTTTCAACCAAGTTTTGAAATGCTTGTTTGTTATGATGGGACTGCTTTGTAAAATCAATATTCAAATCACCAATCAAGATTTTAGGCATATGATTATGGGTAATACAATCCTCTATTGATATGTAGAACTGAGGGGAGTACCTATTTGGGCCGTAAATGTTTAAGATAGAGAATTCTATATTGCTTGATGTTGTGTTAACCTTCACTTCGTGCCATTGGCTATCTTTTGAGTATTCACGAAGACACTCTGCCTTCGCTACGAAATTTGAGACTAAAGTGAGGATACCCCGCTGTGAGCCAGATCCCGTAAAGAATACAGAGAAGTTAGTCGGCAGACAATATGAACACGACTTTAAGCACGAAGAAGAAACCCGAGTACGTATGTCCTGAAGGCATACAATGTCCGGTTGTAGAGCAAGAATTCTCCTCATCATTGCATGTCTAGACCTCCTATCTTTCCCTCCTCTGGTATTCAATGAAATTATTCGTTTTATGCCCAGGAACTCATTCATTTGAAGTAATGGACTATATTAATGAACTAAGATGACGTTTTCTTGTATTTGAGCGGAGCATTATCTTTTTCAGGAGAGTTTTCCGTATCGGGCTTATTTCTTTTTCCTGCTGATTGAGATCGAGTTTTGTGAAGAATGTTTTTTTCTATTTCAATAGATTCATCTTTGTTGTTCTCACTATCTGGGGCGTTCTCCTCTTGATTATATGTTTCCATACTTGGTTGTGAACGATCTTTATCCGGGGTTATTCTCTTAGGTCCAGATCCGGTCCTTTTCCGTAAGGCCATGCCAAGTTCTTTATTTATAGCAGACTTTTTATTTTCTTAGAAACTAATGAAGGAGTTTCAACCGAAGTTGAGTTTGCTTCAATTGTCTCCTCCTCAAATTGGAGATTTTCTTTTCTTAATGACGTTGAGGTGATTTTTTCATCACAATTTTTGATATTTTTATTAGATTGGCACTCCTCTTCATTAACACATTCTATCTCCTGTTCTTCATTAACGGTGTCGTTCCCTTGCTGGGCGTCTATTTTGTTATTCCTTTCTTCATCCTCAATCCCATCCGCGTTTTCTTCAGTCTCGATGTCTCCTTTATTTTTAGTCTCTTCACTACACCCAATAACATTGTTCGACTTTGAAGTTTCGATCTCAATATCTTTCATTCCCTCTGTTGTTTCAATCATCGTCTCAGAAGTCTTCAAATCCTTAACAGTTTTTCCTTCACCCGCACAGTGTTTGATGTAATCGTTCCATCTTACGAACAAGTTTGGACAGCTTCTGGCAAAATGTCCAGTCTTATAACATTTGGCGCATGTTTTTGGTTGGCCAAAATAACCAATTCTGGTCTTTAATCCTTTTATCGGTAAAAATCCTGGGATCTCTTTTTTTGGTAAAAGGCTTAACTGAAAATTCCCATTTCTCAAACCTTTTAGTCTTCCCTCAATAAATGTACAGGGTTTTGCAGAATGAATTATGTTTCCATACTCCTCCATAACACGATCAATCTCATCTCCTTCTACATCTTCATGAGGGGAAAATACTGTAATCATTTTTTCAAAAACTATTGGATTCCCAAAAGCATCCTTTCTTTGCGCTCTTAAATTCCTCACAGTTCCTTTGATTCCGTTTGAACTTTCATCACTTTTTCTAATAATAAATTCGTCTTCAACGTGTGCTAGGTCTTTCCCTATATCCATTTCCTTGTTGAGGACTATAACAACTATATTTCTACCTCCGGGGAAAACATGGATTCCTTGAAGTATAGCATGCTGTAGTTTTAAAGTGCCGAAAATCAAATTCTCCACTTCATTATTAGAAGGTCGCAGAGGAGCACGATCTCCTATTATTGTTCTCACATCTATTATTATTTTGCTTTTCATAGCTCTAGAAGCCAGATCCTTCTTAAGAGCATTAAGATAGTTGTTTTGTGATCCGCTGGATGATTCACACATGATGATTATTTTTCTTTTTCAAGTCCCCTCCCCGCCCAGCTAGAGGACAACCAAGGTGAGAAGAAAAAGAAAAAAAAGGGAGAAGAAAAAAAAAAACCTCCTCCCCCTTCGGACTCCCTGAAGATAACTTAAAGGCCAAATATTTTCACAAATATAAGGCCAATCACAATTTTTTTAACTCTCACCCGTAGCCAGTGATGTAAGGAACACGTAGATATTAAAAACACCGTCCACAAGTTCCTACTTCGGATGGAATGACCAATGTCCAGGGGAGTCACTTTAAGCACGTCTGCAAACTACAGAATACATAACTAATCTTTTATTTCGTATTATAATGAAAAGCCAAATTTATAGATGGGTTTATTTACACCCGAAAAGGAATCATAAACATATCATCTATATTTTTGTTTATTGTTGTTCCTTTTTTATGGAGCAGATATGTCTTCTCTAAGGGATATTTAATTTTTAACTAAAACGTAAGTTCAGGTTGTTAAAAATACGATTTTCTCCTTCAATGCTTATGTCTAAATTATATATATTTCTTTTATAATATATTAAACTAGAGGCATATATACACTCAGAGAGTGCAAACCTCCGCCGTCATGAGCCTTCCGAGGCGGATTTTTCACGACTGGAGAGGCGTAGAGAGACGGGGGAGGGTTCCCCTAGACGGAAATTCCGAGAGGAAGACGCTCCCGGCACCCAATTTCACAGCACAGCGACATCTATTGGCAGAGTAGGTTAACTTGAAAAATTTAGTAGTATTTAGCTAATTTGGCGCCTTAATTCTGCACTCAGAGATGCCAAAATTTAATCACTTCTTCCTTTTGGCACTTCCAACAACTCCACAAAATTTCATCCAAATCCGTTCAGTACTTTTTGAGTTATCCTGCTGACAAACAACAAACCAACAAACCAACAAACTAACAAACCAACAAACCAACAAACGCCAGTGAAAACAATACCTCCTTTGGCGGAGGTAATAAATACAGATACTTTTTCTAAATTATATATTATCTGTATGGAAAAGTTATTTGGATAATATATGATTATATAGTTAAGTTTAAACCAAAGTCTGACATTAATTAAAACAAAAAAATTACCAAGATTTTTAAAGATTTGCATTTCTTTATTTTTCCCTTGTATAGTAGTGACCAACGTCTCATATACAAAATTGAGACTGGATGAACTAGATTATCTGTGTTCGTACATTTCGAATTCATATCATGAAAAATATAGCAGGGCCAAAAATAAAATATCTATGAAAAGATTTTACTATAAATGTTACGAAAGTTTAAACCTTAAAACTATGTATATATATATGTACTGTTCATTTTTTGGCCTTGATGAATCGGTTGAGTGGTAAAGAACTTCCTGGATCTAGGAAATGAATATAAACTTATTGACAGAAAATTTTCACTACGCAGTTAGTGATATTATGAAATTTTAGTATTCATTTAGAGCAGTGGTGCCATGGTGGCGGCCCGCGGGCAGGAACCGGCCCGAATGGACATCTCATTTGGCCCGTTACGTTAATGGTTGAGAAGTGTTTTATAAATAAATAATATTATGATACAATATCAACAAATTTAAATCTACTTTTGTTTAGTGTTTAGTGTTGCAAGGCCAAAAATGTACCGGTAATTTGGCCCCCCGAGGTCCCACTTGAAAACAGTCCGGCCCCTGACCGATTTCACCCTGGCATCCCTGATTTAGAGACTTCAGCATAATCTATGATTGATTCATTTTTACAAATCTTTGTTGACTGTCAAACAGTATCAATAATCATGAGTTTGATAAAATTAATGCAATAACTACTTGCATGCCTATATTTTATATGGAACAAGTAAATTAAGCTACCCGCCGTTCACTACCATTTGTTTACAACAAATTAGATGTTATAATACAAACACATTCAGTTCCATTAAACACTCCCCAAATTATAATGGCTGACGCCCAACGAATCAACTATGGGTCCTCAAAAGATACTTATCATCTCTTGGCAATAAGCTCAAATTTATCATTCTACAAATAAAGGTTTTGATTTATACCAAGAGAATTCCCTTCCAGAGAATTTGATGATGATAATAATAATGATAATTATGACCTCCAATAAGAGATAAAAAGACTACATACATATTTGAACAGACAGGGTTTTCTAACAATACTCTTACAGAAGCAATACATATAGGTATATGCAATAAGGTATTTCAACAGACACATTCATAATATATAAATACATATACTTATGTACATGAAGTTTGTATTTAAAGATACCTTAAGCCATAGTTACTTCGGGGCAAATCACCCTCATATAAAGTTGAGTGAGTTTGTATTAATATTTTTAAAACGCGGATGCAGTTATTCCCGATTTTTTAATTGTTTTAACTTCTTTTCATCAAAAAATGGTTTATTTATTTAAAATCATAAATAAATCATATACACAATAATCAATAAAAGTAGCAAGTGATAAATAAATCATAAAAATAATAATTTAGGGTAAAATGAATCCTCTGAACCCATCACATCATTAAAACATCATAGGAAGTATATGTATGTCCCTAGTTGAGAGCGGGCGTGCACTTTTGTGTTCTCTGACTATGTTCCCTGAGTCTTTAACTTTCTGTGTCCAAGTTAAATATATAGTATACAATACTACTGAGGATACTCTGGTGGATTAGTCTTTCTCCTTTTGAACGCCTGGATATTCGTTTTCTCGGAGTAGACGGGGGTTCAGCGAGAAATTTGCATTGGAGTATTTTTCACCTTTTTAAACTGCAATACAATGATAAAATTAGGGAAGTTCTCTCAAACTAAGTGATGCACATAATTGTTAATATAATACCTATATTCTTTCTTTTTCTGTGATATATCGACAGAATTAATAAAACAAAACAAACAATAATAAGTTCCTTGAGTATAAGGAATGGCTTTATTAAAGTAATCATAGTAGATGATATGGGACGAATTTCCATTCAAAGGAGTCGGAAATGACAAGGATTTATTCCAATTACTAATTTATACTATCATTAATTCATTCATCATTTATAATGTAAAAGCAAAAAAATGATGACATTCTTTACTCTGAATTGATCATCACGAATCAACAGCCATGAATCAAGTAATGCTTCATAACATAATGTCAGCTGCTTTTTGTAATAATTCACTCTTCTTTTCTTTCCACTAATCACGTTTTTTATAAAAAGATTCCCCTTTGTTATCCCTAAAACCTGTTGTGCTTGAGAGATGTTTTATTAATTGTATAATTGTGCAAATAATAGGTGTGACTTTAAATACTATACTTGTTTTAAGCTATAATGTTTATTACCTCCGCCGAAGGAGGTATTGTTTTCACTGGCGTTGCTGTTTGTTGGTTGGTTTGTTTGTCAGCAGGATAACTCAAAAAGTACGGAACGTATTCGGATGAAACTTGTGGAGTTGTTGGAAGTGCCAAAAGGAACAAGTGATTAAATTTTGGCATCTCTGAGCGCAGAATTAAGATGCAAAACGAGCTAAATACTAATAAATATTTCAAGTTAGCCTACTCTGCCAATATATGTCGGTGTGCTGTGAAATCGGGTGCCGGGAGCGTCTTCCTCTCGAAATTTCCGTCGAGGGGAACCCTCCCCCGTCCCTCTACGCCACCCCAGTCGTGAAAAATCCGCCTCGGAAGGCTCATAAGGCCCCTGTGACGGCGGAGGTTTGTACTCTCTGAGTGTATATATGCCTCTAGTTTACATATATATTTTTTTAAATAACACTATGTAACTAAATTAAGGTCTTTGTTTGTCCTTTGGCTGAAATTCCTAATTTGAGTCCCATTTTTTACGTAGATTCCAAAAATGCCACTAAAAATTTCGTCCGAAAAAAGGTTTGGCCTTTATGACCTTTTTTTGAAATTTACAATTTTCATCATTTCTAATGGTTCAGGCCCTGTTATCATCTTCGTGAAAGTAAGAATAACCACAAATGTTAGTAGTATTTAATTTTCTACTATATCTGTGCATTTCAAATCCGTTTTTATAATTTATGTATCTTTGGTACTAATCGAAAAAATCGGCTATATGTTTAAAAAAGTTGACCATATTTTAGTGTTCTATTTAAGCGGTGATATGTTTTTTTTGTTTCGAGTCTATTGACTATAATCAATATGTAATATATTTTTGGTATATGTCAATGCATTTCAGAACAGTTTTTATAACTTCGATATTTGGCATGAAAGAAAGAAAAGATAAATTTAGTAGGACAAAGTATTAATCATATTATGTATTTACTTTTGGGTAAATCACTAAGGTTGCATTTTATATTATTGTGATTTGTTACGAAGAAAAAAAACAGTTTGCTTTTTTATTTGCATGTCCTTCAATAATTTGATAACAATATTGAAATGCAATTTTCCAAATCATAGTAACTCTCTAAAAAATAAAATTATTTTTGGCACTTATAATTAATTATATATAAATAAAAAGGCAAACCTATTTTTTTTCTTCGTAACAAATCACAATAATATAAAATGCAACCTCATTGATTTACTTGTGAAACTTGGCCTGAACCATTAGAAATGATGAAAATTGTAAATTTCACAAATATCCTTATCCTGGACACAAAATTTAGAAATGTTTAAAAGCATTTTTTCATGGTTTCTGGACATAGGCAAATACAAAATAACAGTGTCAACTCAAGGACAAAAACTTTGTTACACAGTGTAATCAATTATTACAATGAGTTAAATAAATACTGTTGGCCCCATTTTTGGAAGTAGAGCGTGTATTTGTCTGTTTATCTACCTTCTATGAAGAAGGGTTAAGAAAACTAAACATCGTTATGACATAATGCACTCACGGAAGAGGAAGGATGTTAATCTATCTCACCCTCATGAATAGGATACATTGATATTGTATGGGAACAGGTGGATTCAGCACATCTGTGTATAATTAGATGTATGCATAGACACTTTGTATATGCTGGTTAGATTCAAAATAGACATATATTTTTACGCACTGGGATCTACACTATGTTTATATTTTATCTTATTATGTATTGAACAGCTCATTTTTTGAAATGTACAACAGAGTACATAAAAACCTAAGATATGCTTGCAATAAACAAAAAGAACTTGCATAAAAAAAAATCAATTGATAGCGTCAAAAAATAACTAGCAATAACATACACAACTAGAGGCATATATACACTCAGAGAGTGCAAACCTCCGCCGTCACGGGGTCCTAATGAGCCTTCCGAGGCGGATTTTTCACGACTGGGGCGGCGTAGAGGGACGGGAGAGGGTTCCCCTCGACAGAAATTCCGAGAGGAAGACGCTCCCGGCACCCGATTTCACAGCACAGCGACATCTATTGGCAGAGTAGGCTAACTTGAAATATTTATTAGTATTTAGCTCATTTTGCATCTTAATTCTGCACTCAGAGATGCCAAAATTAAATCACTTGTTCCTTTTGGCACTTCTAACAACTCCACAAAGTTCATTCGAATCCGTTCCGTACTTTTGAGTTATCCTGCTGACAAACAAACAAACCAACAAACTAACAAACCAACAAACCAACGCCAGTGAAAACAATACCTCCTTCGGCGGAGGTAACAAATTAACAAAACAGTATTTCTTTCTAGGGTAAGGGGACGAAATCCATTTTATGAAAATGGATTGAAGTTTTGGGGCCATTTTGAAGTCCTCTATCAATCATTACTATTAAGGTCCATGGAACATCTTCACAAAGGTATATATATATATATATATATATATATATATATATATATATATATATATATATATATATATATATATATATATATATATATATATATATATATATATATATATATATATATATATATATATATATATATATATATATATATATATATATATATATATAGATATATATATATATATATATTATATATATATATATATATATATATATATATATATATATATATATATATATATATATATATATATATATATATATATATATATCAGTTTCGTTATTGAACAGTCACGAGATCTATGCCTCTGGTGCTTTCCTACTTTCAGATTACGTCAAACAGATGCATATACTTAAAAAACAAATATCTATTTTTAGAACGGAAGAACTCATTACTATGATAATGGTATTCCATTTTAAGTTTCCGTGAAGCCATTATGACACTTTTGATATGTATATTTATATATTCATTTATGCAAGACAGCCAATGCATTTAAATATATAAGAGATGGAATTATAAACTCAATTCAATTGTCAAATTGTTTAGTCAATTTGAATGACAAATAAAAATTGTCGATGAAGTCATTAGTCAACTCTAAATATTTTATATATATCCCATATTCACTATATAAAGTGAACTCCATAAAACTAATTGCTCGGCTCATTAAAAATCTTGCAGAAGTACTATTTTTCTGTACACAGTTTAATTTAATATCCACATACTAAAAGGTGACGTTAAAGAACGTAATTGCAGATTTATTTGTGAAAATAGTGTCATAAGTGAGCAAACATATGTTAAATCATAAATATTAACCGATTCTGCGACATTTGTATTCGGACATTGGTATCCACATTAAATAAGTAAGACAATTGTTTCCACGACATTTGTATACATTACATTTGTATCCCCAGTAAATAAATGCGACTTTTGTATCAGCATTTTTTCTTTTATTATATTTTGTAAAACTGCATTTTTTTATAATAAAATATGGACGTCGTTGCTAGACATTTGCAAAAGGGAAGTACATAATATCTACGTGATGATGAAAACTATTTATACTCCTGGTGCCCAGCTTGACTATAAATAGTTTTCATCATCATGTATATATGATGTATTTCCCTTTGCAAATGTCTTGCAACGACGTTCATATTTATTAAAAATATGCAGTTTGACAAAATATAATAATAATAAAAATGATGATACAAAAGTCGCATTTATTTATGGGGGATAAAAATATTGTGGTGGCATTTTTGGAAGTACAGAGAAAATAAGTGTTTAAATAAGGCCAAGACCATGGACGGGAAGGGCACAATCTCTAGGATTATTTACAAGACTTCCCATAAACATCTTGCTGGGATAAGAGAGATAATGACAATTGAGGTGGTCCAAGATCGGTTGCAGAATGCTTCGAACCCCCAATGGTCCCACCAAATGATTTAAATGTCCGGATACAAATCTCACAGAATCACATTAACACGTCAAATAGATGAAACTCACAGAAAACCAAAATACTTCTTAAAATCTAACTTTTTCATAAGACTTTTTATGATGCCATTGTGTAAGGGGAAACGGGCAGGTCAAAATTTTTTTTGAGACCACATCAGACCACGAATTATGTTTCGTAGATTGAATCTTAAGCCCTAAGCATCGATCATATACGATAAATATTGCCTTTAATTCAGATGCATCTAGGCATTTGACTCATATTGTGCCAAAGCAAGCCTGTAAGAAAATATATATTGTTCCTTGGGAAGACATACACTATTGTCATTGATTCAAAAGTAATAAAATGTTTATTTTCAAGGTATGAAAGTGTATATTTTTATAAGATCATGTTTGATATGAGTCTTATCATTAGTTACAAAAAATAAATCATATTTCAATCATAAGGAAGCTTATGTAATAAATTTAGACATAAGGAAACAGATGAGAATGAGTGTGATATTTATTATATAGTCTTCTTCTGAAAAAAATATATAAATTACTATTCATAGTGAATCCCAAGTCAGGAAGAGGAGCGCCGACTTCATTGATTGCCAAGGGCCAAAATGTCAACAAGGAGGCCTACCTGGACGTCATGCAGACTGTGGTGAAGCCCTAGATGACCCAGATTGCTGCTGGTAGACCTTATCTCTACCAGCAAGATGGAGTTCCCGCCCACACGTCCAGTTTGGTGCAAAACTGGTGCTTAGAGAATCTCGACATGTTCTGGTCAAAGGAGTTCTGGCCCCCCAGCAGCCTGACCTCAACCCCTGCGACTACTACTTGTGGGCGTCCTTGAGAGGGACACTAACAAGAGTGCTCACAACACTGTGGACTCCTTGAAAGCTGCCATCATCCAGGCAGTGGCCAACTTGTCCAGGGAACAGGTGGCTCATGCCGTTGGGAGGTTCAGGCAACGTGTGGAGGCTGTAATTGTGAAAAGAGCAAGTTGGATTGAATGAACATTAAGAGAAAAGTCATTTAAATTTGTGTGATATGAAAAAAGTCAATTAAAAAGTCTTGTTCTTGGATATGAGTATCTTGTTTCCGTGCTAAAAAAAGTCTAGATTCGCCTGCACACCCCTGTATTTACTATTCATAGTGAATCCTCATAAACAACATACATAAAGAACTGATACATAAAGAATATATCTTGCCAACTATGACATATTTAATGTGTATAAATGCATGTATTTATAACTAATATATATGCTAATGAATGTGCTAAGTAATCGTATCAAAAATTGCTTATCTCTACAAAACTATGTATTCAAGGGGATTACTTATTATCTTGCAAATTATCTATTGAGATATTTATTTTTTGAAAAGTTTTTCCTTTCTTTATTTTTTTATAATTAATGTGACTAAAAATATTATGTTTATTGAAATCATGATTTTCCCTAAAAAGATTTCAACTTATTTGACTGAATCAATGACCAAACAAACCTTCTTTATTTGAGGGTTGATGTTTTATAGGTCAAATTAAATAGTGATAGTGTGAATGGTTTAATAATTCCTTTCTAATTATTACAGTTCTCACGTATTCGGTGTAGTTGCGTTTTAAATTTAAAAAGACTTTTCAATTCATTTTTTGCAATAACATAATAACACTATACAGCCAAAACATCAAGGATAAAAACATGGTTACAAATTGGTTTATGACAAGAAGAGAAATCTTGAGCTCTCAATTTTAAACTTTAATACTAGAAAAAAAAGTTTAAAAAAGAATAATATTGAATAGTCAAATCCCCTTCGTATGTAAGGATAACCAAAAAAATTGTCGAACGTGATCGGGTTGAAAATATGAGTGATTAAGAAAACAGTTGACATAATTCAATATAATATCTATGCTGTTGGGATTTGAACACTACTCAGAGAGAAGAATTTCATAGCAAGAGAGTTCAATAGCTCAGTGTGTTAAAGTGTGTCCAACTCTTAATGTTGAGGGCACAGGTTCGAATACTTCCCGAGAAGAGAAAGTCAGTTTTGGTCAACCACAATGAGTAGATCCTAGGTTCGAGTGACGTAATTTGATGCTATAGTTGTATTATTTAGTTCCAGTCGGATACTGCAATTCTGTCGAACCAAATAGGTAAAAAAATCAATTCATAATAAATTACTTGTAACCATTTTATTTAACGTGATATTCTTGATTAGAAAAAGTGTGATACTATATCAAAAAATGAAAACTTGTATCCCCACAAAAAGCATCACATTCCTCACGATTCTTGATGTGCGAAGATCATTCAGAGTAAAGAATGTCATCATTTGGAAACCAGGTCTTTCACCTTATAAAGGATACAGAATTATCTGAATTAGTATTTGGAATTAATCCTGTCATTTCCGCTCCTTGGGATGGAAACTCTCTCCCATATCATCTACTATGATTACTTATACTAAAGTCATTCGTACAGGCTTGTGAACGAACGTCTGCACATTGAACGGCGTTCAGCTTAACGCACGTTCAATGAACGGAACGCAAAACTGAACGGCGTTCAGCTGAACGCACGTTCAATGAACGGAACGCTGAACGGAACGCAAAAAAAGAGTTTTGCGTTCAGTGTTCAATTTTTCTAATCAATTCATTTAACTCTCTCTTGAAGTGAAGCACTTTTTTTTTTACTCAAATGAATTTTGGAAATACTCTTTTCTAAAAAAACCGTCACTTTTTTTCCCGAAATTTATTCTTAAAAGAAAACATCATCACTTTTTATAGATTCTTTTCTGAAAAAACCTTCGTCAGTCTTTGGAATATTTGTTCTAAAAAAACGGGGCATCACTTCTTTCTGAAAAAAACGTCGTCACTCTTTTTGCGGAATTCTTTTCTAGAAAAGATCCTCTAATATTGTGAATATAGACGTTCTGCGGACCCCAGGTTGGGAACCCCTGGGGTAGATCCAGTCAAACAAA
>CP045902.1:8391978-8408999 GCA_013387185.1 Caligus rogercresseyi
TGGACACGTTACGAGTGAACTTAACAAAGAACCCTGCCAGCTGCAAATGCTTTGTGTAGAATTGATCTTGGTCTAAGCGGTCATTTTAACGATAAGTCTATACTAATTGATAACCCCAAATATATAGGTATATATATAGCACATGGGCTGAAAAGTCCGGCCTAACACATAATGACGGTATTTTATTGCAATAACCTTTTTATCAGTTAATACTAACCTTCAAAAGACAGCTGTTAAAATTTCATAATATTCTATTCATTAGTTTTTGAGTTATTGTGCTAAGAGTGACGCTACTGTTGTTATTTTTAAAACAAGGGATCAAAAATAATTTCGTGTTTAATTTTACACTGCTTCTTGAGGAGAAAAAATACTGTTCAAGCGAAGCAATGGCTTGAAAAGTGTATGGGGATTCCGCTCTATCAGAAACAACAATAAAACGTTGGTTTGCTGACTTCAAATGTGGTCGTAGAGACACCAATGACGCAGAACGCAGTGGACGTTCCAAATGAGGCGGTAACACCAGAAAACATCAAAAAATCCACAAAATCGTTTTAATGATCGAAAAGTGAAGTGTGAGTTAGCTGACATTGTAAAGATTAAAAAAAACGTGTTGGCTTTATATTGCATGAGCATTGACTATGAGAAAGCTCTGTTCAAAGTGGGTGCCGCATTTGCTTACTGTTGACCTAAAAACAGGAAGGTGCTGATGGTTTTCTGAGAAGTGTTTGGCCATGTTTAAGCGTAACAAACTGGAATTTTTGCGTCGATATGTGACAATGGATGAAACATGGATCCATCACTTCACTCCGGAATCAAACGATCGTCATTTGAGTGGACAGCAACTGGTGAACCTCGTCCAAAGCGCCCGAAAGCACAACAATCGGCTGGAAAGGTTATGGCCTCGGTATTTTGGGATATGCGTGGTTTAATATTCATCGACTATTTGAGAAAGGAAATACCATCGACAGTGAATATTAAATAGCGTTATTGGGCGTTTGAAGGCCGAAATTGCAAAGAAACGACGACCGCATATGCAATTTTTTTTGTTTTATCTAGACCCCGCACCCTGTCACAAGTCCATCAAAACAATGGCGTGAATTGAACTTCGAGTTGTTCCCACATATACAGTATTCGCCAGATTTGACTCCCAGCGACTACTGGTTGTTCTCTGACCTGAAAAAAATGCTCGCCGGTAAGTAATTTCGCACGAATGAAGGGGTTGTCGCTCAAACTGAGGCTATTTTGGGAGAAAAGATGGATCGTTCTACAAAAGTGGTATTGAATGTTAGAGCGGCGCTGGAATGATTGCTTTGCGCTCTTGATGGAGATTACGTTGATGAGTAAAGCTAATTTCGAACAAAAAAAAATGTGTTTTCTTTGTTAGGCCCGGGACTTTTCAGCCCATGTGTTATATATATTAAACAGAGACATTAAAAATTAATGGGACTTTTATGAGAGAAAGATGAATAAGCATCGAAAACGTCATCAATAAAAATGAAGGTAATGTAATTTGAAGATATGTAGTTTTTCTGAGTTTTCATCAATTATTTGTGTCATTATAAGTATTACTTTTTTAAAGAACCATATTATTAATTCCTTCGAAAGCAACATATATATATTTCATTTATGTGAGTCATTCCATGGAAAATATACAATTCCTACATGATTGACAGGATAATGACAATGTCGCAACATTTCCTCACGATTGAAAGACCTTTTCAAGACATAGTAACTGTAAATCGGCTGAGCGCACAAAGACTCTTTTTGGGTGTCCACGGAATTATATATGTGTTCCTTGGCCACAGACTGCTGGATACCAAGCTTATTCTTATGTTGTCAATGCTAACAACTAATTGCTTTTTTCTGTGGCATATAAAGTAGTGATAAACAAGAAATAAAAAAGGATTGTATGTGAATGTTATTCATTCAATAATTTAACTGTTCATTCGGAACTATATCGTTTTTATTATCTTTTTTATAAATTTTATTTTGAAAATTAAGGCCTTAAAGGTTAATATTGTGGTGAGTTTTTTTGAATATTTGATTTCAGACCGATAAATATAGTTACAAATTAATATAAAAAGTGTAAAATAAATATCCCTATGGTCTTGTATATTTGATTTTATCCTATACATTACATTTAGATAACTTAACTAAGCATTAACGAACAGGAAGAACCCAAAAATACATTCCAAGACATTAGAATAAAAACTCTATCCAATTTGTGGACTATCAATTATATTTATAACATTAATTACATACACTTTATTTCAAAAAAATGATTTTTATGCACTTAAACCCGGGATGGACAAAACTTTTTGACTTGCGGGCCTAAATGCTCAAAGCGCCATCTACATATTGGTGAAAACGCCGGGATGTAGGGACAAGACGTAATGAATGATTTGTAAAATCATTATTTATATTATTACTGGACAAGCTCGGCGGGACGGATTAAATTGTCTTACGACCGTATACGGCTCCCGGGCCTTAGTTTGTCCATGTCTGCACTAACTGTACTTATTAAAACAATTATTTACTCAATATGAGTTCTTTTAAGGCCCAGAATACGCAATCAAACTTGAGTAATAAGTTATAAATGATGTTAACCCATTACTTTCGGGCAAAAAGGAAAAAATATTTATTTATTAAAGTATATTTAACGTAAATTACCAAATAGATTAAAGTCAAAAAAATCAAGTGTAAATATACAGATCAGAAAAGATTCTTTGAATTAAAAGTCTACTATCAAACAATTGAATAAAAAAACGTCATCATGATCAAGGTTGAACATGTATTATACTTGCACAAACCGAATTGATGATCTATGAAACCATGCAAATACCCAGGTTGCTTCCTTCAACAAGAACACTCTAAAGGGTATCCAAAAGGTATATATCCTTGTTGTACTCTTGGAGGCAATAAAACAAGGTATGCATATATGAAATCCTTGATGCAAAAAGCACCTTACTCGTTAAGTCAAAGAATTGAAAAAATAAGTTATTTTCTTACTAATTATAATAAATCTTAATAGCTGTTGAACCATGAACACAGTTAGAGAATGAGAAATGTATTAATGTTTATAAATATCATTTCAAATACATGAATATTATATCAGCTACTCATACTCATAAGCTACTATATAAAACTAAAAATATATATTTTTCCATATACAAAAGACCCTGTCCGAGCATCTTTATGCTGAACCTAATTTAAATTCTGCTCCTTCTGTTTTAGACCCCATAAACTCTATGGTGGGCCTACAAACTGTTGACAGGTTTTTGTTCGCTAAACAGGGCTCTACGTTGGATATCTTTTGAGGCCAGAAACACAAGACCACGTTTCGTCCTTAATCTATTAAGTCATTGAATGAAATAATTAATTCAAGTTTATATCAAGCCCATATACATAGGTATATGGCCTTGATATATAACTAGAATCTATTATTTTCATATATATCTGATTTAAAATACAGACTAGTTACCGCACGTTAACACTGGGAAGCATTTACAGTAGAAACATGAATGTTTTTTTTTGCAAGACATCTTTAGAGACATCAAAACATTTTCTACTCGAATGTAGCATAATTGGTGAAATGTTATACCGACCAAAATAATTTTTCTTTTACCGATACAATGCTGAAGACGAAAGATTTCGTGTGATATGTATGTATGCCCACATCAGGAAGAAAATAACCTGATCACTCTACATTGCAGTTAATGCTCTATAAATTTAGAAGTTCCAAAACAGGGCTTCCTCCGACATCGAACCCATTCTAAATAATGTACTTTTAATATGTAGACTAATATAATTGTGTAATTTCTTTACAAGTATGGATTTTAAATAGAATAGTACCGTTGTGTACAAAAAAAATTCATAAATATATATATACCTCATTATTTATGGAACAAACTAATATATTATATAATATATGTGTGTACATATATATATATGTGTGTATATATATATATATATATATATATATATATATATATATATATATATATAATATATATATATATATATATATATAATATATATATATATATATATATATATATTATATAATATATTATATATAATATATATACTATATATTATATATATATATATATATTATATATATATATATATATATATATATATATATATATATATATATATAGATATATATATATATATATTAGGTTGTTCCATAAATAATGAGGTCGTCCAATTAAAACTCAAAATTTTCATCAGATCAACAAAAAAAAACTTCTCAATCAGTACACATAATACCCTCAGACTATTACATTGACGTCGTGGCAGTGTCCCGGAGCTTCTTGAGTTGGTCGTAGAGCTCGTCTTCACTGACCCTCCTCATCGCCCGTGAACAGTGAGTGTAGCCTCATCATGGCCCCCAAACTCGTCCTCCCGGAGCAGGTGCTTCAACTTCCGGAACAAGAAACCTGTCACACAGGTTCAGGTCGGGTGAGTAGGGTGACTGTTCACCGGTTCCAGTCCTCCGGTTCATGAACTCCATGGTATCGGTGGCAGTGTGGGGACATGCATTGTCCCACATGAGGAGGTTTCACGCTGAGGAGGTTTCGGAGCCCTATATATATATATATATATATATATATATATATATATATATATATATATATATATATATATATATATATATTATATATAATATATATATATATTTAATATATATTATATATATATATCTAAATATATATATATATATATATATATATATATATATATTATATATATAGATATATAATTATATATATTATATATATATAGTTATATATATATATTATATATAGTATAATATATATATATATATATATATATATATATATATATATTATATAATAATATATATATATATATATATATGTTGATTATTTTGGTATAAAAAATGTGTTTATACCAAAAAAACTGCCTCAACTCAAAGTTTATTCCTGAAGATATTTAATGAAATGAATTATCATTAATAACAGCATGAGTCCCTCCACTCACATATCAAATCAACTTGACAGCTATTCCTCCTATGAATGCTTTGTATATATCTATATTTCTAGTATCTCATTTCAAACCATTAATGAATGAAGTCACGTTCAAGGTCTTGAATTAAATTATATATTTGATATTTATCAAGACATTTTATTTTCTTCATTCCATCTTTCACAAAAGAATTCCATGCTCTGCTTTGGATTGGACAGTCTTAAAATCAAAGCAGGGCAATTACAAGCTTATGTATTATTCAATGGTGTGAATACTATGGGACGCTTACTTACGTAAAAAATTTATTGGTTCTTCTCATGAATTACTGTACTAGCTGGGCTTAAGAACTTATTTTGAAGGACTTTTTTTAAAGGTTTCTTTGGTTGTGAAGGGTGTGACTCGTAGAGAGTGGTGGGAGCCATCGTTTTCATGCAACACAATAAATACTCCCTATAAAGCTTGAATATACAAGTCATCTTTCCCCCTTCTCAACAGCGAGGCCTGATTATAATTTTCAAGTACTAATCAATTGAATATAGGAAAATAAAATATAAATTAAAAATTGGTGAATTGAATAATATGATTTTTTGGGCGATGTTCTTAAGAAAAAAATACTTTATTTTAAATACATTTCAATAAACTTCAGATTACAATTAATTGTACATAATCAAAGTATTGTAATCGTAGAGATTAAAACATGAAAACAGGTATCCTTCATCCTCACTCTGCCATAGGAAGAAAATCAAGAGAATACTGAAATTTACAAGAACTGTTATTGACAATTTTCGTGTAAATTACTGTTTTTATGATTTGTTAATTATCTGTATGTTTTAGATTTGATTGTTGAGTGTATCTCATGACTTTTATCTGCTTGTTTGTTTGTTCCATTACGTTGCTAAAAATCTAAGCTAGAATGCTTATTTATGTAAAAATCTATGCATTAGCATCGTTTTTCTTTTATACATTGTATATTTTTTTTGGAGCCGTGAATAAAAATAAAATAAAAAATAAAAACAGGTAAATACAAAAAGGAATTTAAGAGTTATTAAAAATGATGTAGTAATAATGATAAATAAATATACGAAGAAGGCATGTAGGGCAAAAATAAGAAGTGTGAAGCTCCATTTTGGCTATATAACTCAACTCAGCAGCATTTGTGTGAATATGAATCGGCATTATATCTCCTCAATTATAATTATTATGATTCAAAAGTTAACAGCTGAATTTAAAAAATCCAATTGCAGTTTTTTCTTAGCAATATTGAATTTAATATATTAATATTACCTTCAGCGGCAATATACTGAATATACGACTCTTCAATTTTTATAATATTTTCCTTCAAATAGAGTTCAGCTGATTTGATCACTATTTTAATTTTTTAAGGTATATTTCTTCACAAAGAGCATTCTTTCAGATCTTAGAGCGTGAAATAATCACTTGGCTGGTGGCAGAAAAAGCATATGGAGGCTTATTTCATTGATCATGGCTGATTCTTGAAATGATACATTGTTTGGTAAAGGAGCTGAATTAATATAAGATATAAGACATATAAAAAGTTTTAAACTAATCTTTCGACAATAAATTTTGCAGGTTAATATTAACTAAGAACTTAATTACTGTTCATTTTTGCTTTTTGGTACCCCCACACTACACCAGAACCCAGTCTGGTATCAGCTTATAGCCTTTAATGTGTAAGTTTAAACACCTTGCAACTAATTTCATAGGATCATTGAGTACAATTAAGTTACATTATGAGTATATTTCCACAAATGATGCCAAATTATCTTGTATCTAAATTAACCACGAAATACTAATACTAAATAAATGGGCCGGAAAGATTGGAAGGGTCATCAAAGGGATGAAGGCAACTGAGGCCCAGGGTGTCGACGGGATACTTGTCTCTGTTCTCAAGAAAGGCATTGAAGTGCTTGCCGGGCCAATTGCTCATCTTGTGAATAGATCGCTGGTGTCAGGAACCGTTCCGACCGCACTCAAGATGTTCATGTGCTACCCGTTTCAAGAGCAAGGTAAGCCTGCGACTGACCCCGCATCGTACAGGCCAATTGACTCCTCCTGGCTCTGTCCAAGGTCCCGTAGACCATCGTAAAGTACGACCTCGAGGATCACTTAGCCAAGACGGAGGCTCTACCAAACACCCAGTTTGGATTCAGGAAAAGCCGCTCGACCACAGCTGCGCTAGCCACCGCACATGCAAAGTGGCTGGAGGCCGAGCAGAGGGGAAAGATTGTCGGTGTCCTCGGATTTGACCTCTCTACTGCCTTCGACACGTCAACCAGCTGCAGCTTTTACCAAAGCTGGGGAAGCTTGGGATTGCTGGTACACAGCTTAAGTGGTTCCATTCATACTTCACTGGCAGGTACCAGCGTGTAGTGTGGAACGGTACCGAATCTGTCTTCTTACACGTCGAGTACGGAGTGAGACAAGACTCCATTCTTTACCTTGTCTTGGGCGCGGACGTCACCTCTTGCGTTGGGTTCGGCAATGAAGATAATAGTGGCTACGCGGACCACTTCTTCCTATGGGCCGTTGGTGACCCCCTTGAGGGAGTCGGGTCCCTTTTGGAGTCAAGGGCAGACGCCTTCTCCAGATTCGCGGGGGAACGGCCTCGTCCTTAACGCCGCCAAGACCCAGCTCATGATCGGGGGCACCGCCAAGAAAAAGGATGTTGCAGTCTTCACCGTCAACGTTGGGGGCGTGGAGGTACACCCATCTGACGAATGGAGTTTCTTGGGTTAAAATTTGACACCGGCTTCACAACAGCACCCCACAACATCAACGTCGCAAGGGAGAAGCAAAACGGGCCGCACTCATCTCGAGGTTGGCCGTGCACTTACCAAGAGGAAAATACCTACGGCAGCTGGCCAAGGGATTGATGATTGGCAAGATATCTTATGCTGCTGGCTGTGACAATTCCTAGATTTGATAATGAGTGCAAGGGGCCAAATGCTGCGCCCAGGGCTGTGCAGGTCGCCATAAATGACGCCGCCAGGAGCATCGTTGGATGTAAAAGACGGGATCACATCCACATCGAGGACCTCCTTGAGAGAGCAGGCCTTCCCTCCTCAACAAGGTGGCCGCCAAGGCGATGGCCATGGAGACCTGGAAATGCTTTTACTCCAACGACAGGGGCGGCGGTGCCAGGAACCCGGTTGGTGAATTCGTCTTCCCCATCCCGAGGAGGCCCATGAGGTCCACGACTCCAGTGGTGTACCCACTTGGGAGGGAGACTGCTACTTTTGCATACCACGCAATATCAGTGTGGAACTTGTCTAAGGCCTTGAGTTCGGCCTCTACCCTCCACACTGCCAGGACCGCAGCTAGGGACATTGGACGCAGCGTACACATATAATCCATTCTACTGGGGCATTTGTGTTTATTATTTTGTTTTAATATGATCTTATAATTTTATTGTTTTTATTTATTTTTAGACTAATTACAAATGTAACTAATGGGCCCCATGGCAAATATACTCGATTACACACACTATACCTATCAAAACATGACAGACTCAAAAACATTTACTAAGAGACTTTTATTAACATTCAGTTTTTTTGAGTTTGGATTAATCTTAAAGCCAATAAAAAGTTGTTATGAATAAATGATCACTAATGCTTTTTATGTTTCCAACCATAAATTTTAGTTTAAGTTTTGGTTTTATTTCTACTCGTTGTTAGTCCGAATTAAATATTGAAATCATTTCAAATATGTCAAACTGATGGCTTCGAAGAACATGCTAGCTTAAAGAATCAAGCAATTTGTCCTTATGAACAAGAGAAAATGACTTACGTACTTATATCCTTTGCAATTAGTGTTGTTATGGAACGTAAATAAACATTATGGGCATGTTTAAAGCTTAACAAGGCTGAACATATTTTAAATGCATGGTTTATTCTATTCATCTAATATGTTAACCAATAGTTAACGGGAGAAAAAGGATTTCCCGGTCTCTATTTTTATTTTTTTGTGCAGGCTTGGCACTTATCTTTGGGACGCACTATGCATTTTGATTGCCAACTTAATTTATTTTTCCTTTCTATCTAATATATTACTATTTTATTTGTGTGGGGGTTTTATGCATTTTGATTAAGTAAAATAGAAAGTCATTACTTTTTAATGTAAGTAAAAGTATGAATAAACTAGAGGCATATACCGGGTGTAGAAAAGAATCGAGGACAGTTTAGTGAAAAAAGTAATCATGGCCTTGCTGAGGCTATTAGATATCATACAATATAAAAAATATGGTTTTTTTTAAGAAATATAATAAATTTATAATTTAATCGATATATCCCCCTTCTGCAGCCACAACTCGCTCCAGTCGGGGTCTGAAACTGGCGCAGACATCACGGATGTACTCAGCAGGCATAGAGACCCAGGCCTTATTAACGGAACGTTTCAGGGTTGAAATTTTTTACTGTGCTTTTGGCAGGTCTTGGTCTCTACGCGCGCCTATATGGAGAAGTCCAAAGGGTTCAAATCTGGGCTCTGGGGAGGCCACATATCCTTTGCCCAAAAATTCAAATTTCGTCCATGAAGGCTTGAGTGGCTTTGGAGGTATGTGCAGGCCCCATCCTGCTGGAAAACATATGGACGATCACCAGCAACCTTCTTGATCCAAGGAATGACTTTTTGACGCATCACATTAATGTAATCCGCTGACGAAAGCCGGAATCCAGCAGGGAACCAAATTGGGGGGAGGATATCACCCGTGAATGCAACTACACCAAGCATCATCAGAGAAGCTGGGTGTTTTGTAGTCGTGTGGAACCTTTTTGAATCATCCTCTTGTGTATCCTCAAATACAACAAAACGATCATTTTGACGATTAACGAAGGGATCGTCAGTAAAAGTCTTTTCGTCTGAGAAGAAGATAATGCGGCCTCCATTCGACTTCAGTGAGTTCAAGAGCTTCTTAGATCTCTGCAACCTCCTTTCACGTTGTTTTGTGTCAACAATGGCCTCTATACAAGCCTAAGACTTTTTCCACCCATCTTTTTAACCTCTTTGGACACGCTGGTCTTGTGGATGCCCAAATCCTTGGCCACGGCGGACATTGACTTGGTTGGGTTGTGTTCGAGGAGGTTTTTGATGATGGTTGGGTTAATTTTTCGGCCAGCCACTCCCAGGTTTCCGTTCAAGGTACCCCGATTCATTTTTAACTTTGCAACCTTGTATACGAAGCTCCTGGCACATTTGAGATGGTTGGAAATGGCTGTCTTGGTCCAACCCGCGTCAAGAAGTGTGGATACTGACATACGCTTGGTTTCCATGTCGTATTTATAAAGGTCGTACAATAAATGTTTTTAACAAAAAAGTAGGGAAAACTTTTGAAAAAGACACGGTCTAAATAAAGTTTTCTCTCCAACCTCTCAATTTAAAAGAAAATTACTCAAGGTACTGTCCTCGATTTTTTCTACATCCGGTATACACTCATAGAGTGCAAACCTTCGCCGTCACCAGGGTCCTTATGACCTTCCGAAGCGGATTTTTCTCGACTGGGGCGGCGTAGATGGACGGGGGAGGGTTCCCCTCGACGGAACCGAGAGGAAGACGCTCCCGGCACCCGATTTCACAGTACAGCGACAGCTATGGCAGAGTAGGCAAACTTGAAATATTTATTAGTATTTAGCTCATTTTGCATCTCAAAGAAGCCCTCCGAGATGCCAAAATTTAATCACTTGTTCCTTTTAGCATTTACAACAACTCAACAAAGTTTCATTCGAATCCGTTCCGTACTTTTTGAGTTACCCTGCTGACAAACAAACCAACAAACAAGCCAACGCCAGTGAAAACAATACCTCCTCCAGCGGGTTAAAAATAAATATAGTTTCACGACTAAATATTTACAATTTTGACGTACAAAACTTACAAGAAAATTTTATGAACTTTGTATATGAAACGTTTAAAATGATAAAAAGGGAGTGTAAATGCTCAGGTTAAAGGCATGTTCAATTCTACAATGCCTAGAGAGGAAAGTTCATTTTGGTCAACCTCATTGATCAGATCTTAGGTTTGATAGACAAATTTTTATGCTATAATGCTTATTTATATCCAGTCGAATGCACTGCTTTCGAAATAATTAGACAAAAAAGGTAAAAAGATGCATAAATAATAACAACAAATATACCTCAACACAAAATGAAAATATCAAATTTTTAAAAAATAATAATGCATTAATTGTATTAATTTTTTGGTCCTTTAAACGGGCAAAAAGGAATGAAACCCAAAATATATCGCTATCGTCTTGTTACAAAACCAGGCATAGCTATCAAAAAATATAATTTCTTCAAAAAAAAATTATTAATATCTATTTTATATTTAGACAATTTGCCCTGTAAGCATCAAATATATACGATTAACATATGTTTATATTGCAATTGAACGGTGATTTTATAATATATATATTTTATTCACATCAATGTCAATAAAGCTAGCTATATATGATGTAAGCCATTAATACTGTTGGAATATGGCTGAACTCACATATCCGCGCATATAGTAAATAATTGGTTAGATTGAAGCATGTATGAAGAGGAAGTTTTTTCAATCTCTCGTGGAGAGTAATAAGAGAGCATTTTATCATTACCTCCGCCGAAGGAGGTATTGTTTTCACTGGCGTTGGTTTGTTTGTCAGCAGGATAACTCAAAAAGTACGGAACGGATTCGGATGAAACTTGTGGAGCTGTTGAAAATGCCAAAAGGAACAAGTGATTAAATTTTTACGTCTCTGAGTGCAGAATTAAGATGCAAATGAGCTAAATACTAATAATATTTCAAGTTAGCCTACTCTGCCAATAGATGTCGCTGTGCTGTGAAATTGGGTGCCGGGAGCGTCTTCCTCTCGAATTTCCGTCGAGGGGAACCCTCCCCCGTCCCTCTACGCCACCCCAGTCGTGAAAAATCCGCCTCGGAAGGCTCATAAGGACCCCGTGACGGCGGAGGTTTGCATTCTCTGAGTGTATATGCCTCTAGTTCTCGTTTTTTTTCGTTCCTAAACAGAAAGAGTTTATGATTAATATTATTCATGTGTGTTTCACAGGGAAAATCGTTTGGCACGTTTCCTCAATCATTTCGGATTGAGAGCTCTCTTAATCTTATCGTTTATTGTATAAAAGAGAGGATTTCCTCATCCATTCCCCTTATTCGAAATACAACACCCATTGAATTCCGACTTCAACCCTTTATTGTCGTTATTCCTATTTATAAGTTATAGAATACAATAATTACATACCCTTCTAGATCATTTCGTGAGTCATTAATTCGTACAAAACAACCGGGATTAATAACGGGTTATATGCATTCTTATTCTGCTTGTGCAAAAGTTGGGCGGGTTGTTAAACTCATTTCCTGGTGTAAGACTTCTTTCAAAAACCAAGTAATACCAAAGCTAATTTTCTTTTCTTTATCATAAGACCAATATATTCTTTAAAAAAAATCCATAATAAAGAAATTGGATTTCACTACCGTTCTACATATATTAGAATTTATATGATCGATAAAATTATGAATTCTTTTTATTATTTTCTTATCTTTGATTTATATTACATACACAAGAATGCACTAAAAACCAAATTGGAAAGATAGAATGGTTTGTTATATTTGTTTATTCAATGATAGCATCTTTTGTAATTATTACTCCAATGAAGAGTAAGTATAAGAAACACTCAGGAGGACTTCATATTTGAGTTTTAATTCTTGCAAACTCAAAAATAAAACTTTTTTGTTGGAAACTCAACTTCATTCCTTTTTACACCTTATCGTCAGGGGGGTGATTCATTTACCGTCATATATAATTGAACATAAGAAGGAGTATTTAATTCTAGTCGTAAGGATATACGATTATTATTCATTGATAATGATACTGGAGTTACCCATATATTCATTCAATATACATATATATATATATATATATATATATATATTATTGATTAGTATAAATCGATAGATTATTGAATTTTATTACCTCCGCCGAAGGAGGTATTGTTTTCACTGGCGTTGGTTGGTTTGTTTGTTTGTTAGTTAGTTTGTTAAATTGTTAGTTAGTTTGTTTGTCAGCAGGATAACTCAAAAGTGCGGAACGGATTCGGATGAAACTTTGAGGAGTTGTTGGAAATGCCAAAAGGAACAAGTGATTAATCTTGGCATCTCTGAGTGCTTCTTTAGATGCAAAATGAACTAAATACTAATAAATATTTCAAGTTATCCTACTCTGCCATAGATGCCGCTGTGCTGTAAAATTGGGTGCCGGGAGCGTCTTCCTATTGAAATTTCCGTCGAGGGGAACCCTCCCCCGTCCCCTCTACGCCGCCCAGTCGTGAAAAATCCGCTTCGGAAGGCTCATAAGGACCCCGTGACGGCGGAGGTTTGCACTCTCTGAGTGTATATATGCCTCTATTTTATTTTAAAACTAGCATTATCAAATATGTTGCATTTTATGTAACGTATCAAACAAAACTTTTTTTAAAACTAAAATGTTTATTTATATATATTTTTATATAATATCTCTACATCAATAAAGTCTCTATAAAAAAACAACTTTTGCAATAATATTAATAATAGTATTACTCAATATATATTCTGATTTAAGAGATTTTTGTTCCTTTTGCATTTAGAAAGCAGGAATTAATAATACAATTTGAATGTACTTTTTCAATTATATAACATATACACATATTGCTTAAAAAAGGCAAACATGTGTTTTTCTTCTCGTACAAATCACAACTAGAGGCATGTATACACTCAGAGAGTGCAAACCTCCGCCGATCCCCACCAATGAATCACTTAACGGAATTACAATCCAATCATATATGTCTACATAAGTAGGTGTGTTTGGTGAATAATGAGTGAGGAGAGAGCCATCCTAAAAAACATTCATTGACGTCATACTAGTTATTCGTCAATACAGAATACGTCACTGAATGTTTAAACTCCTTTCTTTCTCCATCATGCTCTTAATATTAGCGTTATATTTTATTAATATTAATATTAAGAGGAAGACGGGAAGAGAAAGAAGTTTAAGCACCCAATGACGTAGTCCTTAGCTATAAATGAACAATATTAGTCAATGCATATTTTTTAAGCGTTTGTTCTTTCCTACTATTGAATAGAGAACAATTTATTATTAATATTTTAGTATTTAGCTCATTTTGCATCTTAATTCTGACTTGTTATGCCAAAATTTAATCACTTGTTTCCTTTTTATTTGAACAACTCCACAAAGTTTATCAAATAATTCCGTACTTTTTGAGTTATCCTGCTGACAAACAAACCAACAAACTAACAAATAACAAACTAACAAACCAACGCAAGTGAAAACAAACCTACTTCTTCGTAACAAATAATAATAGGTAATACAACCTCATGATTTATTAATATAATTTGATCAATACTTGTTTATATTAAATTGATATTTTCTTTATTTTCATCCCAGATATCGAAATTATAAAAACCGTTCTGAAATGCATTGACTTACACGAAAAATATATTACATATTGATCATAGTCAATACATTTGAAACCAAAAATATATAGCCGCTCACATAGAACACTAAAAAATGATCAACCTTTTGAAATATAAATCCTATTTTTTCGATTAGTACGAAAGATATTGGAATTATTAAAACTGATTTGAAATGTACTGACATACAAGAAAAATAAATATTCATGAAATTTGTGAGTATTCTTACTTTGCACGAAGATAACTGGGCGTGAACCATTAGAAATGATGAAAATCATGATTATCAAAAAAGGCAATAAAGGCCAAAACATATTTCGTATGATATTTTTAGTGGCATTTTTGGAATCTACGTAAAAAAAATGGGACTCAAATTATAAATTACAGCCTGGGGGCAAAATCCTGTTACATGGTGTAATCAGTTGTGTTGTCCTGCTCCTTACTTTAATATATGCATGTGTAATGCATATCTTTTGTAAACAGGAACAAACATTTTATGTTTTTTTTTAAATATGTAAACCATTTTACAAAAGCCTAACATCATATTCAGCTCACTTAAATACATATATTACTACTCTATTGGATTTTTTTAAATTAAGATATACGTAAGCATAAATCATTGTAGTACAATAACTAAAAAAAACGGAATAACTAAGAACCAACTCCTCCCATTCAAATGTTAATGAGTTTTCAAGAAGTAATCCAGTGAGACATGAAGCTCTGACTTCATTGTTCGGCGTCACTTTTTTATTACTTATGTTAAGACCCTGAGTCATTTCAAGGATAACAACATCTGATGTCTTCATCAAACAGGTTCACTTCCTGCAGAATAGGCGCCATTGCGGTATTTATGCCCTCATATAAGCCTAATGGACAACAACACGAGTAATGGACCGTGTATTTCAAGAAATGAAAGAAAAATGTATATGTGGAGCTATGCATTAAATATAGTTTTTATAGTTTGAAGTGGCTTAAAACGTTACGTCTTCCATAATATTTCAAGGCAAAGAAAGTAAGGACTTAATTTCGACCCAGAAGAGGTAATTGTTCAAGATACTGATGATTGAAAAACATTTCAATTGATATCCAATTTTTTATCTTATCGACAATACATATATATATATATATATAAATATATATATATACATATATATATATATACAAAGTAATTTGTCCTAATCGTAAAATGATATTGTTCAATACAAAACGGTGTATCTGCCCTGTCGCAAAAGGATAATTTAATATAATCAAAACTACAAACTCTTCACACACAAATATTCACACAAAAAAAATAAACTTGCACATAATTAATGGTAATCAGACAATCAAATGAATTGGTAAGAACACATTCATATTAATTACGTAAAAAAATATATCCTAAAAACGACTTATCTAAAGAGGTAGACACTTAGGACCTTAGCTTTTATTCAATACAGTGGCAAATTTATATGTGACATATTATATTAGCAAAATCCTACTAAACGGTGAGATACTTTAATTGACCCGATTAAGCAGCTCAACAGTCGATCTTTACTGTAGACTTTCGATATAATAACTTTGGTTTTTGCTATTTTAAAGATTTATATACTTAGTTATGAGAACATATTATCATTAGAAGTTCTACTTTATTCTTAATAGAAATGAGTATTTTTTTAAATCACAAAATTATTAAATGCAGTATAAACAAAATTGTTATATATTCAACACCATTTATAAACAATATTTCTCTCAAAAATTTATAGTTCAAATCGTAATAGCTATATTCTTATTCTAGTTCTAAAATATTCCAAAGTAATACCGCTAAAAACGAAACATTTATAGACATATAAGTATAAATTATTATTTTGAAAAACAACAAAAATATTATAATTAGCACTATAAATAAACAAAGAAAAGAAAAGAGAAATTGGGCCAAAGAACAGTTTTTTATAAATTTATTTCAAGGATGGAAAACAGTAAGCTACGGAACATATTACTAGAAATGGGATATAATAAATTATTTATTTGCTAGATTGAGAGGAAAAGAGATGACTATAGAGTAGAAATCTCTACAAAACAATTTTTAAAGGTACTCAGTCAAATTTATTAAACTATTATCTCTACTTGTTAAAGTACAGTAACCAATACTTTGTTTATGGATACTACAAATGGGAAAAAACACAGAAGAAATGCCATGCTTCTTTTGTGAGTATGGACACTTTTTAATGGATAGCGGACAGATGGTCAGAATACGTGGAGATTTGGTAAAATTTGTTAAATGAGGATTTAATCTAATATACCTTTTAATAATTTGTCTTCTTTAATGTAGGCCCACATTAAGAAAAAAATGGTTGTATAACAACTAAAATGCATTTTTATATCTATAAATTCAGTAAGAACAATGATTCAAAAGTATTATAAATACATAGATTAAAAAAAGTGTTTATAAGTTTGTTGTGACCTTTTTAATGTGAATGAATAGTAAAAATAAAGTTGTACCTTTGTACAAAAAGGAAGAAATAACTTTAAAGTTTATATTTAAACACGGTTCTAAGGTTTTTTAAGTCAGATTATTT
>CP045902.1:8409099-8451599 GCA_013387185.1 Caligus rogercresseyi
TAAAACTGAAAAAGATTTTATACAATGGCAAGATTTTATACCATAACACTAAAGATATCCTTCAAGCTTTTCAATGACTCAGTTGTCACAGTCATTGTCGGAGTCAGAGGCCGCCAGATTCCTCGGTAGAAAATAACGAAGGGAAACTATTGTGCGACCTTTACAAAGGATAATGTACATGATATAATTTTTAAGTATTTTAAAGGAAATAAAGCCATAGGTCCTGCCGGGATTGGTGGTCAGTTCTTTAAAATATTTGGAGAAGAGTGTATACCTTTTCTTTTAAAAGTGGGCAGAGAAATGGAAAAAAGTGGGTGAAATACCAAAAGATGTGTCTAAGGGTCGTATTGTTTTGATTCCCAAACAGTGAAGGCAATTGAGATTGGGGACTGGAGGCCTATCACGGTTTTAAATGAATCGTACAGGATTCTGGTGGAGTAATTGCTAAGCAAATGGAGCCTCTGCTAAAAAAAAATTCTGCATGGCCCCAGAAAGATGTCGTTGAAGCAGCGCAAAATCTCCGTATATAGCTCGGAACTTACAGTGCGCAATAGATTTAGTGGACTCGAATAAAAGATTTGGCGCAATTATAGCCATTGACTTTAGAAAGGCTTTCGATACTCTCTATCATCGGCGTATTCTTCGTGCAATAAAGCGATTACTTCCTTCCGTTTCTTCAACCCAGTCCGAGCTCTTTACTTAATGGAACTTCTACCATTACTTTGGAGAGTCTCGAGAGTCCGCCAATCCATCTTAAGCGCGGGTGTGTAGACAGGGATGTCCCTAGCCCCTCTTCTGTTCGTGGCTGCAATTGAAGAATTTGCTCAGAGATTGAAATACAAATATTCGGGCTTTGGAATCAATTTCGGAAAATTCAAGCATCTTCTTGACATTTACGCAGATGATGTCACACTTTATGTGGAAGGAAACTCTGAGCTTCAGGTGTGTAATAGAGTGGCCATTCTAATCTCCTTTTTAAAGATTTAAGAAACACTCTGGACTGGAAATCAACTGCAAGAAAACTGCTATCCTCTCTTTGGGACAGTGGTGCCCGAAAGACAATACACATATTATGGGTTGCCCAGTGAGGAACAGTCTAAACATACTCGGTATTGAGTGGAACGCAGTGGAAATTCGGATTCAAATAAAATAGTTTGGCCCAACGTAATTAGAACAAGTCTAATGGAGTGGAGAAAATACAATCTTCAAACAAGAATTGATTTTTCACAATTGTTAAATTAGTTCCCCAGTTCTCTACTTCGCAAACGCTTACCCAAAATTGCCCTTTGGGTGATAGAGGAAGAGGACTCTTGGCTCCAGAAACTCTTCCACAAAAGTTCCTTCCATCCCTGAAGAGATCTAAAAAACAACTCGGAGGAGGCTTGGTGCAACTTTCCAAAGTGTTGCCAAAAATCTACAAGAAATTTTCATCGATCTTCGTGCAACCCAGAGCAGGAGTGGAGGTCAACAGTCTCTAATAGCCACATTTACTCCATTTTAATGATGGGTACCCTAGCCTCCAATGTGCTATTAAAAAATTCTCCGATATGGCTTCATGTCAAAGAATATTATGGAGTCTTACGCCAACCTACGACTTTTCCTCTACTGTAGACATTATTCATTATAACTCCAACAAAAGGGCCTTTTTTGGGCAACATGCAACTCCCCAGAGCTTGGAATTAGACGCCTTTAGAACAGAAACTTTCAACCATCCACGATTTAAAAAAGAGTGTAGACTGTGGTCTTAGAGCGGGAAAGTTTTACTTCCCACTTCTTAGAGCAGCTAGGCTTCATACATCCCCTACTCCTTGGCATGTTAAATTAAGTACAACGCCCGGACCCGACGAGGACGCTAAGAAAATCTGCCGGGTTTTTTATTCAAGAACTAAATCTTCCGCAAAGATGGGAAAAAATAATTATGGAATCAACCAACGTTAAGGATAGCAAAAAATTCACCTCACAATTTCAAATCTCTACCGGTTGCATCTTTTTCAACTTTCCTTGTAAGGACTGCGGAAAAGTCTATAATTCGACCATTCACGCTTTCGCTGATTGCCATGCCCTGTCATATCTTCGTGCTTTCGTCACCCATAAATAAGTCATTTATACAGCTCTGAAAATGAGGCTAAGTTTTTATCGGCCTATATCCTATTTGGTAATCCTCTGGGGCAGCGACTGCATCTCCTGAGTCCAAGGCTCTGAGTTTTGCACTTGCTAGCGCTAAAGCTCACATTCGTAATGAGTCGTTTAAAAAAATATTTATTTCTGCGGCTGCAAGATATGGAGCCTTTGCCCTCAAGATTCCACATTCTAAGAAAGTGACGTTATGGACTTCGCCGCGGATATCGTCAAAGTTTTTCCTCAGTGGTCCTGTCATTTTTACTCTCGCTTGAGACTCATTGTAAGAAGATAAAGAGACTTCAAATGACATCATCGAGGGACCGTGCAATAAAGATGTGCTTATATACTATTTACAATTTTTTTTCTTCCTATATTTCGTGTACTCACTTCCACTATATAATGCAGATCATGATGTTTTAAATGATGGGATGGGTCTTGCCTCAGAGGGTTAATTTTAACTACAATGTTTATTTATGATTTTTTATCACAACCCCTCTTGCTTCTTTATTTAATATTGTATATATTATTTATGTATGATTTTTAAATAAATGACCCATTATTTAAAAAAAAAATCAAATAGCCTCCAAAATAGTAATTTCAGTGAGAATTGATTTTTGAAAAAAACACCACAGTAAGATGTCTAACAAGAGGTTTTTTATGGTCAAGGCATGATTAAATCTATTTGTGTAAAATAATAAAGGTTTTCTCTTTTTTTCGTTAACTGGCATTTTTTTAATTTTTTTTTTTGTATTTTTGGCCCATGGGCATTCATATATTTCATTTGATTTATCCCGACATCTTACATGTAAAATAGTAATAATGTACAACTCAAACAAAGAAATAAAATTATAACGAAAGAAAGACGTTAATTAGGCATAAAATATGGTAAAAATATAAGTATACAAACAAAAGAATAAGATTTTAACAGTCATTGTCGTATTAAAATTCTAAATATTTTCTTGCTATGCTTAGTATGGATCCGCGAATCTGTTTCTCTTTTGCTTTGACGGCGTATATACAATATGGAGCTTAACAATCACTGCATGCTGAAGAAGTTTGTCCTTGGCCGAAAGTGTAAAAAAGTCCTCTCTACCCAAGGAGTCCCGAAACCTCCCCTCTAGTTCCATTTTCAAGGTTTCATAAATGGGAATGAAGAATCTTGCACTCGAGTAGAAGATGTACCGTTGTCCCTTAGCTTCTTTGGCAGAATATACATTGAGTGTCACTGCTTAAGATTGAGGAAACTTCAAGGGTCCCGGTGACCACGCGATAAACGAACCATTTTTCCGGAGGGGTCAAGAATGGGTTTTGATAACTTTGGCAAGCTTGTTTATCCTTATCTTGAGACTTCTTCTTTTTAAAACATTATTTAGAAGAGGAAGTGATGAGGAATTCCATATCTGTCTGAGGTCACAGAGTTTAATAGATGCCATTGTTCCCTAAAGGATTGCGATGGATTAAAGTGTTTGTGGAAAACGAATTCAATTTTTTGCATCTTCTTGATTTTTTTGAATGTCATTGTAGCCAGTAAGTTGTCCTTATGTTGTAAGAGGTCTTTTAGGAAATATGAGGAATTAATCCTCTGTAGAAGTGTGAACCTCAATTGTGGATCCCTTGAGAGGAGTATAGTCTCCAAAACTCAATTCCACCAAATAAAAGTATCTAAACATTTTTCAGAAGAGGTTTCCAGAAATTAATTCTGAGAGCTGATTTATATAAACGCACGCCGTAGTTTGAATACTGATCGTTAAAACAATCACTTGAAACTGTAAAATTCCAATAGTCTGGTCTTCTAAAACATTTAAGAACCCATTCTGCTAAAAGCGACTTCCAGAAACTCTTTAAGTCCACGGCTCCAAGTCCACCAAAGTTTTTGGGTGTGACAACTCTTTTATAGAAATGTTCCGTTTGTCTTTAAGTCCAAAAACTCCATTAAAATGTCATCAAATGATGATGCAATTCCGGAGTCAAATTTGCAAACTCGTAAAAGGTGAGTCACTTTCGGAACACATGTGAGTTCCTAACTGAACTCTCTCCATCTGTGGAACCCTAGGCTTTTGATGTGTTTGACACCCAGTTAACTTGCATGTATTTATTCATTCTTATTGTAGTCAGATTTGGTGGATACCTTTGTCAAACTCAAATAATACAAAGTTACACATAATGAGGTTTTAATTTTGTTTCCTTGTATCATTACAAACCTCATCCTTATTCTTATTTGACGCCAGTAAGAACAAGGCTTCTTTTATTTATAAAAAGGATAAAACGATTTATCAGCTTCCTTTATGAATCTGCTCATGGTAGCGGAAAAAATGTTGAATAAAGGTAATGATGATGTTGTTACAGTTGGTTTAGGTGATCCAACCAAAGCAACTGGTCACAAGCTATACGATGTAAGGCTGATCATATCACTATCTCAGTTGCTGGTAGATCCTGAAAATCCATGGGTAACTGGGTAAACAGAGAATGTTAGCCATTTGGGAGCTGACAGTGCTGCATCATATGAATTTAAAGTGTCTAGCATTGTTAGCCGATTCCAATGTTGAAGATATCAAAAGCTCCATATATTTTTGGATGTCAGATTGAGCTGGTGATTGCTACAACATTTAGGTGTGACTGAAGTGGAGATACTCAAATGCTCTGATCATATCATATTGGGTGCAGACCACTTAGACGATAAAGTATTTTTTTAAACTAAGCAAAATCGGCTGAACTTGAATGTTACTGCAGAGGTATTTACATCTCCTGGATCCAATGTTCACACTTTAGCACTGATTGCAATCTCAAAGCTGCTATCCCTTATCCATGCAGCACACTCTGTTTCTTTATTTAATGAGTAGACCTCGTGGGTGGAGTCGCAAAGAATCAAGCATGATGGATTTAGAGGCTAAACAGCCAATAGATTGAAAAAATAGCATAAATTACCAAATAATTATTGTCACGTAGACAGTATTGACCCTGTTGTCGATAGCAATGCAAAGAAGTAGTATTAGTAGATTCGTCATACACACAAAATTACCGGTTTCTTTGCTGTGCTGAAATATATGCAGACTCGGTGGATATTTAACTTTCCTCTGATGGATCTTCTTGGGATAGATGGACGAGGTAATGCAGAAGAAAAACTGGGTCGGAATACAACTATTATTTTAACAAGAGTTACCAAACTTGAAGCAGAAAAAAGATAATCTTGTACGTGTAATCTTGTCAAAGCTGAGTGACGATTTAAAGCAGAAACGATGGAAATGGACAAGAACGTCAACAATGTAATCGATGTTAGAACCGTTGAATCTAACTATTTAAACACCGTCAAAATCTCCAAAAGATTAGCCCTAATAAAAAAAGAGCAGCTCAAAAGGAAAGAAACGGAAAGGACAATGAATATGTGTAAGGGACACAAGGTCCAGTTACAAAAGATTCTCTGACTTGATTGAACAGCTGACAAAAAAAAAAAACTACTGTCAGAGATAAGCTACTTGTGGCACTATATATTCTTAAAATGAGAAGAATCAAAGTTGACAGGAGATTTAAAATGAAAAAGTTTTAATGTGCTGAATTAAAACAATAAATTAAGAATTCTATCAAGCCAGAGACAGATCTAATTACAAATGTACATACATTTCTCAAGCTATGTTTTAGTTTGATGGAATAGTGTTATATGGGTATGTGATACTAAACTAATTTTATAGTGTTTCATGTTAATATTTTGAGACCTTATGTCTTGTTGATATTGGCAAAGCACAGCTTCATATTGTTATTTGCTTTATACCAAACAATTTTGACACCGTAAACCGACAATATTGGTAGAAAAGTGAATAAATATGGTTGTATCTCTAAAAAGGAACAATTATTGACTTAAAAGAGTTATTTTGAATTCCTTGACCAAGAAAACCTATATAAAGCAACATTTCCATGTAAAAAATATTTTTTCGGTCAAAATTAGATCATTTTGGCGGCTAGTTTGAATTTTTGAGTGATAGCGACGTAAGATATCAACTGAGATACAAATTTTTAGTAGATTTGGATTCTACACAAAATTTAGCCATAGAAACAACTGGGCTTTAAAAACTTATGAAGATTTGCCCAACCCTAATATAACAACTCAAGTGAATCCCTATAGAGATCACCGGGGACGTAACTTTAAATATAATTGTATGTCTAATTGTCCCATTTTTATTATATGTAGCAAGAGTTCGAACCATGAACTGGACCGGTTCATCACTCTGGGCCGTTCATCACTAGGAAGAGTTTGTATATATATTTTGGCGGCTTTATGAATCAGGGATATATAGTATTTATGTCTTAACACGCCGTAACACGTAACGACACATTTATAAAATGGTTTAGATTTCTTAGTCTTATGTGGTAAGCACACTTACATTTTAGTATCGTAACTGTGAGGGAATGCCTCGACCAACATGAAATAAGGTTCAAATTCGTAAAAGTATATCTACGAATGACTACGGAGGATACAATTTCCTTGTCTTCTCTTCCAATACCGTAGAGACCCCCACAATCATTTTCATATCTATGAATGTTTTTGATAGATAAATAATCGCGGAAGTATTACTAATTAATTGATTAATGAATTGCTTATGAGGATAATCAGGAAAATGAAGGGAAGTCTCTAGGGTAATATACGTATTACATTGTGAACTGCCTTTGCCAAGAATATTAAGAATATTCAATATGGATTGAAAGGGTAATTTTAGGCATTTAGAGATGTTAGGCATGAAAGATATAATATATTTTTAAGTTCGATTCCCACGCTAACAACACCTTGTTGCTCACAAATGTTTGAACAAATATTTTACATAATATAGGACCAATTAGGTTCGATAGACTAATTTAAATCCTATAATGTTATTATATCCTGTCGGAAGCGATTCTATCGAACCATATAGGCAAAAAAAGAGCAAAAACTAAAATAATGATTACATTTTTAACAAATAATCAATAACATGAAGACTAATCAATTGCTTTTCTAAAATAAACTCCTCTTGTGAAACAACTCATGGTGTACTTATTTCTATTGGTAAACTGTGAGGCTTCCCAATACGGAATGAGTAAACTGCATGATTGCCTTGGTTATGTGTTAATGGGTACTCTCTTAGATCGTCCATTTCTATTTCTCCCTTGATCAAAGACTCCATCTCAATTCTTGTTACTCTGGAATCCTGTCCTCAAACAAATAAAGAACAAAAAAAAAGAATATTAATTTGGTTTCCTTATTCCAGTTACGCATTTTTAATTTATTTTTAGAAGTAAGTTATTTCCATACAACAATTTGAATATCATTTCATTTGTCAACAACTATAACCGCAGTATAGTGAAGTGTGGAATATTTAAATATTCATCATATGGATTCATATGACTTCAATAACAGTGGAGATATAAAATGCCCATTAGCCTAGTACACCATATACTCTTACTGCATAAGAACTCATTTATGTCACTAACAATTCCGCCAAAGTATGTAATGTTTCGCAATTATAATCTTAATTATCTATTTTTTGACATCCCCGATACTAACCACATATCTACGCCTATTTTATGAGTAAACCAGTCAGTCTGCATGTGATCGTGTTGTATCAATTATCAGGCTTGTGAGCGATCAGGAAAAAAATAGCGATCCGATCAAAAATAGCGATAAGAAATTCTTTGCGATATAGCGATATAACGATCAGGATTTTTCGATCAGCGATCCGATCAATTTAATTGCGATCAACAAAAAAATTACCTATGTAATATAATTCTAAGTAAAAATCAAATGTACATATTTACAGTCAAACCTTTATAAGTATTCATTTTATATGACAATGGAATGATTGTTTCCCATAGCCTATGAGCTCCAAATAACGACTTCTCCATAAGTCTCCTGTCTGTATATTTTAGGACAAAAAATATCAGAATGATTGTTTCTCATAGCCTATGAGCTCCAACACTCTGGCTCCACATTGACATATGTCTGCATATTTTAAGACAGGAGATGCCAGAATAAATGTTTCCCATAGCCTAGAGCTCCAAAACAATGATTTCTAGATAGTCGTCTCTCTTTATATTTTAGGACAAAAAATATATCAGGATAGCACACACTGGCTTTTTCCATTAGTATTAGTCTGTAATTGTTTTTTTCTGGTTGTTGTAATGGATTTTGGTCAATGTGACAGCTAGTTAAGTTTTAAGAAATGTAAGGTTGTCTCAAAAATCCTTATTACAAACATTTTTTCTTTATTAGTTATTTTATACAAATTGATCGGATCGCTATTTTAGTGATTTTCTTACGATCAAAAGATATAAAGATCAGGACCTTTTGCGATACTCCGATCAGCGATCAAAATATCGCTATATCGCTATGATCGCGATCAGAAAAAACTCCGATCAACAAGCCTGCAAATTATAAATTATAATTATTGGTTTATCTATGAATATCTAAACATTTTTTTAAAGAGTTGAATTCTTCTAAAATTCGGAATGATCTCCCGATCCACTATTAAATATCTTGTTTCGTTGTTTGAGGGTAGGATCCAAGAGTATGAATTTGAAGTCGAGTTTAAAATCCAAGGCATTCTGTTGTCTCATTCTACATCGGAAGCCAAACAGGTGGCAGCCAATGTTACAATTCTAATAATTGCTTGAATATGCTTTAGCTCTGGAGGATGTGGGTACAAGCATTTTTGAGCCATCATTCTCTAAGACAAAAAAATCAACCTCAGCCAACAATGTGACTTGACGTCTCATCACTCTGTTGACAAAGACGACATCACGAGAGAGAAATTTGTTCGACAATGACTTATGAATTCTAAGAAAGTTATGACTAGTTATCATCTGAATACATTCACGACTAAGATAATCAATTAATTTCGATGTATTCGGGTCTGGCTTTGGAAGTCAAAATTTACTTTTTTACTGGGACTATCCTGTGTCCATCGGGAGGCCCATGCTCTATAGATCCTCGCCAGGATTTAAATATATTTGTCATTGTTTCTTACAAACTGAACTGACCATAAAAATAGAGAAGCATTCCTGAGGGAACTTTAAACTAATTATTTTTCTGTGAGTTACCACTTATTATTAAATACAAAATCATATGTGGGCAATGACCTTCAAATGCAAAAAATATCTTTCTAAATTTGTAACCATTCCTATTATATGGAATGACGATTATAATAAAAAAACATTATACTAAAAATTAGTTTTTTGACAAGATAAATCGTACTTGACAGACCATAATGGATATACCTATTTGCATAAATTAATTTGTCTGCTCTTATAAAATATTACTTTGTCCAGGTAAAGAAGGACGAACAAAACACCATTTATCACGTTGATCTCGCAAGCTTATTTTTTCAATATATTAATAATGATATTTCAGTTGAGGTAAAAAAGATGAAATGTAATTTCTTTCGAATGATAGGGACTTTTAATATTTATTTGACAATGGATAAGGTCTGAAACGGAAATTTCAGTTTACCTTGGGCAGGAAAATTCACACATCAATTTAAATAATAACTCAGAATAATGGGATCATATGTATATATATATATATATATTTATCTATATATATATATATAATTATATATATATATATATATATATATATATATATATATATAATATATATTATAGATTATATATATATATATATTATATATAATATATATATATATACATATATCTATATATATATATATATATATATTATATATATATATATAATATATATATCTATATATATATATATATATTATAATATATAGATATATAATATAGATTTATATATATATATATATAGTTGTCTGACATTGTTATCAGTTGTGTAACATTTTTAATGGATTCATCAAGCCAATATCTTTTTCTTAACGATTTTTTCAATTTATAAAATTGCTTTAGCTTTACTTTCTTGTCTATTCATTCTGTCTCTTAAGCTTCATTTTATGTTTCTCCTAAATATTGATGAATTCTTATGTTATTGGTTCATTCATACGTAGGAATTAATCTTCAAAGTATTTAGGCTTCTTGTGGAATAAAGAAAATTGTTTGTCTTCAACAATTGTTTAGTTGAGTCGTATTGATAAAAATATTGTTTCAGTTTGTTTTCTTGACGTGGACATAACTATTTATTTGAAAGATATATGTATCCATTAGATCACTTTATTATTGAATTTAAAAATAATATATTCCTCAAGGAGAAACGTGACAATTTGGACGGTTATTTTTTCGTAATAACTATTCTTGATAAACTTATTTTGGCTGTCTATATAAGTTTATATACTTAAATTAACCATGAAGGGTTCAACTTTTCATTCTATGAGGAGGGAATATAAAACAAAAAAAGAAACATAAGATGGTGGAATTGAGGAAAAAGACCTTCTTCAAGTGAGTATCTTCTAAAGCACAATTACATAGATAATCAGAGATTAAGAAGGCTTTAAGTTTGTCAGAAGGATTAAATATGGCAGTTTAAACGCTTGATGAAAGCGACTATTTTTTATTATTTTTTTATTTTTTTACTTTATTATTTAGAGTAGTTATTTAAAACAATATATATATATATAATTAAACATTATAGATTGAAATTAATACTCTAAACAAAAGTTCAACAAAATTCCTAACAATGTATCAAAACAATTTATTAAAAAACGATGAACAAACAAACATTAAACAAACACAAAATCATATAAAACATACTTCTTAATTTTAATAAATAAAAACAAATTTAAAATTCAGAACACAAAACATTTTGTATTAAATAGTCTAATTAGAATATTTACTTCTTTAAAACTTTTTGTGTATTAGTAATAGCCGGTGTGAAATTTCTTGTAATGTTTGAGAGGATATACTTGATAATATTTCCCGCATATTTCCACGATGAATCGTCCACGTTTGGAATTTTGATGCCAAAAGCCAAATATCTTGCAGCTATTGAGGAGAATAGCCGAAATTCTTCCACCTGGACTGTTATTCCAATGGCCAGTTTTTCTGCAATTCGGCTTTTGCAATTTGAAATAGCCATTTCAAGGGCACGCGTTTTCAGAGAGGCTTTCAAAAATTCGAAGTTACTCCAAACAAAATCAACGGTGTCACAAAGTTGTCACCCACGTTGGTTATGTTGCAGGTAATTATGTTTCCTTAGAAGCGAAGTCCCTGGTATCAGCAAATGCATGAATAACAGAGTTAAATAATTTTCTGCAATCCTTGCATGGAGCATTGAAGTAAAACAGTCATTCAAAATTTGCAATTGCACTGTGAATTTATTGGGGTCATAATTTTGTCATAGATGACATTATTCTTTTTTCCCAGGAACATGGAAGGTTTAGTTTTGTAATAAATCTATTACATATTTCCACAGCCTCACTTTTGTAGTGACTTCAAATGACATTTTCAAGTGCCAAGGCTGTGGTACTTGGTGTTCTAATGCAGATTTTATCAGAGGGTAATAAAATTTCCCACATTTAAAAATGGTGCCTTCCAATCATGCAATCATAAAATTTTGTTTTTAAGAGCAACAAGTTCCAATTCTTTAAGATGTTAAAGATTTTTAAAATAAAATTTCTTATTCCGATTTTGGTAAATCACGTCAATGGTCGAAGAGGCTTTAAATGAAGGAGTTTCACTCCATAAAACTCTAACCAGGATAAATTTCTTCAAAATGAGAATTATACACTTTGTGCCAGCATAAGCCACGTGTAAATGGGATCTACAGAAAATGTAGCCCTTCATTCAATTCCAGGACGGCAAGAGATGTCTATAAAAACCTTGCAGTAGATTTTGGGTAAAATTATCCTGAGAAGAGATAGCCCTCCACCTAAGAGAGATCTAGGTCCTATTATTGAAGATATGTAAAATTGTGATATAATTTGTTGAGCCATAACTTTTCTTCATTTAAAACTTTTTCCGCAAGCCAGGGAATCGCAGTTTTTTTGTACAAATTTTTTGGTGTTATAATGTAGTTAAAAATATCGATCCTCTTCTGGAGATTGAACCCTCTTGACGATGAGATTGTATTTCCACAAAGTATTTAAGTGAAGTCCAATTGACGAAGATGACCCATGTCTGTCCCGAGAAATCCCGAGAACTGAGATGGAGTCTATGATCGAACAACCAGCAATTTTTAATTGTTTTCCATTACTCCATTCCCCGAAAGGTAAAATAGCTGTTTTTTGTTATTAATGTTTAATCCAGACTCTTCTTATATAAAAAATCTCTTTGGAATTATAAGGGTGCTTGAAAAAAACTTTTAACCTTAACTTTTAAAAAGTAATTTTACATTGATAACCTGGAAATACTTTTTGAGTAGTTAGGGCAGCAAAGTAAAACTATTTATTTTTATATGAAAATAATCTTTACAAAAGATGTTGTTTGATATTTTAAACAGATAATTTAACCAAACGCTATCGGAAGTTCAGTTATACAGTGATTGGGTATTGGTGTTTTAAACTCACTGGAAATACGTCATGAAATCCAAAATTATGGAAACTTGGGGCTTCTAATCTAGTTTCAGTTTCGTCTTCTTAATTCAATTTTATGCATTTAGAAACCATTGAATTTGCCAAAAGAATAACACTACTCCAATAATTTGAAAGAATTATTAAAACTATATATATATACATATATTTTTTTTCTCATCAACTTTTTTTAAAGTAAATTATAGTTAATAAAAAAAATTGTTATTACTAAAAAATAAGCTATCCAAAATTTTATATTTCCTGGATGAAGTATTATTTTGTAAATTGAAATAATTATGTCATAATTTTTTTTTGTATATAACATTTCCATTAAGTTATACAAAATATTTTTGCATATTGCCCTTTTTTGTCGGGCATTTTGCTTGTTATATTAAAGTTTTGGTCAAGACAATGCATTCCAGTGATGTCTCCATATGACGTCACGAGTGTATGTCGTCATTTATCCTTTTAAACAGTCCTTAAAACTTGAACTTTAGATTTTGACTGTTCAAGGGATAACAAAAGTAATACTTCTTTCTCTTCATGTTCATCAATTTTAAGAATACTTATTTTATAACTTCCAATTTCTTTATCCTTTCTCTTATATAGTCGATTGGGTCCAATTATTTGATTCTGTAAATCTCTTAGAAAATTCGTTGTATTTATGTAATGTGATATCAGAGAATGATAGAGAAGAGAAAGGAGTTTGAAAGTCCAGTGACGTACCCTGCTTTGATGAATACGAAGTATGACGTCAATGGCTTATTTCTTTATGTTTGTTCCCTCCTCATTCACTAGTCAGAGACCTAACTTCATTATCCATAGGAATATAAAGATATAGAAAGCTGATTCCTTCAATTGTAGAGAAACATCGTTCAGCTGATTCTGTACCCAATATGAACAGAGTAATTTCTACTACGTCATCGTAAGCGTATCATAGAGATAGAAGATATGTTTAAGTTGGTCACAAAAACGTATTCCTCTGAAGAATCCAATAAGCTCTTTGTGTTTATATAATATATATAATATATTATATATATATATATATATATATATATATATATATATATATATCTATATAATATATATTAATCTATATATATATATATATATATATATATATATCATATATATATATATATATATATAATATATATAAAATATATATATATATATTATATATATCTATATATATATATATATATATCTATATATATATATATATATATATATATATATATATATATATATATATAATCTATATATATCACCATTGATTTACAAACATATCTACTTAAGTAGACATCCGTGATTGGATTGTAATACCGGACTGGCCATTCAATTGTGGGTAAGAGACTTACAGGCGGCAAGCAGCATTCTCGGGGGAAAAGACTCAGTGGTGAACAGCCCGGGGGCGAAGTTCCTTTTGCAAATTTACCAGGGGTAAACATTCCTTAAAACCATTATAATGGTCGGTGATCGTGTTATCTATCGTGTGTTCATGTGAAAAAAATATATATATATTTTCAAGATACATATAGAGTACAATTTGAAATGATTAGAGTTTTTTTGTGATTAGGGCAGTACACCATATATGAAAACGTTGACAAAACCCTTTATGCATTTGATGGAACCAACGCTTATGTACGTACGAAATAATGTTTTCGAACAATATCTATTGAACTTATATATATATACATACAAATTATTGCCTCATATTATATAGAAACCAAAATTAATGGCACGTGTGGGTCTTGGGATATTTTTAGATATTTTAGGACAATCTTGTAAAAAGAATCCTTTTTTCAAGAGGACTTGCATAGAGTAAACTAATTTCCTTGTTAAAGGAAATATTTAGAAATTGTGTATATCATCATGGATGATATATATAATACAACAGAGCAACCCGTTATTTAGAGAGCCCTTGAAACACATACAAATGCCCCTGCTTTTATTCAACAGGGGATGAAGGTTGTTATTTTCATAAATTCAAAGGGCTCATGCATGATAGCACTCAAGTTCTACTATACAGCTTTATTATAAAAACATTTGGATGACTGAACAATGTTGTGCTTTAAGTGATATCATTTTGAAAAAGGTGTATAAATATACTATTTACATTGAAGGATAATAAGACTTTTGACTCACGATTTTTTAAAGGATAAATAACTTTCTATAAATGGATGAAATACATTTTCAAGCATACTAATATTGCGACTACTTCATTGGTGGATACACCAATTACTATAGGGTTGAAACCTTTTGATTTTTGAAATAAAACAGAAGGGTGGATATTTTTCAAATTCAAAAGCCTCATCATTCTGTTAATGATTTGGAATAACACTTCATTCATATGGCCGCCGTGGCTGCCTTATAGGCCGCTTGATCGAAGATACCATTTCATAGGATTATTTATAGGAAATCCAGATGAGGATTTTTCGATAAAAATGATCACCTTCGATCATGCAGTCTTTAAGGCCGGCCTTAAATTATATTATGTTTATATTTTATATATTTTATTTTTAAAAAAAATATGCAATTTATTCTATTTTATTTATTGTAGTTCCAAAATTCCAAAGTAATTGTGTTAAAAAATATAAAACGACACAAAAAATAAACTATTAAACTAAAATGGTACAATACCATACTTAAAAACCCGGTTCTCAATACTTTTAAATCATACATCACTTAGAATTTTTCCAAATCCGACGTAATTTTTTTAAATGAGATAGGGAACTTGATGGGAAGTATCTGACCTCCTCTGAAGCAGCGATCCAAGAATAGTTGCGAAGAGATGGAATTTTCAGAGAAAAGCAAAATATCTAGCTGCAGCTGATAGCAAAATTGCTCGTAGGTCTGTGGCTTCACATACTCTCGTTTCGTTAAAGAGTGGCAATCCGTGCTTTGGCGTTCAACAAAACGAAGTCCATGGCCTTAGAGGTGTTATTGAAAATATTAATAAATATATACTTTTTTCTCATTGGTTCATAAAGTTTGAACCATCAAAGCTATTATGTGCATAGAAGTTTTTTCATTCACTTTCATATAATTTTAAAATTAGATAATTACGTATAGCCCGTGTGTATACATCTATAGAACTAAAAAGATCCTATATGAATATTCATTATCATTTTTTTTGTTGGTTTTTAAAACAGTGTTGTGTAAGAAATATTGTCCATTTTCATTTATGTGTAACATAACATTATATTAATATTATTTATGTGCAATCAGTGCCACAATTGAAAGTAAAACTATGAATAGCCTCATTGTCAAATCCCTGTTCTCAGAGTGAATAGTTTTGTACAATGTTATTTTTTCTGCGCAAAGAACAATTAGAAATACCAGATTTTTTTAACAAAATGTTCGCATATCCCTTGCTGGAAATATAGTTACTGACTATAGAATATGTCGACATTCTGTACTTAAGCTTCATATTAAAAGTTAGACTTTTCTAGGTATGAATTTGTTTGCAAAGAAGGTAATAGTAATTTCTGACAATAATATTTACGTTAGGATGCAAAACAAAAGAGAGCTAAACTGTTCTCGGTAAGTTTGTGATTTTTTTCGTCAAAAAGTTAATTTCGTTATGACCTCATACTATATATATATGTAGAGAGAGAGAGAGTGTTGCCAATTTTTTTAAAATCCTATTAAACTTTATTGAATTTAGCACAAACGCATATATACAATATTAAATAAACATTATAGTTTAAATTTATACACTAAATAAAGTCAATACAAAATAGTAAACGCTCACATAAAAGTACAATAACTTCATAAAACAATTTGAAATTAATTGGACAATAAATAGCAGTAACGTGATTCGAATAATAGGTTTCATTTAATTTAAAACTAGACTTTTTTTGTAAAATCGTATAAAAAATTTCATATGATGAGATGCCCTCTAGAAAACACGAGGGAAGTAACGAACGATGTCACTCGCAAATCTCCTGCTTGAATCCTCTGAATCTTGATGGAGAGATGTGCCATGTATCGAGCTGCTGCTGATATGACACTGAATTTTAGGTCTCCTCTTGAATAGCTTCTCCCGAAGATAAACGCTCTGCGATGTAGTTAGGCAACTCGAAGCGCAAACTCAATTGCTTTTGTTTTCGGAGATGCTGTCCGCAGATTAGAATTAATCCGAAGAGAATTAAAGAGCGATCAGTTTTTCAGTTATTCCAGGAACATTTAGAAGAACAGAGTCTCTTAAGATACGTAGAGCAGGACAATAGGAGAAGCATGGGTGATTGAATTAAATAACCTTCCACAATCCTTGGACGGAGCATCAAAAAACATATATCTGGTAGAAATTTGAAATTGGGCAGTAAAGTGTTTGCCGTGAACTATTTTGGAGATAGAGGACAAAATTCTCTTTTTCCACGATGAAGGCAATTCCAAGTTTTTTAAATACTTATCAGCGTTTTTTTTCTGCTCTCCATTTTTGTGTTATTGCCAAAGTTCATTCTGAGGTTGCCATGGGACAGGAACAAAGTGTAAGTCTGCCGATCGTTAAGAGGAAACAGGAATCTTCCACACTTAAAAATGGACTCCGAAGATAGATCATGTTTAGTAAGGGTGCCAGACGATAATGTTATCTGTTCCAATCTTTTTGGGAGCTCCAGGTTTTGAAAAAAGAACTTATTATTACTGTTCTGGCGTATAATGTCGATTGTGGTCGAACATTGGAATATAGGACTTCCCGCCAATCATACTATGTAAAATTCCTAAAGATAGAGAAAACTCTTTAATCATGTCGTTAGAAAAGTCTGTTTTACAGACTTTTATTAAACAGGTATACACTGGCTGCTCGAGATATGAGCCCTCCATTCAACCTTTGGGTTTTGTGAGATGTCCGTTAAGACCTTTGAGTAAATCTTTGGGATTATTTTCTGTAATAAAGACAATCCTCCTCCTAGATGCCGTTCAGGACGCTTTAGAGCTGAGAGATACGTTCTGTGGAATATATGATTAGCCCCTTGTCTTCTTCTATGACAGCCTTTTCAGTTGCCAATTTGAATATGAAGTACGTAGGATAAAGTAAAACATAAAATGTGCGAAAGAATTAAAAAATCCAGAGATCTATGTACAGAATGCGGCAAGCGCATGATTACTTATTCTCTGGGGATACAGTCAAGAGCTCTTCAATTTGAACATGATAGTCATTCATAATTCATCTTCTAGATTTAATTTGGATTAAATAACCAAAATAATTGACAATGCTTAAGCTGGAAAAAGAAATGAAGAAATTAATGCATTAGATATTTTTATTATCATTGCTTAGAGGAATAACAATGCCCTCACCTTCGATTTATAGGTACAATTAATATAATTCCTTCTTGAATATGATACAAACAATAGAAAAGATAATTAAGGAACATATTTCAAGGATATTGTGTAACCTTGTAATACATATTACATGAACTAATTATGAAGGTGGTTCTTGTACTTGTATATTTATTTGTCTCTGTTGGTACATAGGTAGATTCAATAGAGTGAGAAAGTTTACATCTGCCAAGGAATATAGAACCACTTACAATATAAAACGTTTTTTGGAAGTTATTATGATCATTTCAGACAACTTCTTTCTGAAGAAAAAGTCTAACTAACCGAACTTTATTGTTGGAGTTATACGACAATAATGAAGAAAAGAAATATAACTAATGCGTTCACTTAGTGGGTGTAGGAGTGATTTTACACAGATGCTATGTACTTTAAAAAGAAGATAATTATATATATTTATATATATAAGTTTAGCTTATGTCTTATCACAAGTTGTCACAAATATATAAAGCTGAGTACAATTTCTATATAACTTTATTTAAAACATATTAAATAATGCATTGTAGATTGCCCAATTCGTAAGGTGATTAAGCATGTCATAAAATTTACGTTTGTGTGAAATGAAGACGATTCCTCAAATATTTTAAGATCCTATGTTCTTATTGGTGTCTTTAACTTCACAGAAATCTCCCCCCGTTACAAAGCAATGAATCCCAATACAAAATAACAAATCTCTAATTGTAAAATTAATTAAAGCTGACAATTAAATTTTAGAAAAGGACCTATACTTATGGGTGCTGCTGCCCCCAACTCTGCATTGAGGTCAAAATTCCTGACTTCGCCAACATGGAAATGTCCGGAGACCTCATTAAATTTTATCCAAATAGATCAAAATTCTATTAGAACGACATTAGAAGATTCTAAGAATGCCTTCCCGTTGTTTATTGAATACAAAATTAGTTTTATCAATTTGTTGGTATAATATATATTATATTTATATATATTATATATATATATCTATATATATACTAGTATATATATTATATATTATATATATTAATAATTATATATAAAATTTATATATATATTATATATATATATAATATTATATATATCATGATATATTATCTATATATATATATATCTATATATATATATCCTATATATATTATTATATACTGGTTTTTATTTGGACAGTAATTTTGAACTATAATGTTTCATTGATTTTTTTTACGTTACAATCCATATGTGATTGCATTTCTTTCTGTATATATTTAGGGCTGTGGATGATTTTAACTACCGCCTTGACATAGAAAGAGAAAAAAACTGAAAACATAGAGACATCTCTCTGACCTCTCATTTATTATAGTATTAAACCTCACAAACCTCTCCCTTTTTCATAACAAAGCTATTATTATTTATTATTGCGTTACATTAAACAACTTGAGCTATTTACTCTAGAGGAGGAACCTTGATACGGAGTTCCCCCCTGTGTCCGGAGTCACTTATTCTACAGGATTCCTGGACGAGAGGGCTCCATCGTCTCGTGACGGGACTGACTTGTTCTTATGTTAGTAGTTCAATGCCTCCCTTGTCACGGAAGGCTCTCTAGGCTTCCTCTCAAAGCTTATTAATTCTCTAAGCATTTTTCTGGCCGATTTGACGACGAAAGTGAAGGAGGAAGACAGTAAGACCGCCCCTCATAATTCATCTAGAAGATAAAGAAACAACACATCAAAATGTATTGAATTTTTTGTAATAAATGTAAAAAATATAAAATAATTAGTAAAAAATCTGTTATGAAAAAGGGAGAGGTTTGTGAGGCTTAATACTATAATAAAGAGAGGCCAGAGAGATGTCTCTATGTTATCATTTTTTTCTCTTCTATGTCAAGTCGGTATTAAAATAATCTACAGCCATATTTAGTGTATTTTTTATTTGACACTGTATGGAGTAACAGAAAAAAATTTTAAACCATATAAACAACTTTGACTATGATTTCATTAATGAATAGTCGTGTTATAATAAACGCCTGATTTATTTGTTAAATAGAATAAGAAAAAAACATCTATTGATTATATAACATTTCTTCTATATGCAACACTTGCATTCTCTCTTTCTATTATGAGACCAAACAACAACATGAATATTTTATTTAACTAAGTGTAAAGAGTAACTTTATTTACGCTGTGGAACGTGGAAATTGTTATGCTCTTTAATTTAAAAAACTAAGAGCTTTTGAAAACTGATATTTAAATATTCTTAGGTATTTGCAAAAAGCAACAACAAAAAGTATGCCTTGTGAAAATTTCAAGTTGATCGCACAACCAATTTTATGAGAAACCGCTTTAAAACGGGACATCCCGTAGAAGTTTACGTGCTTCTTGATGCTGGGAAGAATCCCCCAGAGATTTTGAGGCAGTTCGTGTCCGTGTAACGCATTGGTAAGAAAGACAGCATCGAGAGGAAATCTGGGAGGGAAGACAAGGCCAAAGTACATCTGCCGCCATCAAGAGGCACAGAAATCAATGAAGGCTCATGCAAAGAACATGGGGATCTAGCACATAACAATTGTAAGGTCGATCAAGATGCTTTGGGGGAAGTGTTTGATGAGGGTGGAGAGACCACTTTTAACAGAGATAATTAAAGCTGTTCATCTCCAACGTTACCAATCTCTGCTCAACAACCTGAAGAGTGCAACAACTGGCCACGTCATCATTTTCTCAGATGAAAAAACTTGGACTGTTGATCCAGTGAAGAACAGCCGAAATGATCGTTATATGAGCTTTGGGGATATTATGAGTATGTTCGAACTTCACCTTCACAATGTGACCTCCAATGACATTGCTGCATCACTCATTTGGTTCGGTCTCAAGGCATCTAACTTCATAAAGTGCTGAAGACCAAATTTCTTCCATGGATGAGGGAGAATTCCCTGATGGCAATATGGTCTTCTAGCAGGATTGGGAACTCGCACACACCACTTTAAAATGTGAAGTTCTGGCCTAAGGACATGTGACCGCCATACAGCCCAGACGCCAATCCGCTGGATTATGCCTTCTGACCGCACGTTGAGTCAAAGGCATGTACACTCCGTCACGCAAATGTTGAGGCCATGAAAGCCTCCGTTAATGAGCATTGAACCTCCATGCCCAGGGAGTATATTGTGAATACCAGCCAGGCCTTCAGGAGGCGCCTTGAGGCCATTTTGGCTGCTAATCGTGGCTAGATCGATGATTAATGCAATTTGCTATGTCATGAAGATAGGTATATGTCAAAGCTTTGGTTAAATTCTATATACGTTCTGAAATAGAAGTTACTTTAGTTAAAACTAATAAGTGTTACGATTTCCATGTTCCACACGGTGTAATAATAACAGTATGTTAATATAGCAAGTTAATCCAATACCTTGTAAGTAGTATATATCAATGAGTATGATAAATACACTGTACGTTCTACGATAGGAAAATATTATTTATAAAAGTTTATGTTGACACCTTAACCTCAACGAGGAAAATGATATCATCGTTTCTTTTATGTACTTCAACTAATAACGTTATAAAGTGGAGTAATAATATTACATTATGCTTAATATTTTTAAATTGAACACGACCCTTTTCTATTAACCAATCACGCTCACGGACTCCCACTTTGGTGTCCTTATTCTAATAAATGCGTCTTTGTTACCAGCTTTCCCATAAAGATATATAATTAAAAAGTCTATTCCAAGCAAATAACAACACCCATTGATTTGTACAAACTTATTACAAAATTGATATAATGTACGTTTACAACGTACAGAATGTAAGATACCCTAGAAGAATGAGATAATAAAATTATTTAAAAAAAAATGTACAAACTTATAATTGTTATCGTGTTTTTACTTTTTTTTTTATTTAAACCAAAATTCACATCAAATAATATGTATCGCTTAGTTTCTTTATACTTTTTATGTGATAATTAACTTATATCTATATAATAAAAATCTTTGGGTAATACTTAAAATACTCAATTAGTATATGTTCGAATCAAAAAGTTAGATTCCGATTTGTGCCATCAAGTTCAGTCCCATATATGACTGTTATCAAGTCTATGATAAGAAGACATAGACAATTTTTATCCGTTACAAATATAATTTTATATTAGGTTATTTTTTCACTGGATAGTAATTTTAAACTTTAATGTTTATTTATGGATTTGTATTTGCGCAACTGTCCAGGAGTTTTTATTTCATTTTCATTGTCAACTTTGTTTTTAGTGTATATTTTTACGCTTGTATTGTAGAAAGAAATAAAAACATATAAACCGGAAAAAAAGTTAGATTTTTGTACTTTTTGACTAAACAAAAAAATAAAATGCTCCTGACTCGAAATAAATCCAATTGAGCTCAAAAGTTCAGCTATTGTAGATATAAAAAATAATGCTATTGTGGGAAATCTCTTTTCAAAGTTATTAAAAACCCACTGAATACGACTCTCACTTTTTCTTGCTCCTGTTCTTATTCTTTTTAAAGAAATTTAAAGTCTCTCTGGTTCATCATTGTAATAATTTAATTTCAGTTTTATCTGCTTTAAAGCTTTATCTGAAGTAGTTTTGTAAATATTTTAATAAAATTGTATGCTTTGTAATACTTAATAATATTTATATTTCAAATATATAATATATACATAATTTTAGATATGTTTTTACTATTACCATTCTAATAGGCATCGACAAAAGGATCCCCGAGGACAAAACACCCAGACAGGGAAACGATTCAAGATACTCTTAGTAAAAACATTACCATGATCCTTGAGGATCTCCTCAAAAACTATGATAAAACAGAGCGGCCTTCCTATAGAAAGGGTAAGTAAAAATATATTCTCTCTTCTATTTATAAAGAAGAATTCTATCAAAACCACATAAGGCTTTATTATTTATATCTAACAATGCTAAAGATATTTATACTTATAGACTTTTATATCAGCATTTAATCGGATTAAATGGCCTGCCAAGAGCGAAGAAGAAAGTTAGTGATTTAAAATTGCTAATTGAAATTTTAACAGCTTATCCATTCTCCTATCTGGAGGCTTATCGGAGCAACAACAACAAATAATGCACGTTAAAATATGGAGGTTGTTATTTATTATTTTATATTCATTTTTTTTAGGAGTAACCACGGACGTTAAAATAAACATTTTGATTCGAAGCATGGGACCCATTTCGGAGGAAGATATGGTGAGAATAATAAAAATACGGTCAAATCGGCCACGCAACCCAATATGTCAGATTGTTAATATATTAAAATATAATTTTTCTTGGGGGTACTTTTTTTTTCCTATTTAATTCGATAGAATTGCATCCGACAGGATAAATAAGCATTATAGCATTAAAATTAGTCTATCGAACCTAGGATCTACTCAATGAGATAAACCCAAAATGACCATCCCCTCTCGGGAGTATTCGAACCTGCACCCCCAATATTGAGAGTTGAACACGCCTTAGCACGCACGGCTATCGAGCTCCCGTGGGGGTAAATTGGCTGGCCACTATCGACAGGTGACCACAATACAGATTGGACTCTATGAAAATTTACCTACGATTGATATATATATAATATTGTATATATATATATATATATAGATATATATATATATATATATATATATATATATATATATATATATATATATATATATATATATATATATATATATATATATATATATATATATATATATATATATATATATATATATATATATATATATATATATATATATATATATATATATATATATATATATATATATATATATATATATATATATATATATATATATATATATATATATATATATCAGGAAACAACCGGGTCCAGGCTGTTTAAAAAAAAATATGAATGACAAACGATAGAAAATATTTAAGTCCCGGCCCGGTGTCTAAAAAAACTGGGACAACGGGCCGGGACTTAATATCTTCTTTCGTTGTCATTCATAAAGTTTTTTAGAAAGGAATTTTCAAATTATTATTTTCTAAAAAAGCGTCATCGCTCTTTCGGAGAATTTTGTTTGGAGATTATTTTCTAAAAAAAACGTCCTCACTTTTTTGGAGATTCTTTTCTTTAAAAAAAAATCCTCACTTTTTGAGATTATTTTCTTTAGAAAACGTCGTCACTATTTTTGGAAAGTCTTTTCTAAAAAAACGTCACTTTTCTAACGTCAGTTCAGGATGTCAAAGGAATGGAAATATATATTAAGTCTCGGCCCGGTTTTGGCCCGGCCCGGGTCCCGGCGAAAAAAGGTGTCCCTTTTGATATACATATATATATTTTTCCAGATATATATTATATATTTATATATAAATATATATATATATGTGAAAAAGTTTTTAACTTTTTTATGCTCATCAGTCTCTTTGCCTTTCATTGATCCTTTTTTGTACAAAGTTGTTATGTTCTAGAGTGACTAGACGTTCCCGACTTCCAAAGCTAGTCCCCGTTTTGTGCAACTTGTCCCAAATTACAGCTGTATCTAGAACTGATTTGGTTTGCTCAATTACATGTACAATTACTAGTTCTTTTTTATCATTGTATTATTCTAGTCAGTCGTCAATTATCCTATTGTTTTTTTTTGTTTTTTTTGCCTATATGGTTCGATAGAATTGCATCCGATTGGATATAAATAAGCATTATAGCATTATAATTAGTCTATCGAACCTAGGATCTTATCAATGAGGTAGACCAAAAATGACCATCCCTCTCGGGATTCGAACCTGCGCCCCCAAACATTGAGAGTTGGACACGCCTTAACATGCACGGCTATCGAGCTCCCCTCCTATTGTTACATATGCTTAAAAAAGTATTTAATTATTCAAAATAAACAAAATTAAACATTTCATTTCAATTATCATAGTATTTTTACAAATCTCCTAATCAAATTTGTTTACGGTTTTCATTTCAGAAATCTGGCCAAAGTAACTTTATGAATGACAGCTGTATTTTATGATTGTGTTTTATTACCTATTTGGCTTAATAAAATTGCATCGACTGGATATTCATAAACATTGTCGAGTTGAAATTAGTTTAATGAGGTTAATCCAAATGATTTAACCCTCTCGGAAATTGAACCTCCGTCCACAACAATAAAAGTAAATTAAGCCTTAACTCACTAAGCTCCCTTTTTCCTTTATAATTTTGTCTTAATGTAACAGAACGGGATAAAATATATATATTTTATATATTCTTGTACACACTTTCGTACATAACCTTAACACAAATGATTTGCTCTAACATAAATATTCCTTTAGTGAAACGCCTATTTTCATGCACAACATAACATATACACCGTTTAGTGGAGTAATGTTCATTTACTGTAATATGGATTCATATTTATTATCGTATGTTTTTTTTTTTGGCGAAAAATGATATATTATAATTTTTTTTGCCTATTTTGTTCGATAGAATTGCATCCGCAAGGATATAAATAAGCATTATAGCATTTACATTAGTCTATCGAACCAAGGATCTTATCAATGAGATAGATCCAAAATGACCATCCCCTCTCGGGAGTATTCAAACCTGCACCCCCAACATTGAGAGTTGAACATGCCTAACACCCACGGCTATCGAGCTCCCTTATTATTATTATTTAACTTACTAAATATCTTTTTACAAATAGCCTGTACATATACTTATTAAATTTAAAGAAAAACTGGGCTTAAGAAGGTGGTCCTTTCATATTTTATGTGGTGTTCTCAAAGCGAAAGAGTTACTCCACCACTTTCGCTCCATGAATGTTATAAATATGTCGCAAATCCTGGTCAAAAGAGCAAGAAAACGATGCTTTGTAGTGGATAAAAGTGTTATGTCAAGAAGCAAGCCCTGGAAAGTATGTTTTTGTGCCTATATGGTTCGATAAAATTGCATCCGACTGTATATAAATAAGCTTTTAAGCATTAAAATTAGTCTATCGAACCTAGGACCTTATTAATGAGGTAGACCAAAAATGACCATCCCTCTTGAGAGTATATGCACCTGCGACCCCGACATTGGGAGTTGAACACGCCTTGACGATTAAAGCAAATACCAATACAAACTTATTTATAAATTTGTCATGAATAGTTTGTATTCGTATTTGCCTCAATGCGTTTACTTTTCCACTTTTTAAACTTTGATATACGGATCCCCATTTAAAATCATACACATTCTAATAATTTTTTGATAGAAAAGCCTACCAAGCCATTCCAGTCCCCGAATGTTTCTTATAGGCATGCATTGAAGATAACTATTTTTATTTTTCAAATATTCGTTTTGATTGTCGTATTCAATTACAATATTATTTGTTGGCTGAACATAAAAAGTTTCCTGAATTTGTATTCAATTATTGGAAAAAGGACAGTGTAAGTTGCAAGATAGTGGCTATTTATATGCATTTATTTGATATTACATGAATATCTTATAAGAAACAATATGATATCTTAATTCAATATCTACCCATTTAGTGATACAAAATCAAAAAGCAACAAAATAATGAATACATTGGTTTCCAATACAATTATATTAAATCATTTCATTAATTAGCTAAAATTTTCTGTTACAAGATGCTAATTTGTAAATTATTGATAAAAGATTTATATAAATATTATAGGAATTTTTATGTTTTCTCTTAACAAAACACAATATTTGTATATTTAACATATTTTTTCTTTACTAGGACACTTTATTTTGAACAATTGCTTGATATCTTACTTCTTACAATCTATGCGTATTGATATGACATGGTTTTTGATACGTAATAAAAATTTATCCGTTGATGAAAGTAATATATATGAAAATTGATACATTACAATACTATTGGATCAAAAAAAATATAAGCCATATTAGAAAATGAGTTATAACTCACCAGAGGATGTAAATATTTTTTGAATACATAAGTAATCTCTTTGTTCGTATTTGAATACAAAAATAAAATAGTAGGATAAAAAGTCGACTCAACAAGTCTTAAGAATAGCATATTTTTTATTCATAACGTTTTTCTGGTTTCAATAAAGGGCTTAGTCCTTTGAGGCTCCATCATGTTGACCCGACGATTTATTTTCTATTATTATAACTAAAGCGTTAAAGTAAAGTGGCGCATGCAGGGAAAAAGTAAACATAAAAAATTGGCCCAAAGTTTTGTTTTTTCTTTAACGTTAGATGTCGTTAGTCCATGAAATTACGTCACAATCCTATTTAAAACCGGTTGAAAGGGATTAAGTTTGATGATTTGAAATATATCAAATCACTACAAGATAAAAAAACGTCTCCAAATAAATAAAAAAAAGGACTTTGTTTTTATTTTCAAAGAGCTCTAGCATAAAAGCGCCCCTTGCTGACTAAAGAAGAACTAATATTTTGTCCAATTTTTGGGGGAAAAAAAGAATTATATGTTATGCATGCGCTACTTTACTTTAACGCTTTAATTATAACAAGAAGGCACTAAAATAAAATATTTGAATACAATATATTTTCCTAAGAGTGGGAGACTTGAGCATAACTCGTATAAATAAAACTATTTTAATCATACCGAAAGGTTAAGCCATTCATTAAGTTTATTTAAGCAAAAGAAGACCTTTTTGACATGTGGAAAAAATCTAGGTTATTTGAAAAACAATATTTTTTAACATGTGTGATGTACGCATAAGAATGGAATCTTAATAGAGTTAATGTGTGATCTCATTTTGCAAAAAAAACTAAGGCCAAAAATGTTTGAGAAAATGCCATTTAATAACTTGGTTTTAATCAGAGCCTTATAAATAGAGTTACGTCGTAAGAACATTCTGTGTAGCAGCTGACTTTCAACAGCTGACTCAAGTCAGGCTCAAAACATTCATAATTTATCGAGGGAGTTGTAAATAACTTTTGAGATAATTTATTCAAGTATAAAAAACAATAGCACATGGGCTGAAAAGTCCCGGGCCTAACACATATATGACGGTATTTTATTGCAATAACCTTTTTATCAGTTAATACTAACCTTCAAAAGACAGCTGTTAAAATTTCATAATATTCTATTAATTAGTTTTTAAGTTATTGTGCTAAGAGTGACGCTACTGTTGTTATTTTTAAAACAAGGGATCAAAATAATTTCGTGTTTTAATTTTACACTGCTTCTTGAGGAGAAAAGATACTGTTCAAGCGAAGCAATGGCTTGAAAAGTGTTATGGGGATTCCGCTCTATTAGAAACAACAATAAAACGTTGGTTTGCTGACTTCAAATGTGGTCGTAGAGACACCAATGACGCAGAACGCAGTGGACGTCCAAATGAGGCGGTAACACCAGAAAACATCAAAAAATCTACAAAATCGTTTTTAATGATCGAAAAGTGAAGTTGTGTGAGTTAGCTGACATTGTAAAGATATCAAAAAAACGTGTTGGCTTTATATTGCAATAGCATTTGACTATGAGAAAGCTCTGTTCAAAGTGGGTGCCGCATTTGCTTACTGTTGACTAAAAACAGGAAGGTGCTGATGATTCTGAGAAGTGTTTGGCTATGTTTAAACGTAACAAACTGGAATTTTTGCGTCGATATGTGACAATGGATGAAACATGGTTCCATCACTTCACTCCGGAATCAAAACGATCGTCATTTGAGTGGACAGCAACTGGTGAACCTCGTCCAAAGCGCCCGAAAGCACAACAATCGGCTGGAAAGGTTATGGCCTCGGTATTTTAGGATATGTGTGGTTTAATATTCATCGACTATTTTGAGAAAGGAAATACCATCAACAGTGAATATTAAATAGCATTATTGGAGCGTTTGAAGGCCGAAATTGCAAAGAAACGACCGCATATGGCATATATTGTTTTTGTTTTATCTAGACAACGCACCCTGTCACAAGTCAATCAAAACAATGGCGTGAATTGAACTTCGAGTAGTTCCCACATATACAGTATTCGCCAGATTTGACTCCCAGCGACTACTGGTTGTTCTCTGACCTGAAAAAAAATGCTCGCCGGTAAGTAATTTCGCACGAATGAAGGGGTTGTCGCTCAAACTGAGGCCTATTTTGGGGGAAAAGATGGATCGTTCTACAAAAGTGGTATTGAAATGTTAGAGCGGCACTGGAATGATTGCTTTGCTCTTGATGGAGATTACGTTGATGAGTAAAGCTAATTTCGAACAAAAAAAAATGTGTTTTCTTAGTTAGGCCCGGGACTTTTCAGCCCATGTGTTATATACTTTAGAGATCTATTAGAAACACAACTATGCCTGCTTGTTATGCTGTGGATTGTACAAACCGCTCAAGAGTCTAAGGAATTATTCTCTTTATTTCCGATGGAACAATCCCCCAATAAATGAAAGGCTTGATAGACACATGTTTTGCCATAGGTTCCGATTAATTTATCCTAACAATAACATAAGAACAATAATCATTATCCTCATTCCATGCGTTGTCACCAGTGACGCTCCAATCTATTGTCGTAACGCTTCTTATAGGGCTCTGGCTTTAATGTCTTCAATAATGGGAATTAATGTTGAAATGTGATAACGGATCATCGAGAAAAAAGGGGAAGTATTAAAAAGAGTGCAAGTTCTCTCGGATTGACATTTGAGACATGAAACAAGTTTGATTTAAAATGAGAATAACATGTGGATCTGTAAAAAATATGATGCATAGTTATTTCAATATACACAGTAAATAAAACCTAAAATCAGTCAAGTAAAACTAGAAGGCTCAAAATAAAAATGTTTCGAAATGAGTTCATAATGAATGCCCATACAAAATAATATCATATAAACATGACAAAATATTTTTGAGATGATAATAAATAACATGAACAACTTTTTCCTCATAAATTATTGCACATCCTTCAAATAATTTCTTACTCTGGGATAATTTGAATTATATGCAGGAAGTAATTTTTTCAAGTTTGTCTTCTTTTTCAATACAATAACTTTCTAAAAGTATGTCTCTGAAGATTTATACACAACGAAAAAATATATATAGAATGTACTGCACTAAGAATAATTAACCAAGGCAAATGACAGAGAAGAAAACTGAAAGGATCTGGTAGTCCCAAAATATTCAAAACTGTGGAATGGCTCGTCGGAACCTGAAGAGTCCTAAGACTTGGTGCTTGGGCGGTTTGAGAAGAAATCAGACGAGCTACGAATAAATATATACAGCAGTGTTTTTATACACTTTTTGATGGTCAATATTCTCTAAATTTTATATCTTATATGTTGACGTTTTATTCTATATTTTTATTAATTCTATCTTTTCGTACGAATTGCAAGTTTTTTTGGCAATTTGTGTCGATAAAATTACATCCACGTGAATATAATTAAGCTTACTATCGTGTATAATAGTAATCAACCCTAGTAGATTGACCTTCCTCTCTCGGGAGTTGCACCTGCACCCCCAACATTGAGAGTTCAACACGCCTTAACCAGGGAAAACCATAGCAACCTGGGAAAGGAACTCTCTCCTTTTATGACAAGGTTTAACTACTTTCGTAAAAAAAGGAGATAGTTCCTAATAAAAACTCCCTCCTTTTCCTTTTTTTACGAAGGTAGTTAAACTTTGATATAAAAAGAAAGAAGTCCCTGGTCCAGGCTGTTATAGTATTCCATGCCTTAATTATTTTTTGAAGTATATTTAATAGCTAACAAATTATCTTATATTGTATTATACAATGTGTTTTTCATATATTCTTCGCCTTCCTTACAGAACTACTCCATGGATTGCTACTTCCGTCAATATTGGAGAGATGAGCGTCTCAGCTTCACTGGCCTCAAGAACAATAGCCATCACCTTAAAATAGATCAGCTTAGCCTAAATGTAAAATGCTGGAAAAGATATGGAAGCCGGATACTTACTTTCACAATGGACTTAGTTCCTACTTACATACTATCACGCGGCCAAATAAGCTACTCGGATCTCAGAGCACGGGGATGTCACCTATTCCATGAGGTCAGTTCTGAAGAAGAAATATTAGCTTCAATTTTTTTGCAGAAGACAATTTTAATGGTTTTTAGAAAGTAGAAAAATATTCAAAAATGTATGCAAAAAGCATTTGACCTTAAAATCAAAATTAAAAACATAAATCGAAATTCCCAAATAGAATTTTACAATATCGACTAAGCATAACTGATACAATATTGCTACAACGTACAACAACATAGGACATATGACTACATACATAAAAATCCTAGTATAAAAATAAGAATGAAGAAATAAAAAATACATTTGAATTCATGAACTAAGATTTCAAAAGGGTATTAAAGAAATTTCTGAAGATCCAGAAGCGACGCCGAAGAAAGTTTCATCTAAAAACATTTAATAAAAGCAGATTCAAAGGATGATTAGTGTACTTTGTACTGCCTTCAAAACTTCACTCAACACTTTTTTTTGCAATTTAAACAACTTGATGCGTCCTGATAAATGAACTAATATTTTCTATATAAAAATATTATTTCCGATAGTTATTACGTATATAATGAGAGTACATTAAGGAATAACCCTTGCATCAAGTTATGGGCAAGCATTAGTTGGGTCACTAATAAAAATGAACTTATAAAAAAGTTAAATTATATACTTAACGGTCAATTTCACATGCTTTTGCAATTTTTCTCTTTATATAAATTGAGCAAGTCATCAGTAGAATGATTTATAATAAATAAAATTATGAAGCATAGCCATTTTTCATCTTCATAGCATTAATTCCATAATGTATGGACCTTTTTTGATTAACTCTAATGTATTAAATACTTTTAGGGTATTATTTAAAGATTTGTGTACATGCACAGGGTATGTAAAAATGATTATAATGTTGATGAACTTATCTTTATCATGCTTCAATATGAAATAGACGTGATTTTAAGATAGCAAAATGAATTTAATTCAAGTCTTATGGCTCATAAGATGGACTGTTTTGAAATTTGGATTCAATATTCAAAATGAATAATAATTTTCTAACAAAAAATCTGAACTTATTGTTCGTTGAAGCCCTCTTGTCTAACTGATAGCATAGTCCTTTTAAGCTTCGAAATTGTGGACTCAGGAATGTCAGGCTTTGTGCTTTAATATTTAACTTATGCAAAACGTGTTACCTGTATAATAACTTCTTTGAAAAATCGTATAAATATATAAAACATGATTACAATAAAGAACATTTCATACTTCTGATACCATACTATTTTTATATTTCTAACTTATAAGTCAATAATAATAATGTTCTTATATATATATATATAAAGTGTATATCATTTCTAATTCATATGCATAAGAAAAATTATTAAAAACTGCTGATGAAGAATTTAATAAATGCATATGCGTTATATATTTCTTAATATTGATTTAACGGGATATTTAAATGTCTATCTAGAAATACTTTTTCATGTTGATTCCTGTTTTCAACTTTTTAGACCACTTTTTATTCGATGCCTATATACGATTGCATATATTAAATATGGGGGCTTCATAATTTTATCTACAAATCGGCATTGGTTAGTTCATCCATCAACAGAAGGATTGAGCCATCTTCCTCAAAAACCGAAATCAAAACTTAATTACCAATTTATAATATCCTAAATATTATATAAAAAAGAATGAATAAGTCATTAAATTAAAACACTTAAGTTTAAAAACCCAAACTTATATATTTTTAGACTTACAATTAAGGCAAAATGTCCGATGATGCTCAAAAGTTTCCCCATGGACTGGCAGTCCTGTCCACTCGTCTTAGGGAGTTGTAAGTACATCTATTTTTATTTATCAATATGATACTAATGATTTTATCGTTTTGGTGCAGATGCTTACACTATCGATCAAGTATACTACCGCTGGCAAAGTCCGTCCTCAGCCGTTGACTATGAAGGCAAGCTCAAGCTCTCACAGTTTGATATAATCACCACTGCCTATCGGAGTCTCAATTTCTCCAGAAACTCGGATGGTAAGTAAAATGTTTTGGAAAATAATTTTATAAACTAAGCTATGATTATAACACATCACTCAATATGTCCGTAGCCTTAATTGTATGATATATTCACTGGCAAGATACAACATCTTGAGATCCTACACAGTTTACTCGTAAAATTTCATTTATTTAGTTACATTTTACAAACAAATCTATGTTGGTTATATACCACAATAATATTTATTAAATCATTTGAACACTAATTAACTGTCACAAATTGATAGAGATTCTTCAAGTTCCGCTATTGTTGATATCTCATATCATTGTTCCGGCTATTAACATTTTGATATGCGAATAACTTTTGATATCTTTGAAGTATGAATAATACGAACAAATAATCGATGTGTTTTAATGTCAATTACCAGTTTTAAATAGCTTAATATAAGATGCATGTATATTAGGGGGTATTAGCGAAGCCAGCAATAGAGATATCAAATGTGCACCCCCTTGAAAGTTTTTAAGAAACTAAATTATCGTAGAAAAATGGATTTGGGGTTGACCCCTCCACATCTTTGAATGCAAAGTAAAGTTGCATTCAAAGTTTTTGTTATGAAGTAAACTTTTTTCACTAATTTGAAAAAATACTTTTACAAAATTTATATATTTATAAACACCCACACCCACACACACTCACACACACACACACATAATATATATATAATATATATATATATATATATATATATATATATATATATATATATATATATATATATATATATATATATATAGATATATATATATATATATATATATATATATATATATATATATATATATATATATATATATAATATATATATATATATATATATATATATATATATATATATATATTATATATATATATATATATTATATATTATATATATATATATATATATATAATATATATATATATATATATATATATAATGAATAAGTTTTTTTTAAATTTATTGTCTAATTTCATCTGCATCAAATACATTTTTTAAAATTCATGTTGTTTTGTTTTTAAGTAGGTAGATTGAAATGATATAGATCAAACTTTTTTGAGTAAGGGAGAGTAAAGTTGATTAAAATAGTTTACAAATATAGCGCTCCACTCTTCGAAAACATTTTTTTGATGATTTAAATGTACAAAGCAAAAAGGCGTTCTATTTATTACCTATGAAATATATACTTTAATATATATTTTTTATATAATAAGACTTTTTATTATGTTCAGTTCCCTCCACTTTGACATAGATCATGAGAAGCATAATTGTCATGAGTTATTATCACGACATCTAGCGAGATACTCCCAAGATTTTATTTTCTTATGGTCTTGCATATTCACTATGAAAAATATTTTTCAGTTGCCAACAGAACTTTTTTCTTTTGTCTATGTCAATGACATCATAATGATGATCCATTGAGAGGGGTTTATCTATGAAATTTATAAAAATAGATGGTGTTAGAGGAGTTTATTAAGAACATTTTAATGACTTAAATGGAGGTCCATGAGAAGTGATTTTCTGTTTCTAGGATGCTATTCTTATTTCTAAACATTAAGAGCCGTAAGTGAAGTGATGCATTATTTTATAATGCCAATTGCTTTTATTGTTATTCACTATCCTTCTCTATCAACTAATCACGTTTGAGAAAGAGGTCCTCATTTCTTATCTGTAATTGAGATTAATATCATTATTTATACTTTTAGTAGGCGGATTCTCCGTTCTTCAGGTGGTAATTGCCCTCCAGCGACACACGGGTTACTTCCTAATTCAAACATATCTCCCCTGTACTCTCATTGTGATCCTTTCCTGGGTCGGATTTTTGGCTGAACCGGGAGGCAACCTCGGATAGGGTTGGACTGGGCATAACCTCGGTTCTCACACTCTCCACAATTGCCCTTGAGAGCCGAACGAACCTTCCCAAGGTTCACTATGCCACGCCATGGACTGGTTTATTATTTGTAGCTTCGGGTACTGCATTGCGACTCTACTGGAGTTTGCGGGTGTTCATTACTTCACAAAGGTACGAGAATTGGTGCATATTGTACAAAAATAATGGATGGAACGTTTTGGAGATTTTTAAAGCTAGTGGTGTATTTAAAAATATTCTTTAAGTTAGAGTATCTGCACATGTATTAAACTTGTAATTTTATCAACAAAAAAAATAAACCCAGATCTTAATAAATATCTATTAACCAGTCGGTTCTGTAACTTTGATATCATCATAATACACAAATAAAGGCATTGTAAATTACCTTGACTACGTGAAATACATTAAATTACTAAATAATACAACTATCGTTTTATCACAATTCAAACATTTTATTTCGTATTTAAGTCATTATTTTGAAATTAAGTAAAATGGAAGCATATACAAACAAGTCCACCAGCCTAAAGAATCCCACGATTTTTGTAAGTAACGTTATTACCGTCAACCGTTGTAAAATTAGGCATTCGATCAAAAAATAAATCATGAAGGATGTACAAAGACTTTTACCCCACAGTCGTATTTTTAGTCTTTGCAGTTGTAGAGTATTTGAAGACCTCCTTCATCCAATAAATAATACCTAAATTAAAAACAGGAATCAATTCGGACCAACTCAACGGCCCATAGTCTAAAACAGACAAGTGCAAACTAAGGCCTGCGGGCCGTATACGGCCCGTTAGATAATTTAATCGGGCCCGCCGAGCTTGTCCAGTAAATAAAATAATAATGCTTCATAAATCATTCATTTGTCTTGTCCGTACAATACCGCGTTTCACCAATAGATGGCGCGCTGACATTTAGGCCGCACCTTACTCTTTATTTCTCTCTTGAATATTCTCCTTGCCATTTGAGCCCTTCTGTAAAAAATGAGGGGACCGAAGAAAAGAAAAGTGGATAGTCAATGTACTCGCTGTGGTCCCTTTTTCAAATTTTATAATCCATAGTGGCCCCCAAGTCAAAAAGTTTCCCCATCGAGTTCTAAACTGTATTCGTTATTTATCCTTTTAACTCAAATAGGTGAATACATAATCTTTTGTGTTATCTTTTTGCAGATGGGCAGCGGTGAAGTGTACAGCCTCGTGGAGTTTTCCTCATTTAGCCAACATGAATTCCATAGACGAGGATGAGGTCGAGGAAGGGGACCGTGGGAACTCACACCACAATTCCATGAAGAGGGAATATCGGTCATTAGTGGGTTTACAAATTCCCTCACTGTTCAATCTCTTGTCACTAATGCGGTAAATATCCAGGGCCATTTGTGGGGATGGAAGGGGAGGCGTTTGATATGCACAAAGTCACAAAAATGGATGCCACTTTGCAAAAGCAGACATTATAATAAATGGATACAAGATAGGGTGACTCATCTATTTAAGAAGTGTATTTTAATCGTCATTTGAAAGTATTAAACTCTAATAACTGACTCAATTGAGTTATTATCTTTTTTTTCACAGTTCAGAAAAAATTATACATAAGATTATATATAAAAATTGATACTAATTATCTTTTTCAGTTCTCCTTTTACAGTTTCGTATTTGTAACAGGGTTGGCATACAAATAATAGCGCTCCATGATTTGTGATATTATTTAGTCAATGTTTTTTTATAATAATATGCGATTGATTTTCTAGATTTTAACTATAAAGACTCAATAATTATAACCAATCACTATATATATATATATATATATATATATATATATCAGACTTGTTGTCGTTCGCCAAAAGTTATCGTTCGTCGTTCATCGTTAGTTTTAAATTGATCGTTCATCGTTCGTTTGTGTTGTTCGCCATTCTGAAAAAAAATTTGACGACGTTTTTTTTAGAAAGAAATTTCTGAAAAAAGTGATGACGTTTTTTAGAAATGAAATTTGTCCAATGAAAATTAAAAATCTTTGTCTTTTTTTGGCGCCAAAAACGAACGACGACGAACGATAAGGAATTTTCCTTGTCGTTCGTCAAAAACTTTGTCGTTCATCGTTCGCAAACGACAACAAATGAACGATAATCAACAAGTCTGATATTTATATATATAATCTTAATAAAAACAGTCATTTATACCATTAAATAAATCATACATTATTTAAACCATTGAATAAAATAATATAAATAACATTTTTCAAGAATGCTTTATAGTTAAAATATTGAAATTTTCGGCATTTTTGATAATTATTCAAAACCTGTTGGAGAAATATAAGCTACATAACCGAATGAAAAAGTTAATTCTTCACGTATTTCCTAAGCAGGGCTAATATACCGGTAATCATAATCATGTTGCTTTAACGCCAAAAGTATGATAGCTCAGAAGTCTTCAGTTAAAACAATTTCGTTTGAATGTCCTGAAGATGATAAACGAGTCGTACCATCCGGTTCAATGCAATTTATAAAAACAACCAAGCAAGCTTTAAGAGGTACCGAGGTTTTTAAAGAATCAATATTTTTATGTGTCATTTTATAATTTGACAATTGTTTTAAAAAGTTAATGTGAATAATCATATTTTTATATTTGTTTTAGTCAACTGTTCAGAAAATTATTTTTTCCCGGCTAATTTATCTTTATTGTTTTTGCATAATTTATTGATGAGTCAGAGCTTTTTATATAAAATATTTCCCCCCCGATTTTTAAGCGTAATATTATTGAATTTAAGACTGACATAATTCGTCAAAGGGACTATTTTAAAACAATTCTCTTAAAAATAATGCCGATCATATTTCAAGACTTTCCTTCTTGTTATATAAAAGCTCTTTTGGCCGGTTTTTAGCGTGAATTTCTTAAATATATTACTTTCATAATTCGTCACAAGAACTATTTTTTGAATAAGTCTATACAAACCACCCAGCCATCTTTCAAGGCTTTTTTTGTCTTAATTTCAGTCTGAATTGAGTTCCTTCGATGACTTCCATCAGATTCCACCCCCTCCACCTCCGCCCATGCAGAGTCTCAGCTCTTCTTCCCTCAAGCGTGGATCCCGTGGACTGAACGGTGGAGAACCCTTCAACCCATGTCCAAATGCTCAAACTCAAACAGAGGAGCCCACCTCCTGCATCAATCAGTTCCTCTACTGCCTCATGTCCAATCAAGTAAGTACAGCCTTAGTCATACTGTTTATTTTTTTGACATTAAATATGGTAGAGATAACCGTATCAGGACAACCACCCCCCAGACAATCACCCCCGGACTAGCACCCCCCGACAATCACCCCCTGGACTAGCACCCCCGTGCCAATCACCCCCCGGACATTTAGTAATAGATATTATCTCTTAAAGTCCACTTATGAATTTAACACTGTTTTCTAACTAATAACAAATGTGACGTCACTGGTTAGCACGCACACAGTTCTTTTAGAATTGGAATTTTTATAAATTAAACGTGCATAATTTTGCAAATTTCGTGTCTTAGACCATAAATCGGGCTATTTATGTACAAATTGACAATCATACAGTTTGTAACCTATCAACTCAAGATCTTTTATTTATCTCATATAGATCCTAAGCCATTTTTTAAGATTAACTGTGTGCGTGCTAACCAGTGACGTCACATTTGTTATTAGTTAGAAACAGTGTTAACTTCATAAGTGGACTTTAGAGATAATATCTATTACTAACGGGGGTAAATGTCCGGGGGGTGATTGGCACGGGGGGTGCTAGTCCAGGGGTGATTGTCGGGGGGTGCTAGTCCGGGGGTGATTGTCTGGGGGGTGATTGCCCTACAACCAGAGATAACAATAAGTGTAGACCTCCTTACATATCACCAATCCTTGTAATGGCTAGATTCTCAACAGAATCTTTTTTTAATGCCTCATTTAGTTTGATGGCGGCGTAAAAATCCATTAAAAATGGCTGCTGCCCATTGAGTGATTATGATACTCAAAAAGAAGGGGGGGAAAATGCTCACTTGATATGATTACATATTAGTTAGAAGGTTATTATTTTATTGAAATATGTAGATGGGGTATAAGTTCTTGAATTACGAGTATACTTGCTTCAAACTTAACTTTTTTCTTTAAAAACATTCAAATGGATGATTTTGTGGTTCTGTAAAGCATAAAAGATCTAAAAGGAATAATATTTATTTATTTGAACCCTTGAAATGCCTGCTGCACGGACCGTTTTGGGCGGAATAATATCCTATTATAAATACTAATAATATCTTCTTCATGGACCTCTATCCCAATCATTAACGAGCCCTTTGAAGGATATCCTTCTATTATTAATTGAATAAAGCTACAGTTCATAATGAATTTTTAATTTTGTTGGCTCATACCTGTCCATAATTGGGTCATCACTATGAATAAAGGACGTGAAAGAGGAACAAAAACAGTGTCATCAAATGAAAGATAGGTTTACATGTGAGTTTGCAAGAAATGCCTTTTTGTTATCCCAATATATAGAGCATCTGGTCATTTTGATTCTTTTTTTCCCTCGACAACGTATAAAATCACCAAAGTCCGTGAATAGGCTCTCTAAAATATATCTTATCTCTATGATACTGATGGATATAAATGGCTGTTAGTACATAAACAGCCTTTTATGAGTCATATATTTAGACTAACAAAAAGAATACAGCAACATCATAAATAAACATAATATTTGATGATGACGAACTACACCAAATTATATACTCGTACATTTTAGGTGAGGTTGACTTTCACCACCCGCATGTCGCCGCAGACTTTTGTGACAGGTTAAGACAATTTATATACACATGTTAAATTCAAATTCCTTTGATCAGAAACTTATATCAAGAAGAATTGCTTCGAAGACTACAATGGTATTGATTCCAGTATCCAAAGTTTGGCTAAAAAAAAAAAATTCTTTAAACTCTTATTTCTTATTAAAAAAAAGGTTTGTTTGGAAAAAAAATCTTTGCTTTAAAAAAAAATTTGCTGGAAATCTCTTATTAAAAAAAAACAATTAAAGTGTTCTGCTGAAAAGAAAAGAACACAGTGCATGAAAGTAGTTCATTATTAACTCTCCAACAAAGCATTAAACTTGAACCAATAAAGTGTAAGTTCAATATACACTATGAAAATTTACTTGTGTTTTATTTATTGATTCTTCCTTTTTGTGGCTATACTGTATATGCTGTACACTACATCTACCTATTAAAGGGCGAAATCCATATACTGCAGAGTAGGAATACGGCTATTCACATTGTTATACTAGCATTTCATTATTCATGGATTGGCAAATCATGACTTTTCTCAAGTTTTCATTATTATTCTTGACAATTCTTGATAAATTGTATATTATATCATGTTTTTTTAGAATAATATATTTACATGTTTAATTGTAGTATATTAGTTTACTATTGTTGATAGAAAATGAATAAAGAACAAACAAAAATATAAGTATTTTGTACCCATTAAGATATTTTTTAAACGGTCAATAACTGTTGTGCAAAAACTAAAATATATAATAAAATAGCTTTAAATGACAAAGTAAGCTTTCATAGCTTTTGATTGTGTTATTACGTTATCTGTCCTTCGAAGAACGCTGTAATTAATATCGGGAGAAATATTAATATTTGAGTAGAGTTTTCAATGATCTTGTTACTACTCTATTCTTTAGGATTTCTTTATACGGTCAACAAAGTTATTTCGAAAAACCGTTTGTTAATAATAAAATATATTTTTTATATCATACAAAAATATTTCTTAGTCCCATTACATTGTTAAAAAAATTATAAATTCCAAAACATTATTTTTAATTACTTTATAACTAACCTGAAGTTTGGACCGGAAGTAGTAGCCTTATGGCCAAATTATTGAAGAAACTTGTTGCACCTGTCTAACCACAACTCATAATGTAAAAAGATTTTGGATTGTGATAAATTAATATTCTAGGACACACTCTAAATGCAACACCAATTCACGACGAACCGATCTTTTACAGTGGATGAGTGTCAATGCATCAAATAAACAAAACAATAAAAGGATTTAATCAGTTAAGAATGTAGAGAGAAGGAAAATGTAATATATAAAATATATATGAGTCTCACTACCAAATTAAGTTTTAAGCTTGTTTTTTAAATCAAACATCAAAAACTTAATTATATAATCTCAGTTGACAATTTATTAAAACAATAAAATGAAAATTACTTGTTGCAATAATTGATTGAATACTGATAATGTATGAGTGGAAACATTAATCATTAAGTTTGAATAACTACTTCGAGTAAATTAATGCTAAGCATTGTCTAATTAGCGGTTTTGCTAATGATTTGTATCCCTGATTTCTCAGGGATTTTTTCCACATCATGCTTGACGATTAAGTAAATAAAAATAAATTGGTTGATTGCACATTGTCATAAGACATCATATTTTTATATACAAAGATTACCAAATAATAAGTTATGGCGATTAATTCATATAATTATTCATTCTCCTTTGTGAGTTTTATTTCGTTCTTTTTTCTCTTCTATATTTAACAATAAAATGTAAAAAAATCCGTTTAACCAGAATATATATTTTATTATTGGATTGTTTCTTTAGGAGTATCGCAAGGAAAAGACAAAGGAAGCTACTCGCATGGGTTCAACCAATAGTACCTCCAAAATCGATTCCGTGGCTCGAATACTCTTCCCAGTTTCTTTTTGCTTATATAATGTGGTCTACTGGTACAGCTATTTTCGACCTCATGCGCCATTTGATTGGAAGAATCATATGCTCAAAGGTAAGGCTGGACATCCTTCTCATTTATCTTTTGTATTTTTATAGCACTTTTGCCCCTAAGGCGTATATGCATTCTAGGCGTAGGAGACAGGGGGGCACGACGGGGGCAACTGTCCCCCCCCCCCCCCCCAAGAAAAAAATTCGGGTGAGTTCTCAAATTCGGGAAAATTCGGGTTGAGGTATTCGGGCATTTACGTTGAAGAAAAAAATATTAAATTATGAAAGCAACCGGATTTTTTTTTCTCAAAAGCAAGGTCTTTATTTATTTCATAAATTATATACAAAGATATATATAATATTTATAAACGTTCAAAGGACAAATTGTATTATGAAAAACATAATTAACATTGTAGTTAAAAATTAAATGCCCCTTAAAGACCTATCACTCAATTATAACAAGAACATGATACACTATAATATAATTTGCGACAAAGGGTGGGTAAAACAACTTTTCTTTGAATAAAATTTTACTATATTTTGAATTATAACCAATAGATAGAATGTAATTAATAGTAAGTTATTACTATTTAAAAAATATTAATCTGCATAGCTTTCTTTATTCGATTATTTTTTCACCGATTTAACAGTTCTTGTTAAAATTCGGACAAATTGAATGTCCCCCCCCCCCCCACCCCGGACCAATCCTTTCCCCATCGCCTATGTATGCATTACATCTAAAATAAATCATACAACATTTGGTTTGGTATGAAGACTAAGTTTGGCAATCTTATCTTTATATTCTTTTTTTCTGTTTGAAGGATTTATTTGATAGTATGTAATAAGAATTAAAAGTATAGCTCTCGGCACTGATGGGTTTAGGGGGGGATACAGTTGAGTGGAAGCATTTCAATGATCAACACTGAAGACGCGGATCCGTTTTTTCTGTTTAATCACCTTGATGTAAATATCCTATGTTTATAGACTACATAAATTTAACGCTATTATGATGATTCAATTTCACAAAAAAAAAAAACAATTCCATCGAATCGTATACTACTTTATGTTCTTAAGAAGTGTAAGATAATTTTTTTTACTTTTTATATTGTTGAAACCAGAGTCCATTCGCTTAGGTGTGAGC
>CP045902.1:8454099-8467847 GCA_013387185.1 Caligus rogercresseyi
TTTTTAACTTTTAAGTGTAATCCCAATTTAAAGTAAATTTCTTCTATTACAATGAGCCAAACTTTTTTCAGCTCCTGACAATCCAGCAAGAAGTGAGAAGACGTTTCGAGATCAGTTTCACAGAAAAAACACAATCGATCATCCTCAGATCGCCCATGAATACTTCCAAAGGGCAACGTATTTGAAATTAAACGATACTTCAGCCAATACCATTTAAACGACAAATGCTTACTCTTTAAAAACTTTAATGCATCTTTTACAGTGCATTTAAAATCCATTCTTCCTATTCTTCTTTCAACTTGGTTTAAAAAGACATATTTAACATTTTCTTGAATTAAAACTTCTCTAAGATTCATATTGTTAAAATTCCTCATGAAATTAAAAAAACAGTCTCTTGGTCCAATAGGTCTTCGAGTAAGTTTAATTTGTTGTTTGACTCTTTCCTTCTCTAAAATCTCGCTTAAAGTAAAACAATCGTTATCATTTAAAATTTCGCCAATGTAGTCTATTTTCCTCTTTAGTGACGTACCCTGAAGACATGTTAATCTACCATTATCTACAGTTGGCTCTTGCCAATTCATAAGAGCAAGAATCTTAAATATAATTTCCTTCCCTATCGTAGCACATTCTTTCCAAAAAATATTCATGTTCTGCAGGGTATTAATAATCTTATCCGGTCCTTTACCATACACTTCATCTATTGAAAACCCGTATTGTTCTATTAATTTACTATTCAATAATTCAGCCCATATTGTGCGTGGTCTAAGTATCTTCTTGAACCAGGAGAATGTAATTGTCTTCCAAAACGACTCTATATCGATCATACCTAGTCCACCATACTTCTTTGGGAGGGTAACTCTCTTCATTGTGATTAGTCTACTTTTACCATACTTAAAAATAAATTTGAAGGCAATTTCTTGTACTTTTTCTACTAATTTCCTGCAATAAGTGGTAGTTCTCAACAGGTGAGTAATCTTGGGGAGCACCAGCACATTCCAAACGAAAACTCTAGCCGGTATGTTCGTCGTTAGTATAGTTGAATATTTGGCAACTGTTTTGTTCACCTTGTTAATGATGTTTTTATAGTTTTCAATCTGACCATATGAATCTAACGAAACAAAAGATCCCAACACCTTAAGACTCTCATAGTTTTTTAAACCGTTGACAATCACAGCTTTTGCACAGTTAGAAATGGCTCTAGACTTATTAACATTTATTTCCAGACCTGAAACGTTCGAAAATGCTTTTAAGATCCTCAATGTTGCTTTTATGGACTTACTCATATCCTCCTGATCACCAGAATAAAGAACATTTAGATCATCTGCAAACGCTTCTACTTTGTGTTCTAGCTTTCCTATTTCAACTCCTTTTATGTTTGGAGCACCATCTATTGCATTTATCAGTGGGTCAAGAGCCAGAATGAACAGGTATGGGGATATTGGGTCTCCTTGACGGCAACCTCTGTTTACCGCAAAAACATTTGACTTCTCCTCAAAATGCGTAAGTAAGCCCCCGAGGCACATACCGATCATGCGAATAAAATATTCCCCAAAACCTTTCTCTCGCAAGCAGGCGATTATCCACCCATGGTCGACACTGTCGAAAGCCTTTTTGAAATCAATGGCTACTAAGGAAACCATTTTCTTCTTTTCCTTCACTGTTGCTATACTATCTTGGATACCCCTTATGACATCCTCCATACATCGGCCACGAATGAAACCCTTTTGTGATGGGTGAATTAAAGATGGCAAAACAGACTGCAATCTTTTAGCTAATATGCCACTGTAAATTTTATACGACGTATTGAGCATGGTAAGGGGCCTAAGATTTTCAATATTTCGTGGATCTTTACCATCTTTAGGTATCAAGATGAGATTACCTCTCGTAATGTGATCATTAAAATATCCTTTTTCAATGCCCTCCTCAACTACTTTATATAATAGGGGCACCATAAATTTATGGTATTTTGATAAAATTCTATGGGGAACCCGTCAGGACCCGGTGCCTTATTTTTTTTCTTGTAGGAGAAAATATATTCTTTTATTTCTGCTTCCGAGATCTTCAAATTAAGAACTCCCTTATCAGATTCGTTCAAATTGAATCCAATTTGCGGATTAAGGAATTGGGAAAAGTCATTATCTTGAAGACTATGCATTTACAAGAAGCATTTGGTTAGACTGCTTAAACCGTCTTTAAAACATATTCTACATCTATACATCTGATGAAAATGCTCCGAAATAATTTTTGAAACTTCAATTTTATTCTCAAGTAAGTTTTCTTTATTGTCAAAAATAGCATTTACTTGTTTTTTGCCCATTCTATTTGCTTCCCATTTCTTCAGTCTATCGAGCATTACATCTTCTTTGGGCAAATTTCTGAGTCCACTTCTAATTAAGTATCTCTTCGAATTATAGTTTACTATATTTTTGAGATTTTCCTCCCCTACTTCATCTAAACCACGCACTTGTTTCAATTTTAGTAGCTCTTCTTGTCTCAACTTTCTCAACTTACTCAATTTAATGGCCAACTTGATGTATTCCCGTCTTACACAGTCTAATGCCAACTTTAAGGCGAGAGCAGGAGATTTGATTTCTTTTTTTTTTCTAATCTGAGCAGTATTTTCTGAATTATTTCTCCAACTTTACATTCCGTGGTTTTATCCGCGCTTAAAAGAGACACATTTAATTTCCAAACTTTTTACGATAATGCTCAATTGGAGAAATCTTTTCTATAATTGGATGGTGATCGGATTGAAAACTTGGTAGCGTGCTAAACTCCTTAAGTGAAGGATATAAACCACCAGAAACAAAAATATAATCTAATCGAGCACTTATAAAATCTTTATCTTTTTGCTTTCTAAAAAACGTGTGGTCTGGCAATATTTTGAACTTAAAAGCGGCATCTTATATATATATATATATATATATATATATATATATATATATATATATATATATATATATATATATATATACAGGGTTAGGCAGAATTAGTGAAACATCGGATTGTAAGTGCAAAATCTTTCTAAATATGAATCTGAGAGGTATTGTTGTGATATAAAATTATGTTCCACGGATCGTGTACTTGAATGTCATGAAGACCAAAGTATTCCCGTGGATCCAGGAAAAGTTTGGTGGAGTCCCTGTCTGCTTCCAACAAGACGGAGCTCCGACCATATTGCAATATTGTGCAGGACTAGAGTGCAGCCAATTTTATTACTTTTGGAGCAAGGACCTTTGGCCTCCCTCATCTCTGATTGCAACCCCCTTGACATTGCCATGTAGATGATGCTAAACCAGCTGAGGCTGCCGGAACAAGATTCCCGAGGAAATTGTGCGTAACAGTTGCACTAGTTGGTCAAGAGACTTTTGGCTGTGGTTCGAGCAAATGGTGGGCACGCGGAGTAATTTTTCAATAAATATTTTAAAGCAGTTTGTTGTCAACAGAATTTACAAAATAATATATTTGCTAAATTAAGTATTTTGGGAGCTATAACGTCGTTTCCATGTTTCACTAATTCTGCCTAACCCTGTATATAGCAAGGTGGAATTATGTAATACATATATCGTCTATTGGCTGTTTTGGTTTGAACATCAACCTAGAGCTATTAAGTTTATCCTTTAGAGCACCCGTTGTCTTTGATCTTAGGCCTCGATCCATTGCATTTTGAATTACGAACAGCCAGTCAAATAATTTTTCCAAAGACATCCACCGTCATTAACTAAATAGATTAAATCTTTACACCCAAAGATTGAAGATACGTTTTTTTAAATATTATCATCATTGGCGATGAACAGATACTTACTCTCTGGCGAAAAGACGTACATTAATAAAGCCAAAGTTGAAACAAATAATGGTCTTGTGTATGTTTGTAGAATTGTTACTTTTCCGAGCCAATGTATGTTTTTTGGACGTTTTGAAAAAAATTAAATTTATATATATATTTTTTTTAAACACAAAGATATGTGGATGTATTTTAGAAGCTCTGTTTTTTTATACTATATGAAATATTGCCCTCTAGATATCACTTTGATAAAGTTATTTTTTTGGTTGTAATCCGTATTTATAGTATTTGCCGATTAGATTTCTTTTTTTTTATGATTATTTTTTTAATTAGAGATTTAATGTTATTTTTATATTGTTAAAAAATACCAGAAGTATGAAAAAAAATGTTACAACTACATTTTATTCTTTTATTGTGATAGCTTTAATTGTTTGCTTTTTAATCAGATTATAATGCATTTTATAGATACAACCCTAGTGTAAATGTTTTGTACCTCTAGTGATAGAAAAAGCGACATACCTAATTAAGTTTTTGTTTGCTAATTAGTTCCTACGCTCCAAAGACTCTCAGTTAATATAAATGTAATTTTTTCATAAAGTAAACAGACCGTAGATAAATATATTATACAAAAGATACAGAAAATAACCTACTTATATCGGATGTAATTATAAATAAGTGATAACTTGTTGATTTAATTAGAAGCAGATGGCTTACTCTTTATTAATTTTATGTTCTTGACGTAGTTTTTCGCAGTTGAAAACCGACATTTCCATAAAAATAAACAGATGGACCATAACAATAGGCGGAGGGGAGGTGTTTGGTTTGGGAGGGTAGCATTCAATTTGACCGAATTATTACAAGAACTGTAAAATATTTTAAGACATAATCGAATGCAGAAAGCTATGTAGATTAATAGTTTCTTTATTGTAATAACACACTATTCATTACTTTATATTATTTCAGAGGACACTAAAAAAACATGCTGTTCCTTCCTTTTTGTCTTCCAAATTCATCTATTGTAGTAGTATCGATATCCACTTTATTTACAAAACGCCTTTCGATACAAAATAAGTCCTAGAGCATGAAACCTTTCCTGGTTCATGGTGGACCTGAGGTAGGTCTTGAGTCTTTTAAAAACAAGAAAAATATATCTCTGCTCAACATGATGTTACTGGAATTGTAGCTAAGGTCTTTGAAATCTCAGTGAAGTTTGGCAAAGTTTCAAAGAGGGAGTTTGAGCAGAAATTGCTTTAAAAATGATATCTTACAATAATGGAATATTGCAGCTTCAGCCATCTGGAGGTCTTCATCTACATTATAAAAGTTTGACAACAGCTTGAAGCTCTCCTCACCTCCTTCACATATCACAATCTCAGCAAGTGCTATCTTAGATGTTATTGTCTTCACTTGTAAATCTCTATTTCAATTCAGAAAGTAACCCGCTATGGTATAATAGAATACTTTAATTTTGCCTATCTGGACATCGGCATAAGAGAAAAAAATGGTATATTCTTCAGAAATCTCTCCTTTATGATGGATTCACTTTCTGCAGCCATTTCTCTGAATAGTTATGCTGATTTTTTAGCTTTTTCAACAACTAGAGAAAACATTTCTTCATTTCAACGCCCAGATAGAGTCTTCATGGTGACATCGTATGTAACTTTGGCGGTCATCATGTCCACTTCATGACCCTACAAGTACCGAGCCATGGAATCAGTGTTTGAGAACTTCAACTAGAGTGTTGGAGTTCCAAGAGGAACTGGACCTTCAGCATTGCCTTCACCAGTTCCTGGACATCCACTGATGTTTTGGCATCTTTATCCTTCGACATCCTTCAACACGGCAATTATAATTCTTTCAGGTTGCTGATCAAAGGCTCTAAAAGCCTTTCATCTGCAAGACCTGCGAGTTTCACTGATATATTTATGCTCGATGTATGGGTATAGCTTCCAAGTCAGCTGGTCTTAGCATAGAACACAGAGTATTTTCACGCTTTGGCTAATTGAAGAAGCTGTGAATAGACTAGAGGACAACTGAAGTTGGAAGTAGCCTTTTCTTTATCCCTATTGAGCGTTATTTTTCTTCAAAAGGGAAAAGACGTGCATTTTTAAATGTGAATTGAAGTCACATAAAGGTGGAAAGCTCAGGGCTTGTTTATAATTCAAAATCCGGTTGTTTACATAATTTCATATTTTTTCTTCAACTTAAATATCCGATTACCTAAACCCATTGCCCGAATTTGAGAACTCACCCAATTTTTTTTAGGGGGGGGGGGGGGGGGGGGTGAAATTGTTCCCTTTGCCCTCCTACGCCTATGACCATAACTAATCAAGGAATCATTAACCATCGACACTCATAGACAGCTATAGAGCTCTTTTTGCAAGGCACAACTAATAAATCACACGCAACCTAAGCACATGCATAAAAATCAAGAAAGAGGGAGAATGACGTCACAATCATATCCCATGTGAGGATTCAAGAGTGTCCCAATCGTCCAGGGAGGACGGAAGGAGGGAGGGGGTGATGAATCTCCGAGGCCAGAATGCTTTTATGGTATCGAAAAAGTAGAGCCCTCATTCTGGAGGGCAAAGATTGAATACACAGATTCTCTACTATGATCATGGAAAGCTCTCTAATTTGAGGATGGTTGATTATGACGTCATTCTTCTCTCTTTGATCATTATGTTTATTCAAATGTATAGGTTGCGTGTGAGTTATAACGAATATAAAATGAGTCTTGCAAAAATAGATCTTTAACTGTCCCTTAGTGTAAATGATGATTGAGAAAGTATGACAAATATTTGTTCGTACAAATATAAGCAAGCTAATTGCGAAATTAATTATTCAAAAGTTTTACAATTAAATAAGACTCGATCTATAAAGTAACTAAATATATATTATGTTAGTATAAGTATCCAGTTCTTGTCGTCTTCTTGGATGATGCGTGTATTTTAGTCAACAACACATTTACGCCTAATCATCTTGGGAAATTTGCATGTCTTTATTATCACAAGAGTCTCTTTGAGATAATATTGGTCTATAGCCATTGAAAACAACAAGTAGTTCCATTCAAGGTAACGGACTAAAAGAGTATCCTTGCAAAAAGCAAACTGGGATTTGGTTTAAGAAGGTGAATGTAAGTCTGATTCTGAGGTCATGGCCTCGCTTTCTTGGAGGGAAAAGTCTTTCTGATCCTGCACACGTTGTAAAGATTGTTTTTCTATCGACAAATTATAATGATATTATTCTGATTCATTTAAACATTGATGACTCTCTATTGAACTAAAATGATAAAATATACACTCAGAGAGTGCAAACCTCCGCCGTCACGGGGGTCCTTATGAGCCTTCCGAGGCGGATTTTCACGACTGGGACGGCGTAGAGGGACGGGGGAGGGTTCCCCTCGACGGAAATTCCAAGAGGAAGACGCTCCCGGCACCGATTTCACAATACAGCGACATCTATTGGCAGAGTAGGCTAACTTGAAATATTATTAGTATTTAACTCATTTTGCATCTTAATTCTGCACTCAGAGATGCCAAAATTTAATCACTTGTTCCTTTTGGCACTTCTAACAACTCCACAAAGTTTCATCCGAATCCGTTCGGTACTTTTTGAGTTATGCTGCTGACAAACCAACAAACCAACGCCAGTGAAAACTAGAGGCATATATACACTCAGAGAGTGCAAACCTCCGCCGTCACGGGTCCTTATGAGCCTTCCGAGGCGAATTTTTCACGACTGGGGAGGCGTAGAGGGACGGCGGAGGATTCCCCTCGACGGAAATTCCGAGAGGAAGACGCTCCCGGCACCCGATTTCATAGCACAGCGACATCTATTGGCAGAGTAGGCTAACTTTAATTATTTATTAGTATTTAGCTCATTTCGCATCTGAATTCTGCACTCAGAGATGCCAAAATTTAATTACTTGTTCATTTTGGCATTTTCAACAACTCCACAAAATTTCATCCGAATCCGTTCGGTACTTTTTGAGTTATCCTGCTGACAAACCAACACCAGTGAAAACAATACCTCCTTCGGCGGAGGTAATAATTAGACTATGAACAATGAAAGAAGCAGTTGGAAGTATGAAATAATATATCGTTTTACTCGAGTATACAGAGGTGTGAATATCAACTGGAGCCAATAAATTCAATTAGAATACGAAGCGTATTTTTATGAGCCTCAATCAATAATTATATTTAGAACTACGAATCCTTAAATTACTCTTGTCTGATATTATCTTAATATTTAAAGGAATTTTCCTCATTCAAAGAAGAAAGAATACTTATTTTTGTTCTATCATCGGCGATAATCATAGAGATATAAAGACATAATAGCTTATTGGATTCTTCAGAGGCATACGTCATATTGCCCAATATAAACAAATCTTTTTATCTCTATGATCAACTTACGATGACGTAGTTACTTTTTTTTCTTGGACGCAGGGGCTTATATTTCACTATCAAGTATTGAAACAAATACGATCACAAATATATAACGGTATGAATCAAATATCAAAAGGGGTAACGTCCGAATTGTATAACATTAAATAACAATAATCATACTAATAAAAAAAAATAGAACTGCAATGGTTTTTAAATAAATTATTGAATTTCATTTATATATATATATATGTATATACAGTTCATAATTGTTGGAGTACTTTGAAATACAGTGGACATTATTTCATGGAGGTTGGCATCTTTAATTGTTCTTTTTATAAATAACATAGTGCACTTTTGTTAAAACTGCATCAACATCTTGGATTGCGCGAGAAGGTGATGAAGTCCTCCTCTGATGGGTTTTCATTGAAGTGACCCATGGTAATTTATTGAACGTCCCGATATGTTTCAATTAAAGACGAGCATTTCCACAGTAATGATCTGTATTTTCTCTATTTCCCTCTTGCAAAAGAAACAATTACTACGGTCGTCTTTGAAAAATTTGCTGGCAACTTCCAGTGAACCAGTCAACTTTCTATATTTGAACTACTTTTCTGCCGATGTTAAAAATTTATTTGTAACAGCTTTAATCCACTTGCTGATATTTATTTTTATTCCTCTTCGTTTAAATAAGATTCAAATGGAATTATAGGGGATATATACGATGTATTTCGAGCATTGCCTTACCCAAGGTAGTTAAAAGTAAGGTAGAGCCATTTTAACAATGAAAGTAAAAAAATACACCGCCACGCAACCTACCTCATGAGCATGACGTCACGTATGGCAAAGAGGGTATATTGTATAAGTAAAATATGTTAAATATAATCGAATTTAGCCTTTAATTAGATCATAGAAGATTAATTATCACAATTCTATCAGAGAATAGAATAAAATTAAAAATGTTGGGTACTCATCAATTTTGATGATTTAAAGTTGCTGAAATTATCCAAAATAGTCCATGAAAAAGCAAACTCTTCAATCATTATATGTTAAAGCACATAAAAAAACAACGAAATAAATTATAACAAAATACTATTATAATCATATATTATTACATAGACATATTTAGAAAAAAATATATATATTTGAATTAATACAAACAAAATATTGTTATAATCAAGGTAGTTAAAAGTAAGGTAGAGCCATTTTAACTAATGAAAGAAAAAAAAATACACCGCCTCGCAACCTACCTCATGAGCATGACGTCACATATGGCAAAAGAGGGTATATTGTATAAGTAAAATATGTTAAAAATAATCGAATTTAGCCTTTAATTAGATCATAGAAGAATTAATTATCACAATTCTATTAGAAAATGGAAAAATATTAAATTTTGTAAGTAATCATAAATTTTTGATGATTTAAAGTTGCTGAAATTATCCAAAATAGTCCATGAAAAAGCAAACTCTTCAATCATTATATGTTAAAGCACATAAAAAACAAACGAAATAAATTATAACAAAATACTTTATAATCATATATTATTACAAAGACATATTTATAAAAAAGTATATAATTTATGAATTAATATAAAACAAAATATGGTTATAATCATATATAAATATTAGTAGAAATACATATTAAGAAAAAAAAAATATAATTTATAACTTATTACAAAACAAAATACTGTTTATAATCATATATTATATAAATATTATTAGAAATACTTATTTAGGAAAAAGTAAATAATTTATTGGAGCTTTAATTAATCCATTGTTTCATTTTTCGCTTCTCTCTTCAACTTTTTCTAAGTCTAGCTTTTTGCTCTTGAAGGCGTTTTTTTCTAATTTTATTTGGAGAAATACACGAATTTGAGCAAATTATTAAGATCCTCCAATGGAACTGACGGCACCTTATACATTGATTTAGAAACTCTTTTACAAGGTTGTCGTTCCTATCAATCCTTCCATTTACTATATTTTTTTTTAAATTGTTCACATTTTCCTCATAGCCTCTAAAAAATGCAAATTTGGTTGTACAAGCCCACTCTTCAAGATCAACCTCAACCAGGAGCTAATTCTGCAGCATTTAGATTTGATGTGTGATCCCGTAGGTGCGGATGAGATAATTTCGTTTTAATATTCTATCATTCCTTTTGGAAGATGGTTCCATGGACGTATATTCCGACAAATTTGTTTCAAATTTTTATTTAAATTAAGTGTCGGAACTACTCCTTTCTTGAGTTTCTTTCTAATAGGAAGGTTAAGAAGCTCATGCATTAGATCTCTCTCATAGTCTTCTTCAGTGAAGTACAGACCACACATAAAGGATGATGCAGGCTGAAATGTCGAATCTCCTCTTTTGCATGCGATGGTCCAAGCTTTTTCCTGTTTTTGATGTTGGTTGGAAACGAGTGGTACAATACATTGTGAGCATTGGGATCCAATGAAGGACAAACAGCAACTGCACATTGTCTTTTTTTCTTTTTTAAATTAATTGAAGCCATTTTTGTAAGAATACGATGCACTAATGATAATTTGAGTAGAGAGTTATATATAGTAAAAGCTATTTGTTTATGTTTTCTGCCAGACGTGACGTCACACGAAAAATATTTCGGAACCTAAGTTTATACATTATGAAATGGCGGGGGGTTGGCCTTACCTATGTATAATGAACACACGTTCTTATAATTCTCCTGGAAAATATTTATTTTTATAAGGTTACAAGTGTTCTCTGACCTTTTTAATCACTTAAATAGTGTTGTGAGAATCCCTGGGCACCTTTCCTGGATCTGGACTACTCTTCAGCCGGTTGGATCCCCGCTTTTCGACGATCGGAAATCATTGTTGGATACAGCTAAGATAGTCTTTTGTTATCATTCACCTTCAAGAGGAATTATTTCATCATAAATATCAACGGAACTTAATATTGCAAATATCGCCCAACCTTTCTCATAAGTAAGGTGTTGAATAGTACTTAAGGAAACATAATATCATGGAGGATAATTCATGTAATTCTAACTGGGATCCAGAACTACTGGACAAAAAGTCATCCATGAAATGGGAGACTGTTGTCTACAAAAAAAGGGCCAAGAAAATTAGACCCCAGAAAGAGGCTACCCATGAGCCTCAAGTTAAAAATAATGCAGTGCAGGTGAACCCTGCCCAAACAAAAGAAGATCTTCGTGATAAAAAGCGACGAAGAGAGGGTCACTCGAATGAAACTCCTCCATCCAAAAGACCTCAAGGTCCTCAAAAACCAAAAAGGAAGTTCCTCTATGCAAGTATTGCGAAAGAGGCTAATGAAATAGTCATTGTTCGGAAGAACGGTGACCACATTTCTTTTGTTGAGTGGGAGAAACTCATTCAAATTCTTGACACGGATTACGTGACTCGTGTATCAGCTCAAAATAGTGAATTTATCCCGACATACGAGGGACGTAGATACACGACCAAAAGGGCCGTACTCTATGTAAATGAAGAGGCTTCGAGTCTCTACGTAAAAAATACTATTAAAAAATATACCCCTTTGTTGTCTACCTCATGGGCAGAGGCGGAGAGAATGAGGGAGGAGAGAAATGAAAAAAAGAAACTCACTGGATTCATTCGAGGAGTAACAGGAAACATTGGGGATGAAATTCTAAGCAAAATAATTTCTCATCAGTGCAATATCCTTGGAATTAAAGGGCAAATAGAAGTTGTGAGGTCAGACCTCACTAAACTAGGTAAAGTGCTGCACATTTGCCTAGACAAACAGTCATACGAAGGCCTTCAATCTGTAGACTTTAACCTCAGGATAGCTTCTGCAGGAAAGGTGCATTTCCAAGATCCTAGAAACGCACCGATTTTGGAGCAAGAGGAACAAACTGAGGACGAAGATTCTGTGGAAGTCACGAATCCAAAATCAAATGACAACGAAGAATATAAAGATAGCACTAAGGTTACCATGAGCGCTGTAGGTGGAGAAACTAATGAGGCTACAAGTTCTGATAAACCTTCTGATCAAAAATAAAAGAAATTTATATCACTGAAGGTGAGAAAACTCATTTGACTGAGCCGGGCAAACCTTCAACAACTAAACACACAAGAAAACAAGGTAAAATTGACAGGTTTTTTACTGATACAGCCAATATCCTGTACCCCCCAAAACCACCAAAGAAATAAATGATCAGTTGTGCCTATATAAATACACAGCACTGCAAAGCAGCAAACTCAGAGCTTAAACTAAGAACATCTGAAATTGCCTTAATAACAGAGCCATACCTTTTTAACGGCTCGACAAAAAGCCTTTCTCGAGAGGATATACAATCCATAGCCACCTTAGGTCAAAACCAAGGGCCTGCATTCGAACAGCAAATCATTTGAATGCATGGTTTATACCTGAATTCTCTAACAGAGATATTTGTACCACATGTATCAAGATTGAGGAATCTCTAACATATATATGTGTGGCTTACCTTGATCAATTGTTACCTGTTGAAAATGAAACTTTGTTTGAGACTCATAAGGCATTGTGATCTTAAGCAAAAACCACTTCTCATAGCCATGGACTCCAATTCACATAACTGTCTGTGGGGAAGTAAACATATCGACACAAGAGGAGAGGCTCTAGAGAACATATTTGATGAAAATAATCTGACAGTCATGAATGAAGGTAATGAGCCAACCTTTCTTACACAACGGGCTTCTTCAGTCATTGACATTACAATCATGAATCAGCATGCCTTTAAAAAGTTGGACATCAAAGGATGGCATGTAGATCTTCGGCCATCAATGTCTGATCATAGGTATATAAATTTCAAATTCGGAAATACAAACCTATCTCCGAAAGTCAAGAAATTTCAGAAAAGTCAATTGGGATATATTTAGATCTCAAACCGAAAATGTGTCACTGCCTAAAGTAATTCCCAATTCTATCGCCATAGATAAATGTGCAGAATCATTATATGATACAATAATGAGGCACTCGACATTGCTTGCCCTTTAAGGAAAACAACAGCAACTAAGTCCGTGCCATGGTGGACAAAACATCTTGCAAGCCTTAGATATAAACTCAATAAACTCGAGCCTAAGCGTCACTACAGCACACATAGAGAGGAGTACTTAAAAAAGAAAAACGAATATCGTACAGCACTCAGAAAAGAGAAGAAAGAGGCATGGAGGCATTTTTGCAGTAAAGCTGCAAATGCTAAGATATTGCAAAACTGATTAAATACAAAAACCAATGGAAGACTCAATTGGACTACTGAAAAAAGACGATGATATACGCAATCACCTGCTCAATCTTTATTAGTACTTATGGAAACTCATTTCCCTGATAGTATAATAAATACGACCTATGATAGACCATTGAAGAAAGAAGCTTTAACATTAACTATGTAGATAAAAATAAGGTCAAAGAATCATTCAATTCTTTTCAACCATTTAAAAGCTCAGGACCAGATGGGCTGAACCAGTTGTACTACAGCAACTCGGAAAAATTTAATATCTTACATCAACAACCTTTATGAAGTAATTACTCAACACTGCTATACACCAAGGATCTGGAGAGAGGAGAAAGTTACTTTTTTGCCGAAACCG
>CP045902.1:8467947-8483762 GCA_013387185.1 Caligus rogercresseyi
TTGCATTTTCCGTATTTGCAGTTAGCGCTCCTGCATTGAACTCTTTTGCATTAGGGTGTTCTTGTCTGCGGCGGTTTCGCCTGGAATTATACTAGGAAGGATTTTACCAAGGAAGGTGAATTATCAATTACTTCTTTTTTAATGAAACAGTTCGAGTCCAGGACTAATAAATCAAAAGGTTCATGGATTGGTGAATTATGTTGCGATAATAAAATAGTTTCAAAACCAATTATTTATGGTAACTTTTGCTAATATGAAGATAAAGTTTATAAGTACCATGTTTGGTTCGGTAACTGAGCAATTAAATAATACCAATAGGTTTTGGTAACTAATAAAATTAAATAAAACAACTGGCATTGACCTTTGAAATGAGATATTCAATAAAACATTTGATAAAAAAACAAACAAAATAAGAAATATATTTACACTACCATGAGGTCATACGTTTTTCATTAATTGATCACTTCATTTACTAATCCATTCATATATTGCAAAAACTCCCGCCCCCTTCTCGAGTTTACAGGGATACCCACCGGGTTTGCGTCTGTCTAAAGTCAAATTAACACGACTCGCACTTTTATGGTAAGATAGGTAAATAAAAATTAACCTTTATGGTAGAAAATCCTTCCTACGACAAACCAGGCGAAAACGCCGCCCGACAAGAACACCTGATGCAAAAGAGTTCAATGCAGGAACACACACTACCAGAAGGGAAAATGCAAAAGCGTGCCCGTCGGAGTACGCCTGACACGGAAATAAAATTCCTCAAGAGAGGAGAGGAGGAATAGTGATAATAAGGAGCTTGAACTCAATTGCACCGTCAGAAATTCTTCCTTTACACGCCCAAAACTATCCCTCGGACTTTCCATGTCATTATTCACCAACACACACCTACTTATGTAGACTATTGATTGGATTGAAATTTGTTAAGGATTCCATTAGTTGGGATCGGCGGAGGTTTGCACTCTATGAGTGATATATGCCTCTAGTTTCAATGGCGTGGTTTGTTGGTTGGTTTGTCAGCAGGATAAAATCAAAAAGTACGGAACGGATTCAAATGAAACTTTGTGGAGTTGTGAAAATGCCAAAAGGAGCAATTGATGAAATTTTGGGAGTCTATGAGTACAGAATTAAGATGCAAAAAGAGCTAAATATAATAAATATTTCAATTAGCCTACTCTGCCAAAGATGTCGCTGTGCTGTGATGCTAGGTGCGTCTTCCTCTCAGAATTTCCGTCGAGGGGACCTCCCCCGTCCTCTACGCCGCCCAGCCGTGAAAAAATCCGCCTCGGAAAGGTAATCAAATAATAAATACAACCGCAATACAAAATTCCGGGCGCCATTAGAATATATGTGGTAACAACCTGTCTGACTTTGCTCGCAGAGCTAACGTGAGAGGCGAAGTCTCCACAAAAACGGATGAATACTGTGTATATTGTCAGGTTTTCCTCCAGCGTGAAACTGGAGGCAAAAGTTGATAAAATATTTTTATACCCATGTAAATGGTATTCACGACAAAAGTACGTGCACCATGAGCATAACATGTTTAAAAAATAAATTTAAATATCTTTTTTTTTTTTTTACTAAAATGCTAAAAGTGTAAAAGTTAGATTATTATATGCTACATATTTAAAACAGTATTAAAAACAGGAAAATAGTGAAACAAAAATAAAATAACGGAAAATATTTAAAACAACTCAAAAAACCGGAAAATATTCAAAAAAATATTTTTCCGATCCATGGTGATGATTCCCGCTTACGTCACAAAAACTAAAGCTAGAAATTCTTTTGATTGGTAAAAATAAATAAAATAAAATTTTGAGGTTCCAAAATACATGAAATATGAAATAACGTCACTTGGTGTGTAACGATATTTTGCCATTGGCATATCAGCTACATTTGTAAAAGTCTAAAATAATATAAAAATAAAGAAACAATGAAATTATAAAATATTTAAAAGAATAAAAACAAAAATGCCACTGCAGAATGGATTCATGGGGACGCTGCGTTCCAATGGCCTAGCTGCGGTCCTGGCTGTCGGAAGGGTAGTGGACGACTCAAGGCCTTAGACAAGTTCCACACAGATATGCGTGACATGCAAAAGTAGCTGTCTCCCTCCCAAGGGGGTACAACCACATACTTGTAATCTAACGATTAATGCTGAATAATACTTGTATAAATCTTCTTGGGTTTATTAACACAAACACGAAGTAAATTACTTGCGAAGAATTAAGCATGCCCAGACCATGACTGTTCATACTTCATCACACCACATCCTTGGGATACAATTACTATGATAAAATAATAATAATAATTATTATTATTTCTATTTCATTATCCCCTCGCTCTCAAGATCATTCAACATTACAAGAATAAAAAAAATCATCTTGATGGGCTTATGTCTTGACTAAAAACAATGCAGGAATCATCCTCTCCCCCTCCCCTATTGGGGTGGTCCCCCATCTTTCCCAATTCAAACATTTTCAGCAATTCATTCCTCTTTATTGTTCTTATGCAAGATCCTCATTGTAAGATCAGTTCTTTTGACTCCTGCCAAAAAACATTCTAAAAAACCTAGGAGAAGGTGTAGGATTATAGGTATACCCAAGGGGGGGGGGGGGGGGGGCAGAATCTCCTGTAAAAAGAAGGATATTTCCAATAAAAAAATGTGACGTCATCACAGCTACGATTTGCATATGTATCTAATACCTAGGACAACTAAGCTAAGAACGTAAAGGCTCTCAAAGGAATAACGTCCGGAGGCTCCCTCCCGCCACGAACCACCCGGGGGACGCACAGCTTCAGCATCAGGAGGAAGTGGAAGTCCTGAACACCGCACGGGACTATGAGGCCTTTGGCTGGTAGCCCGCACGCATCTAGGAGCTCCGGAGCAACGTGGCCGTCCTCTGCAGCTCCGCCGGAGAGCTCCCGGGTTTCAAATTTTTATTTCTTCTGAAATTAATCATGTTTTTAAATGTACCTTGATTTTATTTAATAACAAATAGCTACTGTGACGTCATCTGTGACGTTTCAGTTTGTCTTTCTAATCAGAGGAATCTAAACATGCGTTCTGCGCATCTTGTATTATCTATTATCTTTGGGTATACCCAGAGAACAATATCTATCTATCTATACATATAAAGCGAGATAGAAAAAAACTTTGATTGCGGTCATTTGTCCATATCTGCCACTAAAAAAAAAATCCTCGCAGAAGATATAAGGAGGACTAAAACCTAGGTTTATAGAGGATACCTGTCTCTAACGGGCTGATAATTATATATATATATTGATTTCAAAATATCTATTTGTAATATAGTATTTTTTTGTTATAGAATATTTAAAAAGCTTTCCAATCAACCTTATAAACCTTAAATATCTTTTTATGTTACTAAATAATGTTAGAAATTGAGGAGAGATCCAAGTCCCAAAGTTATGGGCTCTCTATACATTAGCCCAGTGGTTCCCAAAGTGGGGGGCGTGCCCCCTAAGGGGAGCGCAGAGCAAATGCAGGGGGGGCACGGAAAAAAACGAATAAGTTAAAAATATAATACTGTAGACTAAATAGGCACTGCTAGAAAATGGACAAAAAAAGTTGAGGTTGGTATTAATTACAATGTGTGAAATAACTGCAATGGACTCTGAGAACAAATGTGTTTATGTTCTTTTTTTTTTTTTTTGGGGGGGGGGCGCAAATTTTTTATGTACCAAGCAGAAAAAGTTTGGGAGCCACTGCATTAGCCTAACAAGTGAAATTGCAACCTTGATTTATCTTCCGTTTATATCCATAAATAACTTATAAAATATATTACTTCTATCATACAGACCGAGATACATCAAGTTTCCATGCAATTAAGAGGATATGCCATTTCTACAATGACTTGAGAAATGATTACAAATCTTACTTCATGATAAATGTGCCATTCCTGAGTAATAAGGCTCTTTCAAAAATCACCTTCATATATTTCAATTATTTTCACTATACGCTTATCAATTACACTTATAATTACCGTTGAATCGATTTAACATGAGACGAATTGTTTTAAGGACAATTGAACTTTTATTAATGAGGTGCACATGATGCAAGGAATGATCAAGAGACTTAGGGATGCAAATCAAAGGCCAAACATGAGTCCTTTAGACCAGTGGTCCCCAACCCCCGGGCCGCGGACCGGTGCCGGTCCGCGGGCCATGTGGTACCGGGCCGCACAGAAAGAATAAATAACTTACGTTATTTCCGTTTTATTTATTATCCGAGTCTGAACGATGTTTTATTTTGAAAAATGACCGGATGCTCTCTATTACATCCGTCTAATGACTCACGCTTGACGCTTCTCTCGGTCACCTGATACACCTTGTGAGGATTTGTGACTACCCGAAATTACCCAAGGACCACAATTGTAAATGGACTGTATAAACTTACTTTTGAATAAAACGCGAACAGCAGATTTATAGGTGTTAGCAGTATGAAGTATGTATTTCGAGAGGAAGTATATTTGTAAAAATGTAAAAGCGAAATATTGGCACGCGGTGAACGCGTACCGGAAAAACCCCTCCTACTTGAGGTGGGGAAAAACAAACAAGGGTAACTCTTCTCCCTGTGGGAGGGAGTACCCTTTTCCCGAGGAAGGAAAATCCTTATATTACGCGGATGAAAAAACCTCCCTTTGTTCGATACTTGAACAATAGAACCGTCCCGCCTTCTGGAAGAGAGTAGAATGTTCCAGACTAACATTTGGGCGGGAAACTATAAGCATGATGCAATCTTCTTTATAATTACATGCATGTTCGGATATGTGAGGGAGCCAGATTCTAACACACCTGTTACATTTTATACCCACAAGCTAGCAAAATGAGTAAAAAACAAACGTCTTTGGAAAGTTTCTTTACGAAGGGGAAAATGCCCAGGGAGGAGACAGAAGAAGAGCCTACAACTTCCAAGAAAAAGAAAGCTGCATTTAACAGACAATACCACGAGTCCTACTTAAAATATGGATTTATTGCGACAGGTGATTCCCACGCACCAAGCCCGCTCTGCATAATATGCAGCGACCGGCTCTCGAACGAGGCAATGAAGCCTTCAAAACTCCTTCGCCACTTGGAGACCAAGCATCCTGCATTAAAAGACCAGCCTTTGGAGTATTTTGAAAGAAAAAAACTTGAACAAGAAGGACAGAAGCAATTACTGAGGGCCACCACATCAACAAATGCCAGTGCACTGAAAGCATCATACTTGGTGGCTAACCGTATTGCTAAGGCTAAGAAGCCTTTCATTATTGGAGAAGAATTGATCCTGCCCGCCACTAAAGACATTTGCCGTGAACTTCTAGGAGAGGCTGCGGTTAAAAAGATAGCACAGGTGCCTCTTTCGGCCAGCACTGTCACTCGGCGCATTGAGGACATAGCAGAGGACATTGAGAGACAATTGTTGGAGAGGATTAATACATCACCGTGGTACGCACTCCAGGTTGACGAATCTACAGATATTGACAACAAGGCAATATTACTTGTTTATGTGCGATATCTTTATCAGGAGGATGTGCATGAGGATGTGTTATGTGCACTATCACTGCCAACCACAACCACAGGCGCAGAACTATTCAAGTCGCTGGATGATTATATATCAGAAAAACTGAAATGGTCATTTTGTGTCGGCATATGCACAGACGGAGCTGCTGCAATGACCGGACGGCTGTCCGGTTTAAATGCTCGGATTAAGGAGGTTGCACCTGAATGTGAGTCTACGCATTGTGTTATTCACAGGGAAATGCTGGCCAGCCGAAAAATGCCACCGGAACTTAACAGCGTAATGAATGATGTCGTTAAAGTTATTAACCACATCAAAGCACACGCCCTTAACTCGCGCCTGTTCGAGCAGCTTTGTGAGGAGATGGACGCGGAGCACAGACGCCTTCTCTTATACACACAAATAAGATGGCTATCCCGAGGGAGATCGCTGGCCAGAGTGTTCGAACTACGGGAGCCGCTGCAGACATTTCTCTCGGAAAAAAAGTCACCGCTGGCAGCACATTTCAGTGACGAGGAATGGGTCGCAAAACTGGCTTACTTGTGCGACATATTCAACCTGCTCAATGAGCTAAATCTGTCGCTTCAGGGGAAAATGACAACTGTCTTCAAGTTGGCAGATAAAGTAGCTGCATTTAAAGGCAAACTGGATTTGTGGGGACGGCGTGTGAACAGGGGGATTTTTGACATGTTCCAAACATTAGCTGGGATTTTGGAAGAGACGGATCCCGAGCCTTCATTCTCCCAGCTGGTGCACAATCACCTGTCGTTGCTGTTAGAAGAGTTCGAGCGCTACTTCCCAACAACAAAAGACCCACGAACTGACAAGGAATGGATCCGCAACCCATTCCTAAACAAACCAGGTAAAAGCATGTCCTTGCAAGAAGAAGAACAACTGCTGGAGATCGCTAATGACGGTGGCCTTAAAGGCATGTTCGAGACAACCACTCTGCCGGGGTTTTGGATTAAAGTAACGGCAGAATACCCCGAGATCTCAACAACAGCACTGAAGACCCTGTTGCCATTTCCGACGACCTATCTTTGTGAAGCGGGGTTTTCTGCAGTCTCGACAACCAAAACTAAATTACGTAATAGACTGGACATAAGCAACACACTTCGGGTGTCATTGTCTCCGATTACCCCGAGATGGGACCGTCTCATTTCAGAGAAACAAGCTCAGGGCTCCCACTGATGCAGCGTTGTGGTAAATTTTATTTTTTACGCACTTTATTTGTTGTGTATCTTATTTTGAAGGCATGTTTAATAGCGACCAGAGTGTTCCGGAGATATTTGTTGTGTATCTTATTTTGAAGGCATGTTTAATAGCGACCGAGTGTTCCGGAGATATTTGTTATCTTATTTTGAAGGCAAGTTTAATAGCGACCGAGTGTTCCGGAGATATTTGTTATCTTATTTTGAAGGCATGTTTAATAGCGACCAGAGTGTTCCGGAGATATTTGTTATCTTATTTTGAAGGCATGTTTAATAGCGACCAGAGTGTTCCGGAGATATTTGTTTTTAACTTATTTTGAAGGCATGTTTAATAGCGACCCGAGTGTTCCGGAGATATTTGTTGTGTCCGGAGCAGAGAGGACGCTACGTATGTTATGTTGTTGGCGCTATGTTGAGGACGCTGCTAATAAAGTTACATACAAGTACACAGTGGATTCACGTTTATTATTATATTGAAAATACCACAGTTTTTATGCCGGTCCGTGAAAATATTGTCTGACATTAAACCGGTCCGTGGTGCAAAAAAGGTTGGGGACCACTGCTTTAGACAATTGAATGCATGTTGGATGCTTAATTTAAAAAAGTTTTTTAAAGTCTTTATTACCTCGCGAAGGAGGTATGTTTTCACTGGCGTTGGTTTGTTAGTTTGTTTGTTGGTTTGTTTGTTTGTCAGCAGGATAACTCAAAAAGTATGGAACGGATTCGGATGAAACCTTGTGGAGTTGTTGGAAATGCCAAAAGGAACAAGTGATTAAATTTGGTATCTCTGAGTGCAGAATTAAGATGCAAAATGAGCTAAGTAATAATAAATATTTCAAGATAGCCTACTCTACCAATAGATGTCGCTGTGCTGTGAAATCGGGTGCGGGAGCGTCTTCCTCTTGGAATTTCGTCGAGGGGAACCCTCCCCCGTCCCTCTACGCCGCCCCAGTTATGAAAAATCCGCCTCGGAAGGCTCATAAGGACCCCGTGACGGCGGAGGTTTGCACTCTCTGAGTGTATATATGCCCTAGTTTAAAATTGTATACATAGAATATACATAAAATATAATTATAAAATAGTAGGTAAAATTGAGTAAAAATATACAATTAAACATTACAGTTAAAATCAATCTACCTAAAAAGACCCAAACTCAATTAAATAGAAATAATATGCAATATAAAAACAAAAACAAAAACTATAAAACAAAACTATAAAACAAAAACAAATCATAAGGGGGTTATAAAAACGGGGATATTGAAGGACTATCTTCTCAGCAAGGTGAGGTGACGGCTTGAAGAAAGTACCATGTACGAAACCAAATATTTCCATGAATCCGGACTAACTCGGGGATCTTTAATTCAGTGAAGTATATCGAGCTGCGGCAGATAACAAAATTGGACGCAAGTCTGCCTTGTCAGTGGTTCCTTCCTCGACAGTTTGATCCAATAAGGGCCTTTGCACTCGATAGCGCGAAGTGAACAGCCTGTAGAATAGAGTTAGTCCGTTGCTTCTTGGAATTCCAAATAAAATAGTACTTGTCACTTCGAAAGAAGAACAAACAACGTTTAATTTTATGAATTCCCTTAAAATAGTTATTAAGGGGCATTTTACAAAAGCATGTATAATATTATTAAAAAGTCCTTCAGACATGTTGGAGCTAATTTAAAAAAGTTAATTTTTTACAATACTTAAATCGGAATTTTATTTAAGTAGGCAATATATCAAACTCTATGAATAAGAAGGTGTGAATTGCCATCAAAAACATTAGTTTTTAAATAATAAATATTTAGTAACGTCTGCTGGGTGACTAGGAATTCCGTCATCTGCTGAAAACCCCTCACACCCCTACAATGACAAGGCAAGCTCAGATGCACAACTTGCCATCAAATATCTCTCACGTATCTTGTTGGGAGTTCGGAGAGCAGATCGCTTGCGTGTTGCCGACTTTCTCGACATCTTCCATCTGTAAATGATATCATAGTGAAGCAGGGGCTACATCCGCTTTCAAGGCTATGAACTTGGGTAGCCGTCCCTTGGAGAGGACGCTCGAAATCTTCGATGAGCGCACCCGGAGTACTTCAAAAAGCCTCAAGATACCCGTGTTTACCTACTGTTTTGTTGTTGTCAGCCTTTTAAAGGCTTGGAGCCTGTCACAGCCTTTGAGAGAGGCATGTACGTTATCAAGTGATCGTACGGTGGCAAAGAAAATAGCAGGGCTGTTTAGATCCTTCTAGTTTCTTAAGCATCATTTAATTATAATTTTTATACTTTTTCCATGAATATTTTGTTATTGTTATATTATTTTTTTGTGTATATTTCTATTTTTTGTAGCCGTTGAGGCTGCTAGAGTAATATGAGTTCCAAAATAAAACCATAATAAAAACAACTTTCAATATTTATTCAATATGCTCAAATGAGCCTTCAAAATATATACAAATTAAAAGTTTCTTGATATACTGCATTAAAAGTCCTTATATAATTACATTTATCCTCCAAGAGAACTCTAGAAACTTGTGATCTTCCACGGAAAAGTCTATGCAAATATTAAATTTAATAGAATATTAATTACAAGATAAGGAATCTATTTATTTATAGCCATGAAGGAAAAATTGCAAATGCCTTAATTATCTAAGCTTCTCTCACACAAAGTATGTTGAATAAAAAGATCTAAATAATATAAATAATTATGATGATATTTAGTTACTTAGGGAGGCTAGAAGTGTAACATTATTTTCTTTGATCAAACCCACATCCATGACGCATGAAGGCTGTAAAATGTAGATTGGACTTCGTATGTTGCATGATATGCTATTTTTATTATGGTCATTTTGAAGTCATACTCCGTCCAGTACATATGATCCATCAAGGAGAGCTCTCAGACATTCAACAATCAAAACCTTTATTTGAAAGCCAAAAACTAAAATTTATAAAGCAATTAATTCAATCAAACGTGTGCAATGAAGAACATATTTCCTCTAAATTAATATCAGCCTTCATTTTATTTGGTGTATACAAAAGAAAAAAACACCCCCCCCCCCCAATACAAAAAGCGATTGAATTTACCCTTCTGAATATAAAGGCCTTAATTGCATATAAAACTGACCGCTGACGTCGAAGATCTAAAAGCGAATCCATTGGTGCTGCTGTAAGGTACGCTATATTTGAATTGAAAATCCCCTCATCGTCATCATCACTGGATGGAAATGGGGAGGAGACCTGGTCCGTTTGTGCCATCAAGTTCAGTCCAATATATGACTGCTATCAAGTCCATGATAAGAGGACATGCACAATTTTATTCGTTAACATGTATAATTTTAAATTAGGTTATTTTATCACTGGATAGTGATTTTCAAACTATAATGTTTATTTATATATTGTGTTTGCGCAATGTCCAGTGAATTTTTATTTCACTACTTTGCTTTTAGGTATATATTTAAACTTTATTGTAGAAGGAAATATAAACATATAGCCGATATAAAATATTTTCTTATGCCAAAAATACTGTCCACCTCCTAAATCACTGACCAAAATTTACACATTGAGTTGTCTTTCGGGTTATCGTGAAGGCATTGTGGGGACCATCACAAAGAGAATGGACTCATGGAAACGCTTTAAGGTGATGCTTATTGAAAAACAAGTACTTTCGAAAAGACTTTGACATGTTGTACATAAATATATCTATCTATCTATCTATCTATCTATCTATCTATCTATCTATCTATCTATCTATCTATCTATCTATATATGATAATTGCAGAACTATTTATCGAACTTATATTCTTCAATGCAAGGAAAAAATGAAATATGGTTTTTATATTAATATTTCGTAATATTGAACGCTTTTTTTTGCACTACATTAGTGGAATATTTCATTATATGATGATTAGAAAAATGATGGAGACATGAAATCCATATGACTTATGTACCTTTAAAATGCTTTTTCATCAGCAAAGTATTATATAATAAATATAATCAATTACAATATAGAAAAAAAAGAAGAAATTGTTATATTAAAATATTTAATAAATTTAATCTATGATACTTTATCTTTAATCTTAAAAAAATAAACCAATTTTAAAATTTTGGTGTTTCCTTGGAACATAAACATACTGTATTCCGTAGATAGATTTTTTAATATCTTATTACATCCACGTCTTTATACGTTTATTGATTTTCTTCCATTGTTTTTAAGTTTATTTATTTGTGATGTTTTCATTTTTGTTTCTTTATTGCTGATCGTTGACTTTTATTGAAATACATACGGTAAAAAACATATTTAAACATATTATTCTAAGATCAATTATCTTTATTTCTTTAAGAAATAAACCAATTTTAAACATATCAAGTTATTTAATACAACTCAAAAATCTCAGATCATAATAATATAAGAAAAAATAAGATTTATAATGATTTTGGAGTATTACTCTAGTATTATTTGTACTCTGTTGGAGAACAAGGCATCCTTTTCGTGAACAACGTTCTGCTGATTTAATTGAGAAATTGATATATCTATTCAGTCGCGTCTTTATTGACTCAGAGTTTTAAATCCATGTCCTTGCAATTACAAAACTCCAACTAAAAAAAGTAGTGGAAAGCCAAGAGTGGGCGGACTCCATTATTGTTTTTTAGTAGGAGTGCCAAAGTATCAGCCATTATATTATAGGTATATATATATATATATTTTTTTTTTTTTGGTTAAGATGTTTATTTATTAGTTACAAAACCATACAGAGTAAAAAGAACAAGGCACTAGAAAGTAGGAGATTAAAAGATAAAGATAAAACCATAATATAAAATGACTTATTACTTCCGCCAAAGGAGGTATTGTTACCTCCGCCGAGGAGGTATTGTTTTCACTTGCGTTTGTTGGTTTGTTTATTTGTTTGTCAGCCGGATAACTCAAAAAAGTACTGAACGGATTCGAATGAAACTTGTGGAGTTGTTTGAAAATGCCAAAAGAAACAAGTGATTAAATTTGTGCATCTCTAAGTGCTTTTTAATATGCCAAAATGAGCAAATACTAAATAAAATGGGGTCTCTATTCAGGGAGTAGGAAATAACAAACGCTAAACAAATATTCATTGACGTATTATTGTTCATATCAGCTCAGAGGACTATGTTAACCCAGTGACGTAGCTTAAACTTCTTCTCTTCCGTTCTGAGTGCTTTTTTAATATGCAAAATGAGCTAAAAGAGAGGAAACAATGATTAGGGATAGAAATAGGGCGTGTGAAAGGGAGAATGTTTGAATGGAATGTTGTGGGGATCGCCGGAGGTAACACACTCTGAGTGTATATAGACTCTAGTTTAACTGGCGTTGGTTTGTTGGTTTTTTGTCAGCAGGTAACTCAAAAAAGTGCGGAACGGATTCGGATGGAACTTTGTGGAGTTGTTGGAAATGCCAAAAGTATCAAGTGATTAAATTTTGGCATCTCTGAGTGCTTCTTTAAGATGCGAAATGGCTAAATAATAATAAATATTTCAAGTTAGCCTACCCTGCCAATAGATGTCGCTGTGCTGTGCTCTTCAAAGAGGAGAGCACAGCCACAGAGACCTAATGGCAAATGACAAAAAAAAAACTAGTGATTCATTGGTGGGGATCGGCGGAGGTTTGCATCTCTGAGTCCTCTAGTTAAAAATTATTTTATTCAATATACAACGTTAATGTCGTCTAATTATTGTCGATTGATGAGTTGAGGTATTCGAGAGAATTTGAAGGAATAAACTTTATCAAATCTCCGACCCATGTCCATGAGTCGCAGATGATATGGAATTTTTTGAGAGGGCTGAATAACGAGCCGCTGCCCCATTATGTATATTTATTTTCGAAGATGCGAATATATGCTCCTCTCAAAACTATGTATCATATATAATAACCAAATACATGATAACTATTTTCTGCTTATATTCTTTCTAAAAAATGGATTTTATCAAATGTGATTTACAATACATTTTTTTAAAAAGTTTAGAGGTTATTACTGTATACCGTATACATACATATATTACATATAATATTACAAAGACATAATATAATTGTACAATAAATGAATAAGATAAAGAGCGCGACCACACAAAGGGGTATATGCGCTACAACAGTAATGTGGAGTTCCTTCTTAAATATTCAAGCAACTGAAATAAATATAAAATATATAGGTAAAATGAACTTATAACTGATGAATAATTATAACTTTTTGTTTTTCTTCTTTAGGTCATCATCAACCCTAGATTTACAAGACATCATAAAGAGACAATTTTCATTATGACAGATTCAGGCGTTGCTTGGACCAAAGAGACGTCATAAATGAGCTCTTACAATTTTCAATATATATTTGTGGGCACATCATTTAATAAGAACCACCATAATAATATCTCTGAGGCGGTTTGTTGTTTATTCTCTAATCATGGTTATAATATGGCGTGCCATATTGGGGAACTCCCTCTAACACTTATTATCTCCTTCTCTATTATTATTAGCTCTTTAAGAGATTATCTTGGAGTCCTAGGCGTGTTCCGTCGAGTTTTTGTCACTTCATAATAACGACTTCTGGACCCGTGATGCCTTGGAAATAATAATATTAACAAAAAAACAGTATCTATTTATAGTCCAGGGGTCGGCAAATAGTGGCCTGCGGGCCAATTTTGGCCCGCCATTTATTTTGTCTGACCCACGTAACGATATTAATTTGATGTTAAAAAATATTTATTTCTAAGCCCCATATTTTAAAAAGAAAAAAAGGCAATCATTCAATTTCGAAACATTATTGAGGAATACAGTCATAATTCCTGTCACTTGGCCCCTCCCTGTAATTTTAATGTTGCAAAGTGCAAAAGCCTTCCACTTGCTAGATCAGATTGGAACAAACTCCAGCTCCTTGTAATTGAATCCATCTTCTCGATCATATCCACAATGGTTTTCCCTCTCCCTTGTAGTTGCAGGTTCAGTGATTAAGATGGCCAAAAACGTCGGTTAGAAAACGCGATAATTGAAATGGATATTTCACCTTCTAGGAAAGCCAGGTGATCGTTTGAAGAAAAGTATCTGCTCATTCACAGGATGACGCCGACGCACTCCAGTGCCTTTCCTTTACTTAACCGGCGCACGTCATAGTGAAGTAACTGATCTTTGTAGCAGGCCTCTGACTCACCAACAAGTTAGCGAAAAGGGACAGTGTGTGTGCTTGATGCCACTCTGGACTATGACTCTCATCACTTTATCCATGATACTGTCAGAACACCACTGAGTCTGGCGCATAGGAACCTTTGGTGAATTAGGCAATGTAGTGCGTGCATTTGTGGTGCTTTCTCTTCAATCGGACCACCAAACCTCTGTGAAAACAACTATGGCCGCGATGTCATTGTCTGAAAAAATGGCCCGCGTCAAAAGTAATTGCGACCCCTGAGATAGTTCACAAAACCTTTTACGAATTTCTTTAAATATCTAATAAAAATTGGTCCTTTAGATTTACTCATAACTTCGTTTTCACTCGTCTATACAATCTTTCTTGTAAGTTATGAAATTTGAGACTTAAAGGTAACGTTTTAACAAAAAATACGTTTGTGGTTTGAACGTACCCCTAAAAATCCTTTATTAAAGAAAACACCTCTAATTTCTTTTTAAGAAGAAAAAATGCACTTCAAATAATACAAGTGCAATCATAAGTGCTATTTATCGCATGGATCAAGCACCATGTATAACATAAAACATGATTTAAAATGATTCATTGAAATATACATCAGGGTAAATGTTTTTTGGGATGACGAAACTATTTAGGTTAAGAAAAAAACTTTATTCATGAGAAAGATATGTTGAATATTCTATATTGATTATAAAATGAAATATTTGCACGTGATTATTCATTATATATATATAATTTTCATATTTCTATATATAAGTGACCAAACCATATAAGAAACTATATCAAATGTAAAAAATAAATATTTTAAAACAGAAATTATTTCGCCAATAGAATTAAACAATAAACAATCAAAATAACTATTATTTGTCTTTGCCTTTGTTGATATGTTACGCAATAAAATTGAATGGGATTTTTTTATTTGATCCGAAGAGCTACGGTTTAATTGCCAGTTTAATAATATTGTATATTGAATTCCACTTTGTTTTTCTTAGAAAACACTAGATACTAATAAATAAAATAACCCTTGCGGAGGCGCCATAGTTCGATTTTGACTCTCATTGTGAGGGCACAGATTTTAATACCAGTTGAAAGTTCAATTTTGATCGACCTACATGAAAAGAGGTTTATTTTATTGCTATGATACTTATCCTGTCGGATGCAATTAATACGACAAAAAATAAGTCAATACTCCATATATATCATATATATATATATATATATCTATATATATATATATAGAATTATATATATAATATATTATATATATTATAATATATATATATATATATAGACTATATTATATATATATATATATATATATATATATATATATATATATATATATATATATTATATATCTATATATATATATATATATATATCTATATATTATATATATATATATATAATATAGATTAGATATATATATCATAATAAATTAATGCTGTTCTTATTCTTCAAATGTACGAAATATAATTAAAAACATTTTCTGTTTTTTTTCATAAAAAAGACGACATGCAAATTGGTCAAAACAGGGCAACGCTGTGAACTTGTCAACAAGCTCAAGTTTGTATAGTTTATATAAATTTATAAAAAATATTTTTCTTTCAAATATCTGGAAAACGGATGACAATACAGTTTTTTTAAATATCGTACAAAATTTAAAGACAATCTATTTTTCTCTCAGACATATTTGAGATGTTTAAACTAAAACAAGGATAGACTTAATTTCTTTAAAAAACAGAGAAATTAAGGTAAACTTTTTGCATATTCATAACTTTTGTATCTATTAACTTCACCGCTTGCAGAAGATGATTTGGTCGCTTGAGAGAAAAATACTGGTTATAAGTTTAGTATAACTTTCAAAGTAGTTAAAAAATGTTGCATTCTATCATTTCAGAATTCTGAAAATATCTCTCTGTTTATATATAAATATAGCAA
>CP045902.1:8489672-8521646 GCA_013387185.1 Caligus rogercresseyi
CATCCACATAATTGCCACTTTCATTAAGGCAAGCAAAAAAATTAAATATTATGTTGGAAGTCTAACATAACTTTTAATTGTCTATTTAGATAATTGTGGTTTTTAATAAATATATATATAATAATTGCATGATGCAACGAACAAGACAATTTATGTTTTTCAATTCATAATCATTTTGAAAAATCAAAATACGATACAGTTTTATAAAAAAATGCCTACCCTAAAAATTCGCGCGAACTATTGGAAATTTCAAAATTTTTAATGATTTGTTTTTTTCCCTTTGTCTCCGTTTTCTGATGTAGTGGTTTTTTACACACTTGAATATATTAAACAATACGTCGATCTTTGTGACACAAAAAGTTAGATATGTCGCATAGTAATAATGGAACCTTTTCATTCGGTGTTTCTATATTTTTAGCAAAATATTCTTTTAAATGTTTCAATGTGTTTTTTGACCGTTCATATAATATGTTTTTCTTTTGATACCCAAAATATGTAAACTTCTTACTTATGGCGTTTTTTTAATAACATAGCTTCAATGTTTTTAAGGAAAAATAATAGTGGGGCGGTTTAGCTCAAAATTGCAAAAGGATTGTGCATTTTGTGATACAAGCATAAAATTTTGCACAAATGTACATTGATATATGGCAAACATTTTCAGATATTGAGCCACTCGGAATTCTCCCTTCATGTCCGCCATATTGGAATTAAAAATGGCCGCCATCTGAAATCTAAATTTTCAATTATCTTTGGGTCTAATGCTGCTATTGACTCGATTCTTGTGTCTAAATGTATGTTTTTGGGGCAAGAAATCTAATGGAAACAATCTGCATCGCATATTTTGTACCAATGAGCCGCCATATTGGATTTCAAAAGGCCATTGATTGAAATTTACATTTTCGATTATCTTTGGGTCTAATACTACTATTGACTCGATTTGGTGTCTAAATGTAGGTTTGGGGGGCAAGGAATATAATGGTACAATATATGACAATATCCATTTTCAAATGACATCTTTATTACAGTACTTCACTTAAGTCATGAGAGATGAACATTCATCATCATGTATTTTACATACTTTGTATTTGTGTCATGTAACCAGTTCAGCACTGCCACAAGTAAATGAATGTTGTGGACTCCTCTTCATGTGCAATCCCCTTCACACACACAGATGGCTGTGCACTTAAGGGCAGCCATCTTGCACTTGCAGCGTCTCACACACCCTTTCTGGCACTTGCAAGAAACCAACTCGATGCAAGTGTGAGCTGCCTCAGGTAGCCTGGTCCAGAATGGTGTGTATTGTCCTCCAGTCATTGACCAACCCCAGTTGGTTGGTGTGGGAGTTCTGGTGCTGGCAGTAGTATCTGACCTCAACATGTCCACCTTGATATACTGCCCTTTTGACATGTTCCTCTAAAGCTGCCTTTGTCGGAGGGATCAGCTGCACATTGTTCTTCCTTGCGAAGAGTTTCCACCTGGCCTTGTAAATATCCGTGCATTTGCTGGTTCGGTCATACAACAGGATCACGAACCTCACGATGATGCACATTGCATCATTTGGTATGCCACTTGGTGCGGAAGAAAGCTGAATCAGCGCCTCAGTTATTCTCTGGCAGTACTGTCCAGACTGCCCATGCGGTCTTCTGCCATGTCTAGCAAAGCTTGACACAGTATCGCATCCAGTTAGAGCATGGAACATTGGCAATAATTCAGACAATGAACATATTAGGACAAGATTAGTTTGTGTATTATGATTGAAATGTGTGTACAAATGTTCCATAACTTTGTCAATAAATCTAAAACAAGTTTGAAAGTATGCCCAATTGGGCAAGCATTATCTTTAAATTGATTTAATGCGATTTAAAACCAGTTGTCCAAACAGAAGTCAACGCCGGACGGTCACCCCACATGATGTTTTCACACTTCAGATGGCAAAAAATGACCAATAACCAACATGTTTAAATAAAATAAGAGTGGGCACATGTAGAAGGAACGTATTAGACATACATGTTATATTTCTTATTCATTTTAATGTTTAATATTAGGTAAAAAGTTCCATCGGACAGAAAAAGTAAGCGTCACGTCTTTGACCCTACTACAATTCAAACCATATTGGAATCCAGTGGTAAAAATATGCATTGCATAATGTTACCATTGGATTCCTTGTCCCCCATAACCTACATTTTGGCACCAGAATCGAGTCAATAGCAATTTTAATCCACAGATAAGCGCAAATGTAGATTTTAAATGGCGGCCATTTTGAATTCCAATATGGCGGACATGAAGAGAGAATTTCGAGTGGCTCAATATCTGAAAATGTTCGCTATATGCCAATGTACATTTGTGCCAAATTTGTTGCTTGTATCACAAAATGCACAATACCTTAGCTATGCTGCCCCACTATAATAATAAACTATATAAACTGAAACAAAGGATATGCAGAAATGCTTTCATTTCTATGCAATATTTAGACAAAAGCATTTCATATATAAACTAGAGACATGTATACACTCAGAGAGTGCAAACCTCCGCCGATCCCCACCAAATGATCACTTGGTCTTTTTGTCATTTCCAACCCTCTATACGCACTGTCCTTTTAACTCTACATACTGCTCCTTTAACTCTACACACTTGAATTATAGGGGGCGTTCCAGTTCATCAAAGAGGAGAGCACAGCACAGCGACATCTATTGGCAGAGTAGGCTAACTTGAAATATTTATTAGTATTTACTCATTTGCATCTTAATTCTACACTCAGAGATGCCAATTTAATCACTTGTTCTTTTTGGCATTTCCAACAACTCCACAAAGTTTTCATCCGAATCCGTTCGTACTTTTTGAGTTACTCCTGCTGGCAAACCAACCAACCAACAAAACCAACGCCAGTGAAAACAATACTCCTTCGCGGAGGTAAAAAGTCATTTGCTCTATTCCTTTCAATTATTAATTACAATCCTTGAGAAAAATGAATGATATATATTAACAAAAACCTGTCGTTGTGTTTATTTTCATTAATTATTCAAAAACTCAGAGACAGATGGTAAAACTTTTTTCTCTTTCCATTAAACGGCCTTGTCTGAAGAAATATATATATATAATATATATATATATTATATATTATATATACTAATATATATATATATATATATATATAGATATATATATATATATATATCTATATATATATATATATATAATATATATATATATATACATACATATATATATATATTATATATATATATATATATATATATATATATATTATATATATATCATAGATATATATCAATATATATATAATATATATACCTATATATATATATATTTATATATATATTATCATTAATGTATAAAAACAATATTCTCATTATTTTTACCGATCCTCTCTAATTAAGCCAAAGCACAACATTAAGACAATCACTGGTTGAAAGGACGTATATATAATAATTATTTCAGCATTCAAAATGAACACATATACACATAAAATATTTTTAATTATAGTTAACAAGATTTAAATTATTTTTTTATTTATTTCTTGTATGAAAGGTCGTTACACTAGAGAAAAATGCAGGACTCTCAATGTAGAGAACGTAGGTTCGAATCCCGAGAGGGAGAGGTTCATATTGATCAATCCCCATTGATGGAGTCCTAGGTTTAAATTAACTAATATTAAATTTTACACGGATGTAACTTCATCAATGCAAATAGACAAAAAAGATATGAATAAAACTTACTTTACTTATACAGCTCGTTCGAATCCTTACTTAGTTCATAGTTTTATATTAGTTTAGTTTAATATGATATTTATAAGCCTTCAAAACAGAAAAAACAAAATTATGTTCTTCTTTAGAATTAAAAATACTGTAATTAAATACTATTTCAATAAATAATGAATGATATTTTCATGTACTCTATATTCACGATGAATAACCACAAAAAAGAAAAACTTGCGGTTTTAATTAATAAACGCTAATTAGCATGAGCGTAAGTATTTAAATAGTCTCTCAAAGTAGTGTTTAATATAGGGAAAATATATTTAAGTATAGTTGGACATATGTGCATACTTCATGTTATATTTATCTATTCACTGGATGTATTTGATATATATATATATATATATATGCATTCTTGTATATAATTTCCTCAATTAATTTGGGTATTTTTATATAAATAAGAACTATATAATAATTTTATATGTGAATATTGAGATTAATAAGAAATGAACAAAAATATATATATACATACAAATTTTCAAACACATTTAGGTATGAAATTACGGATTTCTGGGTTTAAGTTTAGTTTACGTGACTTTAAGTTGTTATCGACAAATTTATGCTATAGACCTACTTACGTCCATAGCACCACAAGCCAGACTGAACTAATCTAGAGGAACAATAGACAAACTATGGGATCGTATAAAAACCATAGATATATAAAGATATATAGAGAGCTTATTCCCTTCAAATGCAGAGAAACATCGTTCAGCTGTCGCCTGTGCCCAATATAAACAAAGTAATTTATACTACGTCATCGTAAGTTGATCATAGAGATAGAAAGATTTGTTTTTATTGACACAATGACGTATGCCTATAAAGAATCCAATAAGCTCTCTATTTCTTTATATATCTATGATAAAAACACTTAAATGTTATCAATAGGAAACATGATCAAGCTAATATATTTAAATACATGCATTATCCAATCTCAAAGGTCAGTAAAGCCATCAACATCATTTATGCAAGGGACAAGGATAGAAAGAAATGATTTTAAAAGAGTAAATTTTATTAAATTCGTCCATCAAATCTGACGTTAGTGATTAACTAATGTAGGATGCAGAATTCCTTAACTACAATGCAACAACATGAACTTCACTCATTGTTCTTTTGAAGCCCTGAATTACTACTCAAGGTGCCTTTGTTTTTCTATAAAAAGATAATGGTATTCAATTAGGCCTAGATCTCAGTAAAGTCATAAATAATAACTTGTTTTTCTTTCATTGTATTGTGGTAAAAGGAAGCCTCCGTTTTAGGCCTTAGCTGCTAATTGTTAGTTCCTACCTAATTATATATATCTACCAACTATTTATGTATATGTTCCTACACATGTTCCATATCTCATGATCTTATCTTTTCTTTTTTTTCTCAGTCAACATCGTTGAGGCCCTTCAGGACTTTTGGCAAATGAAGCAGTCCCGGGGTGCTGACCTTAAAAACGGAGCCTTAGTCATTTACGAGTCCGTGCCTAGTACAAAGCCACCATATATTTGCTATGTGACCCTCCCTGGAGGATCATGCTTCGGAAGCTTTCAGGTAATGAAGAGTAATTATTTTTTCGGTCACTAAATTTTTTATTTCATATTTGCGTCATCAATACAGTGTAATATCAAAATATAACAAATAAAATTGATATAGTGCAATAGCTATTCAAATGTTAATAATGCCGAGAGATGGAGAGTGATGTCAATACCTAACCTTAAGGAATAGAAAACGGAAAAATGGCAATGACGACTTTTTAAGGAACTACTTTTCATAAGAAAATAACATAGGCACTCTATGAAACGACTTAAAATAATTTCTTTTACGATGTTTGAATTCCCAGCCTTAAGGAACAAAAAAACGGAAAAATGGCAAGGAAGACCCAAGTACCTATAACTGGTTTTAAAATGAAAAGTCACATGCAATGACATTACTGAAATTATTCGTGTGATTTTTTTTTACGATGCTTAAATACTCAGCCGTAAGGAATATAAAACGGAAAAATGGTAATGAATACCCATGACAACTTTTTAAGGAACTGATTTTGATATGAAAAATAATATGTGATGACATCACTGAAAATATTCGTGTAATTTCTTCTTTTTACGATGTTTCAATACTCAGCCGTAAAGAATACAAAACGGAAAAAATGGTAATGAAGACCCAATGACAACTGTTGAAGGAACTGATTTTGATATGAAATGTCACATGCGATGCATCACTGAAATTATTCGTGTGGTTTATTCTTTTTATGATGTTTAAATACCCAGCCTTAAGGAATGTAAAACGGAAAAAATGGTAATGAAGACCCAATGACAACTGTTGAACGAACTGATTTTAATATGAAATGTCACATGCGATGGCATCACTGAAATTATCGTGTGATTTTTTTTTTCATCCAGACTATTGTCAAGTTGGAAAATCCCGGGCAGCGCCGGGTAACATTCGCTAGTCTGTACTAATAAAAAAATAATTCCGTTCGTTCGTTTCCTGTATCTCTCGAACGGTTCATTGAATCTCGACGAAATTTTCAGTGAAAAGTTTGTGAGTCTAGGGAGTGTTTCAGTGGGGTTGTCAACTCCTGGAAAATTCGTCATCGCTATGCTTATTTTATTCGCGAAAACGTTTTTTGCCGATTTTTTAAAATTGCCAAGTTATATTTTGACCAAATTTTCTGTGAATGATTATAAGGTAGTAAGACATGTTTATGTTTTATTCAGTGTTGACCGGAAAATTTGTTTTCCACATGATTACTTAAAAATAAGTTTTTTTCTATCCTGTCTTTTCCCCCAAATTTAGGTTTTGTGGAAATTAACAACTTTTTTAAATGCAACATATTTTTGAATGTAAGTCAATTGAATAAAATCGTGTATTAACCAAAGTCGAAAAATACCTCTTTTGGACAAAATTCTAAATGAAAAAATGACTCCCACCCTTAAAAAAACAGGAGTATCAATAGAATTCGAAAGACATCCTTAATAATTTTTATTTATTTCTTCAGAATTGTCCTACAAAAGCCGAGGCCAGGCGCTCTGCTGCAAAAATCGCACTCATGAACTCGGTTTTCAACGAACATCCCTCACGAAAAATATCCGTGGAATTCATCGAAAAGGCCGTAGCGGAGGCCAAACAGTCATTTCAGGTTTGTGAAATCGTCCTTGAAAAACAATATAAATAGCCAAAAGATTTTAAAATTCTTCAGCTATCTCTGAAAATAAGCATTATACGAGAAATATATGGAAAGTTTCGATGTACAATAATAAATTAATAAAATTGAACTGTTGACATTTAAAAACCATAGATATTAACACTTTTAAAAAATTAATTCGGTCATGCTTAACTCGGCAAAATTATTTATGGTATATATATACCCACTTTTCTATTAGCTCGGAACCATTGTCGATTGAGACATCTCCAAAACATGTTTTTAAACACTTCAATAACATCTTCTGACGACGAAAATCGTTGACCACAATTTTTTTTCTTAATGTGCGGAAATACTAAGAAGTCTCTTTTTGCCAAGTGAGAGCTGTACTGCGGATTCCATCCTCGATGAAAGATCGCAGGAAAACCGTTATTCAAGGGGTTTTATTTGTAAAACTTATAGTATTTTTAGGGAACTTGTTGTTCCTGCAAAATATAGTTTAAATTTGGGCCATATAAATTAGAAATACGATATTAGAAGTATATACTTTTTTTTTTTCAGGGCGACCCTGAGGGTTCAGCAGATAGTCCCAACACAGGGATCGGTGCATTTCGATTCATGCTGGAGACGAACGTGGGTAAAACCATGTTGGAGTTCCAGGAGCTCATGACCGTCTTTCAACTCCTCCACTGGAACGGATCCCTCAAGGCCATGAGGGAGCGTCAGTGCTCTCGCCAGGAAGTCGTGGAGCACTACTCCAGCCGGCCCCTCAACGACGACATGCGATCTCAAATGGCCCTGGACTGGATCAGTCGGGAGCAAGAGGCCCACGGGACCCTACAAGAAGAGCTTGGAGTCTGTGAGCGAGAGCTGGAGGCAGCAAGGCTTGCGGGGAAAGAACTTAGATTCCCAAAGGAGAAAAAGGACATACTCATGCTGGCGGCCAGTCAAATGAACGGAGTTAGCCTCTAGTGGACATTCAATGTTTCTATTCATTTGCCATTATGAGTGACACCGTATTGAAGTGTACAGAATGTTTTTATGATGAAGTATTCTGATGCTCAAAATACACCATTTATTTTTGATTGTGTGATTACATTACATTAAGTTATAAATGAATTGGATATGGATAAACAACACTACATATAGCCATTTTTATGAGACCTTTTAGGTTGAGAAAGAACGAAATGACATTAAATATCCGTACATCTGTGATCGTCATTTTTATTTCACAGAAAATAACTATATATAAATAACTGTAATAAAAAACTTGAATACATTTAAGGGTTTTCTCTTTCTCTAATCTTTACCTTGTGTACTTATCAAACAAATAAAGTGGACTCTAAATCAAATAAAAAAGTCTAAAGAAAGTACGTTAAAGCTTAAATGGCAGCCATTTTGATGATAGTTTGTTTAATAAAATAGTGATAATCAATTACATGTACTACTCTTAAAGTAAAGAATTCCCAAACATAATGTTGAGTATCTCATAAATTCACATCAGCTTTGCATCAGAATACTGAAATATATACATCATATGGACGATAAAGATTATCTTATAATGTTATGGTTGACAACTTGTTATTCATGTTCTGTCTTTACAATGTATTATTGTATCCAACTGTCATTAATACTATTATGTTTATTATTTTAAAAAACATCTTTCTATTTATATTTGTCTTAAGCAACATATCATACTAAAGATGTTTAATTTATTGGAATAAATATCCATCAAGGATTTTCTTATAATATGTACTTTTCGCCCCATTTTTAATGGTCTACTGATATTTATTACGAGATGGGAGTGATAGCCTTGCTAGGAAAGGGACTGGGGGGAATTCCAGCTCGCTGAATAAGGTAGTAGTGCCCATGAAATATAGCTTGTATCAAGGTTCATTTCAAATGGGCAATAGAGGGCTAACAACTGCTTTTTGAGGGCACCTTGCACCCCCTTTGCGCCTGCATGGAGAATGGGGAGTAGAGATTTAAAAAAGTGTGAGAATGCTGGTTAATTGATTGTGTGGAGGTTTAAATATATATATATATATATATATATATATATATATATATATATATATATATATATATATATATATATATATATATATATATATAATTATATATATATATAATATATATATATATATATATATATATATATTATATATATATATATATACTATATGCAGGCAGGCAGGGAAGTAAGCACTGATACGAATTTTTAGGGATGTTTGTTTTGAAATAGATGACATTTGTAATTCGAAATAAAATTAGGGGGAAATGATTTGTAGCTCTTACAAATTGTATATGGGCAAACCCAGAGAATATAAAGATTAGAGAGCTGATTCCCTTCAATAGCAGAGAAACATCGTCGTTCAGCTATTTTTGTGTCCAGTATAAACAAAGTAATTTGAACTACGTCATCTTAAGCTGATCATAGAGATAGATTCTATCTCTATGATCAGCTTACGATGACGTAGTACGAATTACTTTGTTTATATTGGACAACAGAATCAGCTGAAAGGAATAAGCACTCTATATATTTTTATCTCTATGGGGCAAACACGGGAGTTTCTGCTCCGAAAAGACGTGTAACAGGTCAAATAGAGCCTAAATCTTTGTGATCGGTTCATGTCCCGGAAATTGAGGCATTTATCAAAAGACGAGTATTGGGGTCAATAGGAAGCCAATATGGTCATGTGGTGGCGAAGAGGCTGTGCGAGGACAAGCAGTTGGATCTACTCATGAAGCTCCTAGAGCCCTGCCACGACGTCATAGTAAGGTGAAGTGCTGAATATTGTCTAATTAGAAATGTTTTTGATGAATTTGATGAAAACTCTGAATTTTCATGGTCAGCTCAATATTTATGCTTCTTCTTAATATGAATCATGGATAGGATAACCCTCTTAGCCTTTCTAAAATAAAATAAAACCGCACTATGATAGACTTCCATATTTTCTAACTTTTTTATGATGTCTCTCTTTTAAAAACAACGAAATAATATTTAAAAACTGTAAAACTATCTTTAAACAATTTTAAGAAAACAATTGTTCAAACTACTCCCACAAATAAGCAAATATATCTAAATTTGTTATATGACTTTTCACGTAACTTCTTTCCACAACTAGTATTAATAGTTCGAAATATATATTGAAAAAAATATTTTGCTTTATTTTCTATATTAAAAGTTGGCGTTTCAGCTTTTATGCAAGGAGAAAAATCATGTAATAATGGGTACATGAAGAAGTAATGCATTTTACTCTATGGTTCAGTGCTTGTATATGCTTTCAGATCGATTAGATTACATCATATTGAAGACAAAAATAATCAAGTTGTAAATATTAATGTTGAAATAACTAAAAGAAACGATATAATCTATGAAACACGATCTTTTAGTAAAATTATACATTTTGAGTAGGTTAAATTGGATACATTTCATATTAAGGCAATTGTTTTTAACTATTATTTCACATAATTATATTTTATTGATTCAGTCTATCATTCACTATAATCAGGCTTGTTGATCGGAGTTTTTTCTGATCGGCGATCAATAGCGATATAGCGATATTTGATCGCTGATCGGAGTATCGCAAAAGGTCCTGATCTTTATATCTTTTGATCGTAAGAAAATCACTAAAAAATAGCGATCCGATCATTTTTATAAAATAACTAAAAAAGAAAAAATGTTTGTAATAAGGATTTTTGAGACAAACCTACATTTTTTTTAAACTTAACTAGCTGTCATATTGACCAAAATCCATTCCAACAACTGTTTAGAAAAACAAAATACAGACTTATACTCAAGGTCTGTATAATAAGTCTGGGCAATACAAAACAAACATGTAATCCTAGCAGTATAAACTACTCAATGACGTCACTGGATAACGATTCTATCTATCATTTATATATCTATCAATCTCTCTATCAATCTATAAATATATATATTGTTTTAGGAATTTATATATAAAACTTATGCAAAAAGAAAATTTGATAAAGCATTTTTTTGTTGGAATTATTGATAGTGGGAATTTTTCCTTAACGACACTTTGTATAAAATGCATTTTAAAGGAAACTACTGACTTTGGGCCCAGCTTATCTGTCAAATAGCTTTTTGAGCATGAATGAGCACATTTGGTTAGTTTTATTTTATAAACTGAGCCCATTTTGAGTACTTTTTCGTTCATATATAAAGGAGTATATTCGTATATATGGACCCATAAGGGTACCTATAAACAATAAGCTACGGTAAGGTAGGCTTTGTGAAGAATAACAATAACATAATAAATAATAATAAGCGGAGCTTTGTTATGTTAATGCGGAGAAGGCCTGGGTCACGAAACCTACCTTACCGTAGCTTATTGTTTATAGGTACCCTTATTGGTCCATTATATACGAATATACTCCTTTATATATGAACAAAAAAGTACTTTTACTAGGCGCAAAAAGATCTTATATACCAAGGGGGGCCCAGCAGAAAAAGTTTGGGAACCACTGTCATAGGCTATGGGAAACAACCATTCCATTGCCATATAAAGATGAATGCTTATAAAGGTTTGACTGTATATATATTTAAATTTTTACTTAGAATTAGTTTTACATAGGTAATTTTTTGTTGATCGCAATTAAATTGATCGGATCACTAATCGGAAAAATCCCTGATCGTTATATCGCTATATCGCAAAGAATTTATGATCGCTATTTTGATCGGATCGCTATTTTTTCCTGATCGCTCACAAGCCTGACTATATTCAATGTTTTAGTGACAGCCTTGTTTACTAGGCTCCATTACTAGGGATTGTGAAAAGGTTTTTCCCCGCAAGATCACTAATAAACATGATTTTCCCCTCATTGGGTTACCCTGTACTCTTTCTTTTTCTACGTCCGATAGTCGGAGGGATGGATCCATTTATCGCCATATAAATGAGCACATAAGATGGGCATTATTTTTCTAAGTACGAGCGTGGCATTATTGCAAATGTAAAATGAATATTAAAACGGGTGGGGTTCACTTAAAGGAATCGTAAATTATATGGATATAAGCCCATGAAGGGAGACCGATCACCGTGTGCGTACAGGCGTGTTCAACTCTCAATGATGGGGGACTAGGTTCGAATACCCTGAGAGGAGATGATCACTGATAAGATCCTAGGTTTGATAGACTAATTTCCCACGCTAGTATGCTTATTTATATGCAATTCTATCCAATCAAATAAACAAACAAAAATACAAAACTGAAATAAGCATAGTAAAATGATGACAAAACAATATTATCAATGTTATTTCATTGATACTTTTTGAATGTCCATAGTATTTTAGTGATGTGACGTAACATTTATTATCCTGTATGGATGCCTTTGTCGTTGGGTGTCAATGATGGGGAGGCATCAGTCGTTTACAGACATTTTATTTAGGAAAATGAAAGTAGCCCCTCGAATTTCGACTTTATCTTTGTAGTTATATCTCCATTGATTCATAATCGCAACATAGTTTATTATTAAGAAAAATAAAAGATTACCCCAAGCTAGTCCAATTCTTGTGTAAGGTATGTAGACTTAAATGCTCGCTACACCACTTTTGAAAGGGATATACTATGTTTTTGATTTATATATAGACATTTGAGTAATTAAGAAATGCTAAGGTCAACGAGGTCAAACCCTAATGCAATAACACAATTACATTTCCAAAAGCAAAACGAAAGTCGTGATACTTGGATTAATCTCCTACAAATATATATACGGAAATGAGATCATATCTTGTGCAATTCAATTCAATCTGAAGGATTCGTTTTTAAAATACTTATTTTTACAAGGTTCAGCGTTAACATTAATATATAATTATACATTACTAGCCCATTGCCGCTCCGCGGCTGGTGCTAGGCCTCCAGCGGGAGGTGGGTGGCCTACGGCCACAGCATATACTTGTATATGATCATTGTATTAATATGTTGAGGCAAGGGTTGAACTGGCAACAAACAATGAAGTTTTTGAAGCTTATGTGATGGAGACGTCGTTATAGGAACGAAGTTTATGAGAGAGGAATATGAGTATTTTTAAACAAAAAGAAGTAGAGGGGAAATTTTTATATTATCAGTAAATTCAGATTAAGTTCCTCTCCTTATAACTACAAATATATACATATGTATTTATTTTTCTTTTTTTCCCCTTTTCTTACTTAAAAAAACCTCTATCGTCTCACTTAAAAAAAGTGGCACAGATACTTAGCAACGTGCAGCGAGGCAAATATGAAGCATAAAACTTATGCACTAAAAGTTTAAGGAAATTATATATACCTTGTATAAACAAAGGGAAATAATGAAGACGCAATGACATAACAAAGTACTCATGACAGAGAGACAGACGCCCATGTTTTGAAAACAAGATAAAATATATACCTCAGAGAGGGTGTACCTCCCGCCGATCACACAACATTCCTATTCAAACATTCTCCCTTTGCACACCGCCGATTTCTATCTCTAATCATTGTTTCCTCTCTGTTAGCTCATTTTGCATATTATAAAAGCACTCAGAGACGGGAAGAGGAAGAAGAAGTTAAGCTACGTCACTGGGTGTTAACATAGTCCTGAGCTGATATATGAACAATAATACGTCAATGAATTTTTTTAGCGTTTGTTCTTTCCTACTCCCTGAATAGAGACCCCATTTCATTATTATTTTGCTCATTTTGCATATCAAAAAAGCCTTAGAGATGCCAAAATTTAATTACTTGTTCCTTTTGGCATTTCCACAAACTCCACAAAGTTTCATTTGAATCCGTTCAGTACTTTTTGAGTTATCCTGCTGACAAACCAACAACAACAAACTAACAAACGCCAGTGAAACAATACCTCCTTCGGCGGAGGCAAGATACATAGAGATAAGGTATATCAGACAGAAGGAGTTCAGCCTGCTAGGACAGAAGGATGATTTTGACGTCACAGATATACTCTTATGTTATAAATTTTGATAAGAATTACTAAATAAACTCATTTTTACTTAGTATTTATTTTGAAAAACACTAATATAAAACATGGATCGTAAAAAATAATAGGACCTTATTTTAATGCAAACATATTTATCTTTAGAATACTTAATTAGAGGCAGGAATTGACATAAATCAACGCAACCTCGTTAAATCATATAAATCATGAAAAATATTTCGGGATAGGATAAACTTTTTGTCATCAGTCATTCATCAAACAATCACACAAAATATGTGTTGAATGAAATATTTATTTTTCTTTCATTTTAATGTGTTGTTATCATCAAAGGAGGTGATCAACGTACTTGGCCATTTCAAAAAAATATAATGTCCTATATGGGGTGAAATTCATAATTAATTCACATTGCAATAATATTTATTCTACATTTAGAATAAGTGGCTTAAGACAACCTCAGAAGAATTTGTCCAAGCTATCAAGAAATGGATACCCTCTTCAATCAATTTCACGGAGAATATGGCATAAGAAGGGACGCAAATGTGATAAAAAAGCTCATTGATGTCCTTCAAAAATATAATTAGGAAGACGTTTATATGAAGCTCCCTTCGGATATTATAGTAAAGTTTGCCAGATTAAGGACATTCATTTAATAAAGGCACTGAAGAACAAAATTTTCGATTTCAAAAATAAAAATATGCCCTCTTCACGTAATTTAAGAAAATATTCAATTCATTTAAATATGAATTCATATATATTATTGTGATATAAATATAATGTCTAGAATTTATTAAACTTATTCCATTTATATTCATGTGTATTATTTCATCACTTGAATTCTTTATCTCCCTGGCTGAATGAGTCTCCAAAAAAGTCTTGAGATCATACTTTGAAGAATTGTCCAAATTAATATAAAATCTAATATTTTATTTTAAAAATTTCAAAGAATAAATATCTTTAGAAAGGGACCCAAATATTACAAGGAACGTCAATATCCCGAAATATTCTTCTGATTTATATCATTTAACGAGGTTGCGTTGAATTTATGTCATTCCTGCCTCTAATTAAGTAATTCTAAAGATAAAATATGTTGCGTTAAAATAAGATCCTATTAATTTTTACGATCTATGTTTTATTAGTGTTTTTCAAAATAAATACTAAGTAAAAATATGAGTTTATTTAGTAATTCTTATCAAAATTTATAACATAAGAGTATCTGTGACGTCAAAATCACCATTCTGTCCTAGCAGGCTGAACTCCTTCTGTCTGATATACTTATCTCTATGTATCTTGGGCGGAGGTAAAGCATTGAAAGAAAGTGGCGCATCGAGCACCAGGTGATCATTTTTTGTTTTGATGATAGTGTATATACGTTTATTCTTTTCTCCGATAGAGGCGCTGCTGGCGCATTAGTTCTAGGACAACAAAGCTAAGGACGTAAAGGCTCTCAAAACAATCACGAAACCTCTAGTAGAGTAGGCCCATGACGGGGAGGAGGCACAACAGCTGCTGCTGTGAATACGTTCCCAGAAGATTGTTCGTCCGTCATGAGGAAGAAGTGTTGTGTCCCCGGATGTCCTCCTCACCCTCTTCCGTGTCTCCGAGCGTGTCCGGTTCCTCTCATATGGAGGTGCTTACTACAGCGGCCATGTGGAGGAAGTCTATCCCTCTTCCTCCGAGCTTCGACTCCCGGGAGCTCCCCCTCTCACGCTTCCCTTTCTCCTCCGTCCGGAGGCCCCCTCACGCCACGAGCCACCCGGGGACGCACAGCTTCAGCATCGGGGAGGAAGTGGAAGTCCTCAACACCGTACGGGACTTGAGGCCTTTGGCTGGTGGCCTGCACGCGTCAAGGAGCTCCGGGGCAACGTGGCCGTCCTTTGAAGCTCCGCCTCCGCTGGGGAGCTCCCGAGCTTCAACCAAGTGGTCCACCAGGACCGCCTTTGCCCCCGATCCAGCATGCCACACATCCAGGACAAGGACTTTGATTCCTTTTGGATCCCGCTGCCCTAGCAGATGGAGGACATTTACGCAGTGGACGAGGACTCCCACGCCTTCTTTGTCAAGTCCATCAACGCCTGCTCCTTCAAGTACGAGCCTGCCAAGCGGTCACTGCGGGTCGTGAGCACGGACGAGGACACGCAGTTGAAAGCCGCCATGATCCAGGGCATGCACTTTCGAAACTTCACACAGAAGGTCCTCAAGAGCAAGACGGTGGAAGTCGAGCGGCACCTGGAGGCCACAGAGGAGTTCCACGTGCACAGTAAGCTCATGGGCCTAGCCATCGGAGCCCACGGGGCAAACATACAGCAGGCCCGGAGCGTGGGCGGCATCATCAACCTGGAGCTCGACCTTTCGTGTCACGGGGGACAACAAGGAGTGCGTCCGAAAGGCGAGGGAGCTCCTCGAGTTTGCAGAGGACACGAATCCGGTCCCACGGAGTCTCGTGGGGAAGGTCATGAGGAAGGGGCAAATCAGATGTATTTTCGTCTTGGATCATCAATGGAGTGTTGAAGTGGGTTCCAGTGTGCTCTACCCCGAGAACAACAGTGTTGCACAAGCCCCGATTCTCTCCTTGGGAAACCACCATCTAGAAATCCCAAGCTCCTCCTGGAGCTCTCTCTTCTGTGGAAGAAAATTTCCGTCTGGGAATCTCTTAGCCCCTGGAGCTTCTTCCTTAATTGATTTCCTACTGATCGAGAAAAGGATATTTGAATGATCTCCCTAGCGGGCCCTCCGTTGTTAATTAGAAGAACGTCATGGTTACGAGCAAGGCGGATCGTTACTCTGCACCATTAGAGTGATGACAGTCCTCGAAGGACCCAGTCATTATCCTCATCGTTACAGTGTGGGCAGACTGTGAAGGACACTTTGATACTTCACACCGTTGGAGTGAGGATATCTCTTACGAAGGGTATCTCTTTGCCTCATATTAGAAAAACTATTTTAACCTTTTGTCTTTTATGTTCCATATCGTTTGGGTTTTTTATTCATCTACAATTTTCAGGCTGTTAATCAACCTATTAATGAAATGTATTGCTGACCACTTTTCTTATTTTATCTATTTTAGTACTTTGTATGAGTCCCTTGCCTTAGCGGATATATAAGCCGAAAACAAGGGGAGTTTGTAGTATGTAGAAAATACATGGTGCTCCATCTCACAACTCCTTGTCACCTATTTTATTCATCCAGGGCTCCGATCCATCACCGAACCTATATGTCTATGAACACGACAATTATGAATCAAATCCTCAGACTGAAAGCAACTTTATATGTTCAAGAAGGAAGAGTTTTAGATTTATATTTTTGGGTCTTTCCTCAGCAAAAATTTCCATCTCAAAACGATAAACAATTTCTTCTATTTCGAATGTTATAAGTAAATGTCTAGAAATGTGTTATTTCAATATGATTTATATATTTATTAAACATAATACAATTTTATATTATTTTTTAGAAATTCTTGTTGCCATACTTTTAGACGACAGTAGACTATTGTATTTTTTATCATTTTTTATCTCCTGTATTCTTTTAAGACTTCTTGTAAATATAACTAACCTTAACCTAATGAATCTATTCATAATTTTATCTTTTAACGAATGACATTGTGGAATAAGATTATAATTTTTTGTAATGACATCACATGCATGTTTGATCTTAATGGAGAGATTTTTCTTTTGAGCCTTATATGAAGAGTTATCCATATTTCTTATAGCATTTTCAATAGGTAAAATTATATGTTTGAAAACTTCATGAGAACAGTAAATTAAACTATGTCCTGTATAATCAGCTATTTGTATGAGTTTGGTGATCTCGTCATGGTAGTAATCATTCATATTAGTTTTCAAAGTCGATAAACAAGACTCACAATGAGGATCATATTTTTCAATTTTAAAAACAATATAACCTGATAAATAATATAAAATATTAATTTCATTTTTTGAAAGTTCAGGAGAATTTGAAAGGTTTGATACAAATTGTGGAATAAAATCAATTTCTGCTGTTGTTTCATGCTTTTCATGTGAAGATGTTTTAAAATCAAGAGCCTCTGCCAAGAAAGAAGAGTCATCGTAGTAATAATTACTAGATTTCACATCTTTCATGAACTGACTCAGACAAATCAACCGTAATATATACTTAAATTCTTTAGCAGATGGACAAGGGTTGGTCGCTCTAACCATGCTAAAAACATTTTCGATACTATCAGAAAAAAAAATTGATGTCATGACGTATTGAAGTCCAGCTTTAATAAGTTTCTCTTGGACATCAATTATTGACATTGTTGTTAATATTGATCCAGTTTGTGTAGGTTTCCATGAAATATTATTATTTGTTTTAGAGATTAGTTTTATTTTTGAAATTATGGCAATAAATTCAATTAAAAAAATAATTGCCTGTTCGTAATTATCAACATTTGTTTGGTCAAAAGTAAAAACTAAATTTCGAGAACAAACAAAGTCGTACCATGTTCTTAATTTGTCGACAAACCATGCAGTTGTTAATAAATTTCGATCAGACTTTTCTTCCTCTACCATATACGTCATGGTTCGACTAACTTCATGTGACCAGAAATTTAAAGCAGGACCAACCTTCATCTTATCAAACTTATTTAGATTAATGGTTGATTCATCAAATTTATGAGCCGGTTTCAAAACAAAATCTCTTTGAAAATCAGCGACCATCTCAAAATGTTTTAAGGTAATTATATTTGAGAAAAGATTATTTGATTTTACAGTATCCTCAGACAAATGATGTCATTTGAATAAAGTAAATTTCGCCAATTTTTTATTAAATGTGAAGGATCCGCAATAAAATGAACTTTCTCACTTAAATTGGCTGGATTATTTACTTTATTTATGTTTTAAGATTTACTTCCACAATTTATACCAAATTATTTCCACATGCCTAAATTTTGCGGCCCCATGTCAGTTGAAATGCTCAAAACATTTATTCCAATTACATGGGACATTCGGATGATATTAATTATAATTGGACCTAATTTTGTCCCGTCATAAGAATTAGGTGTAAAGTAATACGCTACTATTTGCTTCCACCTAACAGTAGATACTCCCGAGAGCATAAAAACTAACGCTTTCGTAGCATCACCTTCCGAATCAGGAAAACTTGATTCACCCATGATAGATCCACTTTTGGTATCATAATCAATAGAAATCTTAATGGAACATTCATCTAAAGTTAACGAAGCATTTCTATTAATTTCTGCCATGCTCCTAACTTTGACTTTTAACATGTCAAAAATTTCAACAGAAATTCCGTCGTTAAATAAATAAAAATTCCGTTCTCTTTTGGAGAGTCCTAATACAAGGCAGGGGAAAATATTCTCGCAATAACCTGATCTTCCACAAGCCATTCTTAGTTTTAATGCATCTTTTATAGATTCATTGGAAAAGGTTCTATTTTTTGAATTCTTAACTTTTAAATTTTTTAATAAGTCGGAATTGAAATATTTTAATTGGTAAATGCTTTGATTTTTTTTTTTTACGGTTATAAAATTCTTTATTTGGCTATCAAATATTATAAAACAGTGTAAAAAATAACTACACTAAAATACAGACAACTATAAATAAATAAATAAAAAATACTCTTGACAGTTACGTTAAAATAAATAACATGAATGAACATTGTAGAACATATTTACTGTCAAGAGATTATAACCTTATATACATGGACGAAACAGCGTTTATTTATTTTTTAAAAAATCCCGATGACGTCTTAAAATCCTCTTCAGAGCTTTCAGGTATACTCCTGAGCGAGATGGCACAAATCGTACAATATCTCCCGCCCATTTCCAAGAAGGAGAACCAGGGTCAGGAATTTTGACATCGAGCGCCTCGTAACGAACCGCTGCACCAAGGATGATCGCTCTCAGGTCCTCAGCTTCCACATAAGAGTTTGCCGTTAGTTGCTTAGCAATTAATGATTTGATGTTGCTTACTGCTGCGTTTAGAGCTTTATGACTAGAGGGGGAACTTTTTTCCACTTTGTATGGCCCGAATAGAATATAGGCCTTTAGAATACTAGGGGAAAATATTTTATTTTCAGATAAATTAAGTTTTAAAAACTGCTTCACCAATGATAGCGCAGGGCAGTCAACGAATGCGTGTAAGATATTGTTGTATAAGCAACCGCAATTGTTGCAGGGGTAATAAAATTTTAATAATTGTCCTGAAATTTGAAATTGGGCAGTAAATTTTAGCCCGTCTACAATGCCCTGCGTAGAGTGGAGAATCATATATGCATAAATGCTTTGATCGTCAAGTTGGCATATCTTTTTGCGCATAACTTCAATACTTTCTTTTAGAGAAAATATGATTGTATCTTGATGTCTGATCTTTTTTATATAAATCATGGCATATGCTCTGAACAGAAACTTCTTTTAAATTAATATCATGGCATGATTCCATTTCTTGAGGATGCTGGATTTCCATGGGTAATGAGTCTATGACCTGGTCTTCAGATACCAAAGGGGGAACGAAGTTTTTTTCTCGATGACTCTGTTCAATTTCCTTATGGTAGTTGTGATCACGTAGAGGGAGTGACTGCAATGTCGGAATTGCATCCAATTTTAAGAACTTCTTGGCCATTAACGATGTTTTTGGGTAAAACATTTTTGGTTCAAAATGCTTTTCGCAAACTAAAGAAGCTGGAGCTGGTTTCCAATTAGGGGGATAGTTTAAGTTAACTATCCATTGTTTCCTTCGTATAACTTCTTTGGAACTTTTCCGAAATGGGAAGCGGAAGAGCTGAATGTAATTCGAAAAAGAAGTTAGACCTGGAATTATAAGATGAAGAGGCTTTGATGATTTTATAAATGATTTAAATTATATCACTAAATTTATAAATTAAGGGTTCTAGTAATCATCTACATATATGTAGATAATATGGTGATAAAAGTAAAATATAATTTCCTTTACCTGACTTTTCCGTGTAAGTACTGGAATATTGATCAAAAAAGGATCGTAGTAGTAGTAGTAATTTACTATGTAAAATGTTTAATTAAAGTTGAAGAAATACATTTAAATGAATGAATGACAATCATATTTGAATGGAACAACAACTTTGTGACGTATGAATTTTGCTCGCAGAGCGACCTCTACAGAGCAAAAAAGAGGAAGAGGGTATAATGAAATTATTGTAAGGTAGACGCTTCGATGCGCAACTTTGTTTCAATCAAGGTATATAGAAATACAGGTAGGTCACTCTCGAACATAAACAAAATGTGACATCACTGGAAGGGTTGTTTACCAGGGATTTCAAAGGGATTAATTTCTTTAACTCTCGAAACTTTAATCGATAATATTGATAATATTATTGATGTTATTTTTCTCACAGAAAATATAACAATACAAAATCATTCTTAATTATTAGTATTAGTTATTTGATACATTTATTATGAATATTTGTGGACGAGGCTGTTATCCTTTCTACTCATTTCAAGTATCATACTTCTTCTTCTAAGCATCTTCTAAGCAAACTCAATTTGGACGCTTGGCTCACATTTCCACGATTTGAACATTTATTTGGCATCTTTGCACCCACTAAATGGAACTAATGAATTTAGCCTCAATGGATAGAGCTTTCTTTTTGTGGGACTTCGGATTTTTCACTTGAATGATCAGAACGTACAATTGTCTGTATGGGATCCACCTCTAAGGATCTTGCCGGAACTATCCACTTTGATATAATTTGCCATTCGGATTACTCTCATCATCATCAAATGGGATCTCGTAGGGCAAGCAGCCCATGAGCCTTTAGTGTCTCCTTCCGCTTTTTCTATCGTCTTTGTTGATGCAATTGCTACAAAGCACACTTCAAAGCTCCCCTGACTGGGTCTTTACATGTATACCTCTCTGATTTACTGTGTCTTCTGTTGCACCTCTACCCATACTAAGAATATATTATCTTCAATGGTTTCAATTAAACCCCAAAATGCTAAAACTCTCCTAGGCACTATGTTTCGATTAATTGAATTAAGTCTACCAAAGTGTTAGTATTCTCATAAACAGTTCTGTGTATTTATGGTTCACCAACATTTTGTTGTAAATTTTATAGGAAAAAAAAATATTGTAACATCACAAATCCAATTTTATTAATACAAATTGCAATCCATGAATGACCCCCCCCCCCCCCCCCAATCTTTTAGTAGGTAATTTTTTGTTTATACTGATAATTTAATAATTGATTAGAGCTTAATTTGTTAGTTATATAAAGATGTACATTTTTTGTAGGAAGTTGTAGTAAATTGTATTAAAATTAAGTATATATTATTATTTATTATACAAGTAATTGCATATATTATCAATTACGTTTGAAACCAAATGAAATTATTATCTTCCTAAATACACAAAAATATTTGGATGTATGAATAAATGAATATAAATTAGAAACACAACTTGCATTAAACATCCATTGCCATTTAAGTGTCTTACGGAGTAGTACAAGCAGTGAAACATAAAATGACTGAAATGATTCATCCGATGAATAATAAGTTCACTCATTTTTTATGGTTGCATTTATGACATTCGTTGCCCTTAACATTTTTGAGGAAAGTTGTTTTAATCAATTATAGTTTTCCATGAATAAAATAGATTCCAATACTTGCCAAATAACACTTGAAGATAAACGAAATGAAACAAATAATATCACTTATAATAAAACAAACTTAAATTAAATATATTTCATAGTAAATGGTAGTTTCACAAAATTTTCCATCCAAGCAATTCCAAAAAAGAAAATTTTAATAAGTGGGTTTTCTTCAGTAAATCTTTGACGTCAAGAGGATATTCCTTCCATGATTGTCTATCCTCTGAAATACATTTTTGTGTATTCTCAGTGAGCTGAACTTCGATAGCTCCTTCGTATCGAGTTGCACCATCGCGTCCTTGTGGTCAGACTACTTAGTTGCATGTGTCATATTTTTGGATTGGCATCTTGGTTCATCAAAGAATGTGGGCATTCCTCAATCTTTGCCACTTTACGAGAATAAGTCTGCACGAATTCACTCTTTCTTGGAGCATTCAAGACATCACATCGGAGGTATCTATAAGTAAAAAACAATGTTATTAATAATACATTCATTTATTTCGCAAAAAGTAAATTATAAAAAAAACTATTTTACAGGGTCCTCTGCGCTAACCTATGTAACTAAATTGAAAAACCTTAAGTCATGATATTAAATTGTTTAATGTTGGAGTTATTACTATTATTCAAAATACGATTAATATATAACAAATATTTCAATTTAAAAAACTTACTTGATAGTGTGTATGCCTTCTCTGAGATTATTACAAATATATATATAGGGGACATGCTTTCGGGGGTAAGTAAAAGGGACAAGGAATACCAACCTTAGGCACATGAATCTCGAGAGGGGTAATTAGTGCCAAAGTATCTACCATTCCATGACTTCCAGAAAAGTTTGTTTCATACTTCAGTGGAAACCTCCAGGGTACAGGAATCCGCTAGTTTTTTTTAAGTTACCTTATGGGTTTGAATTCTTAATTATCATTCAATCGGAGCTCCTCCTGATCTTCCGCTATATAGCAGTAACTTCATCTTACGCCCGAATCGCTTGACTTTGAAATTTGTGTTAGGGGATGTGTCGTTGCAGGCCATTGTGTTTGTGGATTTCAATTACAAGGACGTGAGGCAGATGGTGATCTTTTTTTCGCAAGTGCTCAAAAAGAGTTTCATCTTCATTAACTATCGATCAGCCTCCTCCTTGATTCGTTCGATGAAGCTCAAAAAATAAGTTCGATCACTTTTTGTATAATTATATACATACTCTTCTCTACATATGTGTTGGGAAGGGTTGAGTAGGCTGAGGTTAGCCTTCAAGAGGAGAAATGTACAGTTTGGGAGCGTTTTGACGTATGTACGTAAGACTTAATGAGTGGCATAATGTCTTCATAAAGCTTTATGATCACAGAAACAGTCCCTAAGGGGTGTAATTGTGTGACTGATAGGTTTCGTATCTATAACCCAAGGGTCCTTATGCGAATCAAGCGTCTGAGGGCGTGATGCTCTCACTCAGTCTTAGTGAACGCAGAGCTAAGCACTAAAGATGCGTTACTTGGACTGCACGAAATCATATCCGTTATTTCAGGGGCTTCATACTAATAAAAGCAATTTACAAAACTATCATTAATACAGACATAATAAATAACTTAATTCTATCAAAACGTACCTTTTTCTGAATATCAGACTTGACTGAGATTTCTATCTCATCGATAAGTGTAAAATGCGCATGTTCTCAGATTAAGAGTCATTTGGTAATACTCAACGAAATCTTCCAAAACAAAAAAATAGAAACAGAGAGAAAATAGTGACGTCATACGAAGCAAACAAATATAATAGTTATTTTATGGCTAAAATGTGTGTATGTAGTCAGTGCCTTAGAGTAGCAGAGTCTGGACGAGATGCTGATGAGTCATAACAAAAGCTGACAAAATCCCATAACAAACAAAATTTCATATCATAAATAAATAGGTGTTTGGATTGAATAGCAAATTTAATGTTATTTGCAAAAATCAAAGGGGATATATTTAATGTAAAAAGATGGCAATTGAATTGAATTTGCTATGAGTTGCACTATTTTTATGATTTTGCCACTATTTTGAGCAGAAATAGGATTTATATGTTGAATAACAATATTATTGCATTACTAATTTTATTCGTAATGTGGGAAGCCCTTCATAATCACGAAACCTTTTTGTTTTTATATCTCTAGAATCAGTCATCAAAATGGGGTTTCTTGTAATACTTTACCCAGAATAAGAGCAGCAAATGATCGTTCCGGAGTCCAATCAGTTTCAAGAGTAGAATGAGAATATTGGCAGTAGCCTCATTCTACTCTTGAATTGTGCGATGTACGATAGGATTGCCTGTAGACATAAGTTTTCTCCAATGGCAGTATGTGGGATGCTTCCAATGTTTGTTTTTTTACTCCGGAAAGATCATTTATTGCTCTTATTCTGGGTAAAGTTTTAAGAAAAACCATTTTGATGACTGATCCTAGAGATATAAAATATGAAAACAAAAAGGTTTCGTGATTGATGAAGGGCTGCCCACATTACGAATAAAATTAGAAATGCAATAATATTGTTACTCAACATATAATTACTATTTCTGCTGAAAATAGTGGCAAAATCATAAAAATAATGCAATTCATAGCAAATTCAACTCAATTGCCATCTTTTTACATTAAAATATATCTCCTTTGATTTATAAGAATAACATTAAATTTGCTATTCAATCCAAAAACCTATTTATTTATGATATGAAATTTTGTTTGTTATGGGATTTTGTCAGCTTTTGTTATGACTCATCAGCATCTCGTCCAGACTCTGCTACTCTAAGGCACTGTATGTAGTGAGGTAAAGAAGAAGAAGAAGACCTTAATAAGGTATACTTTGTTCATGTCAAATATAAGCATTTAGCCAATGAACGCTGTGGAAGGTATGCTGGCGCAGTGAATTTAGCCAATGAATGATAAGGAAAAAGACCTTCATGAGGCTAATCAGCTTACTTGAGGAATAAACAAACTCTACGCGTCCTCAAGTAAGCTGTTTAGTGATGGTTCGTAATATCAGACCCTGTTCGATCTATCCTGTGACGCGAAACTTATTAAGGTCTTCTTCTTCTCCTTCTTTAATTCTTGTGAATGTGAAATGTAAGCACTTAGCCAATGAACGCTGTGGAAGGTATGCTGGCGCAGTGAATTTAGCCAATGAATGATAAGGAAAAAGACCTTCATGAGGGGTATTTCGTACATAGATATTCCTATGATCAGATTGCGATGACGTAGAAAGCGCGGGATGACTATCGTTTGTAATTACTTAGTCTAATTATACTGGGGAAGAAGACACTAGGGAGGTTTAATTACGAATTATAGGCTTCTGTACCTACATACAATCTTCTTCCCCTCTTTAATTCACTGAATACACCTCCTTACTATCTTCTTCGGAGCATTCATTGGCTCAATGACTATGTACATACAATAATCATTATGTATTTTATGTTCAAAATGAACTTCCTCACTGTCTCCAGCATTTATGGACTCAGTATCTACATACGATTTTCGTATTCATCATGAGAATATAATTATAATTAGTATTATAATTAGATATATATAAGTCAGTATAATTAGACTAAGTAATTACAACGATAGTCCTCCCGCGCTTTCTTAATAAGTTTCGCGTCACAGGATAGATCGAACAGGGTCTGATATTACGAACCATCACTAACAGCTTACTTGAGGACGCGTAGAGTTTGTTTATTCCTCAAGTAGCTGATTAGCCTCATGAAGGTCTTTTTCCTTATCATTCATTGGCTAAATTCACTGCGCCAGCATACCTTCCACAGCGTTCATTGGCTAAATGCTTATATTTGACATGAACAAAGTATACCTTATTAAGGTCTTCTTCTTCTTCTTTACCTCACTACATACACACATTTTAGCCATAAAATAACTATTATATTTGTTTGCTTCGTATGACGTCACTATTTTCTCTCTGTTTCTATTTTTTTGTTTTGGAAGATTTCGTTGAGTAGTCCCAGTCATTTATTTAAAGCAAGGTCTCGGGAGTCTGTCGAATCTCACTCCATCAAACGAAGGCGGGCTTAGTTGATGACTCCTTCATCGGAAAATCTGCCGCTTTGCCTAAGAAGGATTCTTCTATCACAGGTGACATTCACGTCCTCATCAGACCTCAGTCCCATCCACATAAAAAAACCAGAATCATTCCTTGGGACTCCACAAAAAAAAAAAAATCAGCACTGTTTATTGCTGTTCGATGAAGCACAACAATGTGACGTCACCAATAATTAACTGGATGATCCTATGACCATTCTTTATTTTCTACACGTTCGTAAAAGCCAAAAATATCCTTGTTTCAATTTTTGCACAAACATTTGAATAAAAATGAAATATTATTACAAATAACATAGATTAAATGTATAATTTACTTTTTCTCAGTAAATAATGTAATCAACAATATTTCAAATGTCAGTGATCGAAGTTTCGTGTTATTAAATAATTGCATACCTTTGAAAACCCTGGTAAACAACCCTTCCAGTGATGTCACATTTTGTTTATGTTTGAGAGTGACCTACCTGTATTTCTATATACCTTGGTTTCAATGCTTTATGTTAACCTAGTGACGTAGCTTAAACTTCTTCCGTCTTCCCATCTCTGAGTGCTTTTTTAATATGCAAAATGAGCAAAATACTAAATGAAATGGGGTCTCTATTCAGGGAGTAGGAAAGAACAAACGCTAAAAAAATATTCATTGACGTATTATTGTTCATATATCAGCTCAGACTATGTTAACCTAGTGACGTAGCTTAAACTTCTTCCGTCTTCCCATCTCTGAGTCCTTTTTAATATGCAAAATGAGCTAACAGAGAGGAAACAATGATTAGAGATAGAAAATCGGGCGTGTGAAAGGGAGAATGTTTGAATAGGAATGTTGTGGGGATCGGCGGAGGTACACACTCTCTGAGTGTATATATTTCTTTTATTATTTTCTTTGCTCTCTCCTCACTCATTATTCACCAAACACACCTACTTATGTAGACATATATGATTGGATTGTAATTCTGTTAAGTGATTCATTAGGTGGGGATCGGCGGAGGTTTGCACTCTCTGAGTGTATATATGCCTCTAGTTATTTATTTAAAGTCCAAAATGTAAGCCATTCCTTCTAGATTATAAGAAGTATATAATTGAAATGCTATATGGGAAGTGAATGAAATAGTATTATAAAGTGCGTAAATTAACTTTGTTCTATATAAATTTCAATCCATAAGGATCTCGCATAAAACATTCTTAAATAAATTTCCTCTCTTGTTGCTACTTACCGGATATCATGCACAGAATGAAGTACCAATACACACTAAATTCACAATATAATATTACACTATAATATTAGAGTTTTCCTGTATAATTTTGTATCCCTTTGACCCTCCTCTCTTTTCATCTCTCAATGAAAAGATAAAAGACAAAAAATACTATTATCACAATGCCTACGGAGTAATTATTATTGAAAAGTTTATCGAACTTAAGAAAAAGTATATTTTTTGCCTAAAATGGCTTGTGAAAACGTCACTGGACAATTTAATACGCTTATCCGCTCCTTTCATTGTGATACAAAGACTGCTTTTCGATCTTGAGAAAATATCAGCAAACACTGTCATTGAACTAGTTCCAATCAATTTCACCGTATCACAGCTTACTAAAAGCTCACATTCTATTCGAACTAGTTCAATCTAGCTTAAATTATTCGACCATAACATAAGAAGGTTGAGATGCAGTCTATTGGATGTGAAAGATAAAACCAAATATTATACAAGCCTCACTTCCCGTAGGTTTTTCATGTGAGTATTAACGGAAATGATCGTATCGCAATTTATTAGTAACTTTTTGCGATATAACGAAACTGTTTACGACTTTGCAATCTGCAATATAATAATAAAAATTTAATTATTATCGATAAATAAATCTGACCCTAAAAATAGGCCATAACTCTTTTATTTATTATATATATATATATATATATATATATATATGTGTGTGTGTTAATTGTCATATAGGTAACAAAATAAATGAAGTCGTTCAAAATTTGTGCACAAAATATTTTTATTTCAATGGTTTTTCAAAAAAAGATTCTTCTATGAATTGTACTCAGACTTGTTTCATAAAGCAATTGATAATTATCAATTGCTTTATGAAACAAGTCTGAGTACATTTGTAATGTAATGACTCACGACGTATTATTCATAGATCTTAAGTCTTTTTCCTTTTTTCAGTAATGATTTTGAATAAATGAGGTAATATATATATAGCTAAATTATGACTAGTAGAATTTATTCTGAGAAATATTAGTTTCAATCCGTTATTTAATATATCATCAGTACAGAGTCGAATTTCTTATAAAAACAGATAACGAGACCGTCGGTCCATGCCTTTTAAGATTGTACGAGTTCTGAATTTATACAGAAGAAAAACCTACAAAAGTATTTTCTTTTTGAACAAATTGAATTTTATTATTGTATCCTAAGATTGCTAAAAGTAATATATATTCTTTAAGCTTTTCTATTATCCTCGCTTCTCCACATATTCGTAATCTTCGTATATAAAACCTTAGTGCAAGGTCTGAACACCGAGAGAGTCAATTACATGGCAGATGAAACACTTCCTTTCTCTACTTCCAATTGCTAATATTTTTTTTGGTAACGACTGGAATCTGTGGGAGATTTTAGTGTATTTATATGTGCATGGTTTTCAAACTGTTTTCTACATATAAAATAAAAAATACTATTCTTATTCGCGTAAATGACTTTTCATCTATAATAAGGATGGCCGAGAGTTACTTAATTAGTTATTGTTGTTATAGGATGTTTGTATTAATAACGAATGAAATAAAAATAAACTATTAATCTGGAGTTACGTCTATTATGGCGGGTTTGAGAATTTATGTAGTCTATATGTAGACCGATGATGTATCAAGGAATACTAGAAGCTAACTGGAAGGATGACGTCATAAACGGGTACGCCCTTTATGCACACCTAAAGGCCATCATTGTCAGTCGTAATATTTATTTCAAAAAACGTGGTTGTGTTGTGCTATTTTATGTTCTTTATATTCTGTGTTTCAAATGGTGAAAAAGTGCTCTGCTCCTGGTTGTAAACAAGGATATATTAATATGTCAAAGGACCCATATGTATCCTTTCATTGCTTCCCCAAAAATACTGAAATGCTAAATAAATGGATTAGGATCATACCAAGAGATTCGACTAACTAGCATTCAAGATTGTGCAGTGAATATTCTGTACCATCTGATTTTGTCACTTTATCTGTCGATAAAAGATGCAATGCTGGCAAATCACTCGCAAATAGGTATGGTTAAACATCACATGTATTATATTTACGTATAAACTTAATGGTGTCATTATAATTTTTATTCTTCAATTGATCATGAATTGAATGAGAGTTTAAAAAACATGATTTGAGAATGCTTAATTTATTTTTATTTTTTTAGATGACAGAGAGATGATGCTCTACCATCAAAATGGCCCAATCTTCCTTCTTATCACTCAAATTCCATCTCAAAGACATCTCAAAGAACTACACAACTATCAACAATTAGCAAAAGAATGCAGGCTCAAAATGATCGCCAAAAAGCTTCGAGTAATGCTATGTTCAATGAAAAGCTGTTTTCTCTGGCCAATAACTGTCTGAAAATTTATCTCTCATGACATTGCCTTCAGGATTTTTATTAATTAAAAGTCCTTTGGTTGCTCTTGTCAAAATGGAACATTCAGATGAAGAGGGATTCTTCAATACTTCCAGTCTTGAAGTGCAGGAAGATTTATCGTTCAAAATTTATCATTATCAGGTTTTACTTCAAAACAGCAAAGTAAATCACTGTCTTCAAGTTGATGGAATAATCCTCTCTGATACTGAAGCTATTAACGTCGCTGCTTATTTAAGATCCATGAGTTCAATCCCCAAAAGGACATTTATGAAATATTTGTATTCAACTAGAAAATTTATTTCACAATACTGACTTACAGCCATTTTAAAACACAAAATTGTCATTTATAATAGAACATATGTCACTCCTCTTTAAGCAACCTAAAGGCAGGAAATACTCCCCTAGATTCCTTGCCATCGCTTTGATGTGGGAAAATGTTAGTCCAGCTTTATACAAGAAATTACTTTCATCAAGCCTTTGACAATTCCATCTCCTAGATATTTAAGATCTATATCCAGTGCGGTAACAATCGAAACTGGATTGCCTTATTCAACAATTCGATATCTTAAAGCCAGAATTATAAACTTGAAAAAAAAAGAGAGAATTGTTATACTCATCATAGACGAAATTTACTCCGCCCAAAGGGTGGAATTTATTGGTGGCAAATTTATAGGACATAAAAACAATGAAGTCACAAAAACAGTGCTTACTTTCATGATAAAATCAGCCTCAGGAATTCCAAGCCACAAGGCACACCACATTAGCTTTGGCTGATTTGGCAGAATATCTTTTGGTATCAGAGAATTTTTACTATGTCCTCCTTGCTATGTTCCAATCTGACCCACTTGAGAAGAGATTTGGCTGGTATAGACAGCTTAGTGGCGGAAATTATTTTGTTAGTGTGAGGCAAATACTTGAGGCTGAGAAGAAGATTAGGATTTATCACTTGTTAAATTTTCTAAAATGAACATTTCCGAAGTTAAAAATATGTTAACCGATGATTCAATAACAATAGCAGAATTAATTCTTACTGATTGGCGTCCTTGTGATTTGGAGACGATCCCCACTGAAGGAGAGAGCAATGCTTTATATTACATTGCTGGATATAATTGCTTTTTCCCTGTCCAAAAAGGTACAATGTAACTATTGCAAGGAACTTTTAACTTCAAACAATAATAATATAAAACTATTAGATTTGAGGCAAATTCTGATGACGAAAATAAAAGCAGTTAATCGATTCATGGAAATTATAAATCGAGGAGGACTATCTACTCCTTTTGATATTCTTTTTCTAACAAGTTTATATGCCTATTCGCTTTTTGATTATTGTTCAAGCCGTGAGGATGAAAAAACAGCCTTATTAATGCCCAAAATTCACAAGCATAATTTATATCTACATTCATTGATAAAATGAAAGATTCATCTGAGATGGCTATCGAAGCCTTAGTTACGGCCAAGTGTGATGAAGGTCACAACTGGTCAATTCTTATGAAAAAAGTGGCTGAAATATTATTCAATGTGATGGCAAAGAATCTAGTGGGGAAGTTTAATGAAGCAGTGTGATTTCAAAGAAAAAAAGATCGACAAATACGAATTTAAATTTGCAAAGAAAAATATATAAATTACAGTCCAGTTCACAATAAAATATAATCTTGAATCACTTATTGGTAACTTTTAAACTATGTATCTTTTGTAAAAATATTATATATACTATTGTAAAAAATATTATAATAAATAATTAATTTAAAAATTTATATCGTTCACTCGTTATTGAAAAGAAACATTTCTTAATCACAGTCTATTTCACAATGAAATCATATAATCTTGTATTACTTGTTTGTAACTGTTTAATTATGTACGTTTGT
>CP045902.1:8521746-8565044 GCA_013387185.1 Caligus rogercresseyi
TTATCCACACAAATACTTGCATACCAATGTATTTGGGTCATTTCTTCCATGAGTCATCATTTCCCTTTTTTTATTTTTGTCCATTTCTTCCTGGTCAATTTCTTCTAGAACGTATTTTTCCTCCATCATGTCTTCGTAATATCATAATGTTACATGATGACTGGCGGCAGAAATAATACTTTGCTCTAAAACGTATTACTAGCTTTATGTGTGCATAAATATATGGACGACAAGCCATAGTTCCAAAGGGCACGTGGCTTATGAGAATTTATCATTATTAAATATTATATTACTTTCTCTATGGTTTTGTATCCAATGGCATAGCTTACTAAAAGGCCAGACAAATACGGCGCAAGTTATTATTTTCGGCGTCAGTGAAATACTCATAATGCCCTAATGTTACTCGATCCTCTGTTGAAAAAACATTTTAATTAAACCCCCTAAAATACCCAGCCCGGATGGGTAACTCGGTGGGGCTACCCACTACAACCCTGACCCTAATTTTTTTAGAAATAGCTTATTTTTGTCTTTCGCCGTTTGGCATGTTTTTGAGGAAAGTATTTAGAGTAAAAAATTACAATTAATGTATCATATTACTTTTTAATCGTGACTAAGATGATTCCCGGACAATTCCCCCCCAACAATTCCCCCCGGACAATTCCCCCCCATACAATTCCCCCCTGGACATTCCCCACCCTGCGAATTCCCCCCTAGACATTCCCCCCCCGACATTCCCCCTTTTGCAATACCCAACCGGCAAATCCCCCTGGACCGTTTCCTAATAAAAATAAAGAAAATATATCATAAAGTCTAACTTATACTAATTTGTAAAAAAATCGTTGTCTATAACTCTAATTTGAGTGATATATTTCAAACCAAAGATAAATCACATCAAATGAATTTTTCTTTTTTTTCAAATGTGCAGTATTTAGTCAATGATTTTGGATATTTTCTTGACGTTGATTCCCATTTATGAAAAAACATTTTTAACTAAGGCACCAATATATGAATATACTTTTTGAACAATAATAAAATTTTATCATAAAAAACAGTACACCTTCCCTAGTACTTAGAATTCCAACCCTGTTAAATCACCTCCATATCTGCATTAGTATACGTATACTTAACATAGTAGTACTTATATGTACATACATAATAGAAATAAAATTTTGGTTTATCATTTTTTATGAAGTTGGTTTTACATATTTTCTAAATTTTTTTTTCTATAGATATTTTATAAAATACACACATAGAGATAATACAAAACATATTTCTAAATGTTTTCAAAATGCAAATTCTGAGCAATAGCTCTTAATATCTAAAATTTCACGATTCTCATATCTTCAAAATGGTCAAAATTCGTAGATTACATCGCGATATCGTCTTCTTTGAAGAGGTGGAGGATGACCTGCAAGCTGTTGAATGATGTCGATACGAATCAAGTTTTCGTTCATTTTTTAAGAATTCAAGGAACTTCCATAGAATTGGATGGCAGGAAGTAACTTGCGAGGAAAACCGACGATGCCATCCTTCCACATTATTGTTTTCCGTGGTAAGTCCTTCTTCCGTTTGTTGAAGATATTCCACAAATTTATTGCAAATATGGGGCGACCACGGAAATTTCTTCTATATCGACCAATGTAAGTGTCCTCGAAATAATCGAAGATTTCGTCGAAGTCGGTATTAAACATTTCTTTAATTTTATCTGAGAGCTCTTCAAAGGCAGTAATAACATCGTTTTCTGGTAAAAGCAAGGCAACAGAGCATTCTACAATGTAGGCAATTCTGAATTATATGGACTTTAGCTCCATGTTTTGATTCAATGGGAACGATCGATGTCATACGGCAGAGTCATAAGAAACCTCCTTTTTTTAGGGTCTGAAGTCTCCAAAAGAGCTAGAAAAGATTGCAATTGAGGAGATATTTTGACCTATCATGATCTGGGCAGAGAATCTGTCTTTCATACAGGGAGATTTATATTCCCGTCTGCGCAGAAAGCGGTTAATCATTTACCTCTCACGCCATGGTGTTTTAAATTGTCAGCAGTAGCTATGATCTCTCTGAGGTAGAAAAAATAATAGAGAACTATATTGATGTCCTTGGTCTTCCTGCATCTTGGGGTGGGGTTGTTGCTCGTTCGCTGCTAGGAATTAATGATGGTCGTAAATTCACAGCCCGTTTCAGATTTCGGCAGACCTCATTAAGTTTTATCGGCCCTGTAAGGATTGTGGGAAAACTTTAATACTATTGTTCATGCGTTTTATTGATTGCCCTGTCTTGAGCGTGATTAAATATTTTTTACTTATAAATCAAGAGTTCTTAAAAGATTTTAGACCTTCTTTTATCAAGCAGTTTTTCTTTTTGGTGTACCATCTTTCTTGAAGGGTACTTCAAGTGAAGGTAAAGCTCTATCTGTCGCCATTGCCAACCTCAAAGCTTATATTGGTCGATGCATAACAACGGATCGATGTGTCAATGTTATTGATATGAGATCAATAATCATATCGGCTGCAGCGAGGTATGCTGCCCTCTCCCTAAGGATTCCCAAGGTCCAGACATATATGGAACTTCGCGTATGAAATAATAAAGTATTATCCCTCCTCATCAGCCCGACACTCCAGAATGCTAAAACGTATAATACGTTATTATAACGAAACACTAAGGACACGGAGAACTAATAGCTTATGGATTTTAAATCGGATAATTATATTCGTTTTAATTATGTATGCGTGTTATCTGTCTTTGTTCATTGACTTGCTATAATATTACATTTTGTTCGTTTATTGTGATTTTATGTTTTGTTTGGTTTTAGTATTGCTTTTTATACTTCCTAAGTAATTTGATGTTTTTAAGGTCTTAAAGAGGAAAATAATTTTAAACTACAATGTTTATTTATGTTTGTTTCACACTGCACAATTTTCCTTTTTTAATTTATTGATATATATATATATGTGTATATTGTGTACGTCAGATATATTAAATAATGAAATAAAGACCTTGCTGAAGAGAAAAAAAAAAAAAAAATTCTGGATCTTCCAAATATCGCTGCTGCAATCCTAGTTTTTTAACCTTTTTCCAAATATTTGAAGATAAATGGTAGAAACATCCTGTTACTTTGATGTTAGGTTTCAAATTTCCAATGGCATTGATTGTCGCTTTTTCAAAATCAACGAGGATAGTGTCCAGATTTTGATTGGGAATTTTTTCAAATAATTGATTGAAAAATTTACGATACGTAACCTCTGTTTTATTCGCAACAATCCATAAATGCAAGGGAAAATTGAATAATTCCGCTGGCATGAACTGTATATAACTGGAAAAAAATATCTGGGCACGTCTTGAAAGTTCCATCAGCGTACCAGTTCCTTGACTCACCCAGTAATTTTATGCCGATGTCCGATGCAAAGATTAGCATCCTGTTGTTATCTCCATGTCCACTATCGTATAGTAAAAATCTTTCCTTTGAATGAGTTTCTTGGAAAACTTGAGGTATAGAAATTAAATCTTGCTTATTCAAAGGATTTGGAGGTAGGTCGTTTCTTTCCCTTGCTCTTCGGATAGTCCTTCTCATTGTTTCTATTTTGGGCATATTAGCAGCAACATCATCATTAATGTTTTTAATAATTCCATTGATAGAATTTGCTGCGGGGTGTCCATAGTTTCTTGAGCTCTTCTACTGACAATAACCGTCATTGTGGCCACTTGGGTCTCTGTTTGAAATGGAGCGTGAGTGTGATCGTTATTTTGCTCAATGAATTCATCCTTGTCGTTGATCTTGATGGTTGCCTTACATTGGCTGCCTTTGCGTCTCAAGATGCATTCATATGTTTGCAAGCCTTTAGCCAAATCCTTCTTGTAAACATACGTATATCCATCTTTAATTATCTTTAATCGTCCTTTTTCCGTCTTCGTAAACTCCATTTCTTCGTCCTTAAGGCAAATGTGACTGCTAGAAGTGATTAACTTAAATAAATGAAAGTCAAATAAGTACTGCGTATTTTGAAACAAAAAAAAAATCTTCACTGGGATGCACATTCTTCTTATTGCACATATTCTTCACATATCATCCTCTACCTAGAGATAGAAAATTGAGGGATATTTTGGGCGTGTGAAAGGGGAAATGTGTGAATGGTACTATTGAGTTCAGGCTCTTGTTATCACTATTTTGAGGACCTCTTTTGAGGAATATTTATTTCATATTATGAAGTAGGCCAAGTCGGCCGGAACGGAAGGTATTTATTTTTTATTTGAATCTCTATTTTTCCTCAAAAGAGGAAAGAGAATAGTGATAAAAAGAGCCTAAACTCAATTGCACATTTCACACATTCTCCCTTTCACACGCCCAAAATATCCCTCGCTTTTCTATCTCTACTACCTCTTCAAAGAAGACGTGGAGGACATTTTGGATACAATCGCCATAAGGTCTTCTTTGAAGAGGTGGATATACGTAACAAGAATAATGTGCATCACAATGAAGATTGATTAGATCCTATGTTCGATAGACTAATTTTAATGCTATAATGCTTATTTATATCCAGTCGGATGCAATTCTGTCAAACCATATAGGCAAAAAGAAAAAACAGTAATAACATCTTTTTCTGGTAAAAAAGCAAGGCAACAGAGCATTCTACAATATATGGCAAATTCTGTATCTTCCAAATATCGCTGCTGCAATCCTAGGTTCTTAACCTTTTTCAAAATATTTGAAGATAAATGGTAGAAACATCCTTTTACTTTGATGTTAGGTTTCAAATGTCCATTGGCATTGATATTGCCCAGGGGGAATTGTCTGGGGGGAATTGTCTAGGGGGAATTCGCCGGGTGGGAACTGTCCAGGGGGGAATTGTCTGGGGGGGAATTGTCTGGGGGGAATTGTCTGGGGGGAATTGTCCGGGGGGAATTGTCTAGGGGGGAATTGTCCGGATACCGACTAAGATACACATTATCATTTTATTTGTGGACAAAACATAGAGTATGGAGATTCAAACGAGTATTTATCAACTAATTCAAGGATGGAATGTACTAGATCTTACTATAGAATGCATGCAATCACAGGAAAGTCGCTAATTACTTTTATCAAACATATTATGACAATTCATATACATATCTTTACCATCTTATAAAGTTATTCTTTCATAGATTCCATCTTATGAACATCGCTGCGAAGCGTGAAAACTCTTCTGTGCAAATGAAATCACTGAGCAATTATACTCTTGCATTACATTTTTTTTATCACCAACCTCCTTTAGTTTTCATCTTCAAGATGTTCAATCTTTATAAGTATTGTCCATAGTTAATTATCACGTCTGTAATTATAATTCCCAGGTTTTTTATAAGTCATTAATAATGCCTTTGTCTTAGGCATGACAGGCATCATTGTAAAACAGGAAAGGATTGTATATGAAATTTCTTTACGCGCATTTTTTAAAATAATAAAAATCATATTGTTTATATTGCCATTATTATTATTATTTTAAACCTTTTGTAAATGCTTAAACTTTGTGATTTATACCATCAAATAAATCATTCTAGGATCCCTTTATTCAAATTCAGAGTAGTTATGTTTTTAAAAGTATAAGGCAAATGAGTCAAATAAACTAAATCATGAAATGAAATGTCTAAAGGTTTTTTCTTAGAATACATATAGTAATATTATTTTAAATAATTTACAAATAAGAATAATATAAATCAAAAATAAACTTGTCATTCTTTTGTGATATATATTTTCAATAGTTATGGGTACAATAATTCTAGCGATGTTTGTATCTGATTTTGATGCAAAACAAAGTTAATATTATTTGCATTTATTATGTGTTTAGTTTGTCTAATGAAATATATATTATGTGGCAATTTGACACTAGCCTCAGAGCTACAAAAATATAGGATAAATTAATTAAAATAAATATATCAGACAAATAAGAACATATAAAAATACGAAATACAAAAATAGTGACCTAAAGAGCACGACTTAATCTATAAAAAATTAAAGATGTCTTGAGCGCCTTGCTAGTCTTGTTGCTGCTCGCCTTGCTTCCAGAATGGTGGTTGCCTGCCTAGGCTTTGGAGGCGAATTCCATGTACTTACCATTTTGACCGCACAAGAGCAACTCATAGAATTAGGTATCCTGTGTTCTAAGAACTCCCTGCCTGAGATCGCTCTTCTCACTTCTTGTCCTGGTGTCTGAGGTGCAGAGAACATCACTGAGAGGGAATTTGGAATGTTGACCGCCTTCCAAGCAGCCATCCCTGACTGCCGAACAACAATCTTTTTTATTGTTGGGATTCCGGCTTTTATTCATTTTAGGTGTTGAGATCATAGAAATATAAAGATATAGAGAGTGATTGGATCTTTCAGAGAAATACGTCATTGTGACCGTAAAAACTTTTAAAAAGATATACAGTAAACCCTCGATATAACGAACTATATGGGGGGGGAGGGCAGAGTGGTTATATCCGAAAGTTTGTTAAAACCGAAGTTCGTTAAAGGGGGGCTCTGGAGTATAAGGTATATCCTGCAGGAGTGACGACGAACTGCCACTGGACACATTTGGCAGATTAGTGGAGGAGGTCGAAGTCACAGACACACTGCTGGTCTCAGACTCTGTCCTAGACCTCTTCTCGGCTGGGGAGGGGCCAGCCTTGAAGAAGTCAGAGATCTTCGTCTGTGTCTTCCTCTGCTGCACCTCACGCATGAGTTCAAACCGCATGATCCGCAGCAGCTCATAATTCGGGTTCGGTAGCCTTAAATATAACGAACTTAGGTTCGTTATTTTCGGGGCTAGTTCGGTCATGGACAAAAAAGGTTCGGTAGCCTCAATATAACGAACTTAGGTTCGTTATAACTGAGGCTTGTTCGGTCATGAACACAAAAGGTTCGGTAGCCTCAGATATAACGAACTTAAGTTCGTTATATCTGAGGCTTGTTCGGTTAGCTCAGGAGGTTCGCTGTATCCGAAGTTCGTTATACAGAGGGTCGTTATATCGAGGGTTTACTGTAAAGAGTTTATTCTCTTCATCATTCATAGATTCTATCTCTAAGATCAGCTTACGATGACCGTCGTATAAATTACTTTGTTTATTTTGCACACACAGAAACAGCAGTACGCTGTTTCTCTGCTATTGAAAGGAATCAGTTCTCTATATCTTATATCTCTATGGTAGAGATCCGTATTACATTATAAAAAGTCTTGATTTAATAAAATACTTTAATAATATACATTCAATTACATATGCACTTTAGCATATATAAGTCTAGTTAAAACCAATTTTCATATAGAAATATAATGTAACAAATCTTATATTTATTTTATGAAATATTATTGCTTTAACAAAAAAAAATTAAACAATTAAAAATTAATATTCATATAAAGGAAAAGTTTAAGGATATACTTGATTATCTAAAAATATAATAATAAGCTATCAATAAGTATGATACTTCTTACAAATATGCAAAATATAGACAAGGAAGTTTTATAATATATTATTAGCTGTTCAACAAATTTAGTTCGCAAATTATTAATATAATTTATTTCACTATTTACTAATGAACATAAGTTATTTTTGCATAAACGGACGAGACGTGTAGCACATATTTTTTTTTCTTGATCTTTTATAAAATCAGCATTATAGCACTTACGTAAGGTAACTTATCACAATAATTGAAATTACCTAGTTCCTCATAGATAAAAGGAATAATAAGATTTTAAAATATAATGTATTTCTTTTATTTACAATGATATAACTCAATTTAAATTATATTGTCGTAAAGAATACTGTTCAAAATAAGTAAATGAATGAAGTTTTCATAAATGATTTCGTTAGGAAAAAAATTGTTTCACTAAGAACCCGATATTCTTTCACAGAATGTGGTAATTATATATATTTTAATTGTTGTAAATGTCATTCTTATTTGTCCACAGGCCGTTATTCATATTTTGTTCTTGTTGTGTTTGGTTGTTTAATGTAAAGCGTTAAAGTAAAGTAGCGCATGGATAACATAAAATTCTTCCTTTTTTCCCCAAAAAAATTGGACTTAGTATTAGTTCTTCTTAAGTCCGTAAGGGGCGCTTTTATGCTAGAGCTCTTTGAAAATAATAACAAAGTCCTTTTATTTTTATATTTGGAGACGTTTTTTTATATTTTAGTTATTTGATATATTTCAAATCATCAAATTTAATCCCTTTAAACCGGTTTTAAATAGGACTGTGACGTAATTTCATGGACAACGACATCTAACGTTAAAGGAAATTACAAAATTTGGCCAATTTTTTTTTTGTTTACTTTTTCCTTGCATGCGCTACTTTACTTTAACGCTTTAGTTTAATGTATTTTGATGATGTGTCTTCTTTTTCTTTTTTGTTGTTGTTATTATGTGCAAAATCAGAGCCTTTTTGGAACGTGGTAAAATAAGAAGGGGGATTGAAGTCTTTCCCTAAAGGATATATAAATATAGTCCATATTATTGAGGCCCGTCCCTGCCTTTAATGTAAAGGTGCTCACAAGGAACTTGAATGAATATAAAGACATTTTAATCAAGAGATTGATTTATCTTACAAGAGTTTCCATTTATGGTTATCTTGAAGGCAGGTAAATTTGTGAAGATTTTATTTTTTGAATGTATATACGTACTATCCCCCCCTGTCATGTCATTTTGTTTGTCATAACTTGACGAGTTATTAAAACAGAGCATGTTAAAATATATTTTTACCTCCATTATTCTTGGGTAGACCAAAAAAAACCATACTTATCTTGTTTTCACTCATTTATAAATACTTTCATGTTTGTAGGCTATTATAGAGGATTATTATTAACATTTCAATCTACTTTAGCAGGATTTTTTTTTAAAGTAATCATGAATTTACATAATCACTTGTCCCTTAGCATTCATTATTTATATACAAAAAACTATATATTTCTGTATTTGATATGCCAGCTAGTTAATTGCCTATATATGTACAAACTTGAACATTGGCAAGCCATTAATAGCGCAAAAAATATTCATTTGTCTTATCTCACCTAAGAAGCCCAAAATACTATCTGTTTACGCATTAAATCTTCAAAATTTATATTAAAGTAATTAATGTTTTCTATTCTAGATATTTGAAACATTTAACCGATATTAAAATATCAGCTAAACACATGCAATGGCTGATTTAGATAAAAGAGTGTGAAAATTGTAAGAAAATTGTAATTATGAATTAATAATAAATTGAGATCGAGGTTTAAATTTCCTGATTCAGCCATAAACGTATATTTCAAATAGCAAAACAATACAAAATATTGATTTAAATATACCCAAACAATATGTAAAAAAACCTCGAATAGTTATTTCATTTAGTAATTAACTAATATTTATATGTTATATTGAAGGAGTCCACTCAAAAGATCCGCAAAAGAGACAATTAGTGTTTTAAGGAATGTTATTATTCTCACAGCACTGATGTTTTCACATTAACAGCCGCAAGTAACGAAATTATTTATTTTATTAAGCCATCTGCTTTTTTAATTATTCACTTTTTTTATTGCAAACAATCACGTTCCAGAAAACACACAAATAGTATCATGACTGCTTAGCTATACATTGAATTTAGTGAACAGAAAGAACTATATCTTAATGGTTGATTGTCTTCAACAATTTTGCTTCAATGTTCTTTGTAGTACGATTGTAACTGAACCAGGGAATACTCTACATGGAGAAGACGAAATATAATATATAAAAGTTATTTATATACATGTAAAATTTATATCACAAAAAAATATTATTTTATTGTTCAGTATCGACTATTATATCTCTGTTCTATTTCAATCGAGACTAGGAGAGGAGATCTCCATGCTCACAATTTCAAAGATTACAAATATTTTAGTTATCTCGGATTATAAATATATATGTATATATATATATATATATATATATATATATATATATATAATATATATATATATATATTATATATATATATATATATATATATATATATATATATATAATATATATATATATTATATATATCAGGAAACGACCGGATACCCGGCCCAGCCGGGTTCCGGCTGTTTTTGAGCGTCCCGGCCGGTGTTTTTAGACACCGGGCCGGGACTTAAATATTTTCTTTCGTTTGTCATTCATAAAGTGACGACGTTTTTTAGAAAATTATTTCGAATTATTCTTCCTAAAAAAATATCATCACTTTTTCTGAGAATTTTTTTTTGGAAATCATTTCTATAATGAGCATCATCACTTTTTTGTGGAAAGTCTTTTCTAAAAACATCTTCACTTTTTTTGGAAAGTCTTTTTATAAAAAAGTTGTCATTTTTTTTTTTTTAGAAATCCTCTTCTAAAAAACGTCGTCACTTCAGAATGTCGAAGGAACGAAAATATGTATTAATTCCGGGCCCGGATCCCGGCAAAAAAGATGTCCGGTGTTTCCTGATATGTGTATATATATATACTCTCTGTCAAGAAAGTACCGGGAATTGTCGATTTAAATCTGGCGGGGCAATGAGGCAGGTAAATTTTTTTTTCCTAGGTTGGTACTACTGTCCTTAATTACTATGCCAAGCTTGAGCGGGATCTGTCAACTAGTGTATTTGCAACAGCTGTTTAAGTCAGTCGATGTCAGTAGTGCGTGCCGATTTTTTACTATGGGTGATTACGTTGAGCAAAGAATTTGTTTAAAGTTTTGTGTTGCAAATGAATTTTCGTGTGCCAATGCATTGAAAATGTTGCAAAAGGCCTTTGGTGATAATGCTCTATCGAAAACTCGTGCATATCAGTGGTACAGAGACTTCAAGGACGGTCGTGAAGTGGTCGAAGACTTGCCTCGTTCCGGACGCCCATCGACGGCTTCGACCGAAGATAACGTCGATAAAATTAAGGAAAGGGTGCTTGAAACCGTCGTACCAGCTTGAGAGAGATAGCACATGATCTTAAGATATCCCACGAGTCCGCACGTATGATTTTGATTGATATTTTGGGCATGAGAAAGGTGGCCGCACGACTCGTACCGAAAGAGCTGAGTTTTCTTCAAAAACGTCATCGCGAACAGGTTGCTTCAGATATGCTGGATCGCTGTAATTCCGATTCTACATTCATGGAACGCATTATAACTGGTGATGAGACCTGGGTCTACGAGTACGATATGCAAACAAGCCAGCAAGCATCGGAATGGGTGAAAAAAATGAGCCGAAACCGAAAAAACCACGCCAAAGCCGCTCGAAAATGAAGGTGATGCTCATTGTTTTCTTCGATATCCGTGGTGTGGTGCACTACGAATTCGTTCCAGAGGGTCAGACGGTAAACAAGGAGTATTACCTAGGCGTTTTGAAACGTTTGCGTGAGCGTATCCGTAAGAAGCGACCAAATTTGTGGGCGAACAACTCATGGATTTTGCATGACGATAACGCGCCTTCTCACCGAGCTACGATTGTGACTCACTTCCTCGCCAAAAACTCAACGAACGTGCTTCAGCAACCACCGTATTCGCCGGATTTGGCTCCCTGCGACTTTTTCCTCTTCCCAAAACTAAAATTGCCCCTTCGTGGCACCCGTTTTGAGTCGATTGAAGCCATAAAACAAAATTCGGCGCGAGAGCTAAAGTCCATCCCGGAAAGCGCCTATAAAAAATGTTTCGATGATTGGAAGTGCCGTTGGCATAGATGTATTGGAGCAAATGGAGCCTATTTTGAAGGCGACCCAATAAATTTGATGATTAAATGTAAAAATGTTGTTTTAATCGACAATTCCCGGTACTTTCTTGACAGAATGTATATATATATATATATATATATATATATATATATATATATATATATATATATATATATATATATATATATAATATATATATATATATATAATATATATATATATATATATATATATATATATATATATATATATATATCTATATATATATATATATATATATATTATATATATATATATATATATATATATATTATATATATATATATATATATATATATATATATATATATATATATATAAATATATATATATATATATAATATATATTATATATATATATATATAATATATATATATATAGATATATATATATATATATATATATATATATATATATATATATATATATTATATATATATATACATCTACTGATACTTTAAACAAAGTTAGATCAAATCCATCTGATATTTTGAATACTTTTTCTGACACTGGAACTGATTTCTAACTAATATAAAAAATATACTTGGATAAGTACTTAGTTATTATCTTTGATGGGCGGGAAATCCTTTGAAATTTCTTTTTTCACGGTTGAAGAATCGTAAATCCTTTTTACCTACAACATTTCTACCATCTATTCAAGGAAGTACACTATTCATAAAGTCAGAAAAAGGCACTTTCTTGTATAAATGGCTTCGCAAAGGTAGCGCAACCGGAGGACTTGTATACGTAAGACTATTTACATGAGTTTCCCATTTGACACGTTTTCAAAACATATTACTCAGAAAGCAAATGTTTTCCTTTACACCCACAGGAACGTGAAGAACCCTAATTGTCTTATTGTCTTTGGTAATGGCTTTTGTTATGGTAAACATCCGATTAATGCAGAAGAAATTGGTATCTTCCTTTGATTATAATCATTTATAAACATTGTAAACTCTAAAGATGATGTTTTTCAAATTATTTATTAAAATAAATCATGTACATCCAAAGGCCTTTTTAAACATATTAAACCGGAGAAAGACATCGCGGGACTCTCTAGATCCTTCTAGATATAACATATACGATTACATCAATATTTTAAATTTATTATCCTAGAATATAACTCGAAAAACTTATATGTTTATTACATGTGTGTCTGTTGCAATAGGGTTTTATTATATTACAACCCGTCCTGATCGATGTCAATTGATTTTATATTCCACTCAACGTCCCATAACACTATGCTTATATACTTGGCTGTAAACTGAGTAATCTGAAAGGACTGTGAATTATCCAAGAGGGTATGCCAATTGATTTCTAATTTTGAGTATTTTTAAAAGTCAGTTCACAATTGCCTTAGAAGAGGTTAATATTAGGGATCATTGGTTGTTAATGCAGCAAGATAAACTGAAAATAAGTTGCAATATAAATCTAAGAGGCTCTTCAAAGGCCTTTGGAAGTTTCACACGACGTAAACGGCAAAAACTTAGATCTTTTCCACAAGTTTATTCATCTATTCAGATAGAATATATATATATATAGGTGTATATACAGGGTCCACGCGCTAAATTTGACACTTTGGTTTATTGCACGAAGCGGCCGCTAGGGGGCTACGATCGGGCCAGCTGGGCTTTCTACCTTTAGCCTCAGTAGTTGAGCACAGCTGGTAACGATAACAATGGTGTCTGACAATTTTAACCCGCCCGAATCCTGGAAACGCGTAACTGCAGTAATGATGATCCGCGCCGGTTGCAAGGATATGGAGATTATGAAGACGGCGTGTGTGGCCAGAACACTGTCAAGTCCATCAGATCGGAGCTGGAGGAGTCCAATAACGACTACGAGAAGGTGGTGGAGAAAAAAAGGGGACAAGACGTTCTGACTCCCTTAGGACCCCGGAATTCGTGGAAAAGCTCCAGAAGAAGGTGCAAGAGGACCCCAGCAAATCCTGCACCAAGCTGGCGGAGGAGTTGGGGGTCGGAAACACCACAGTTAGGGTGTGTATCAACGAGGACCTCCGTTACCACTTCTACAAGCGCCGCAAAGGCCAGATTTTGACCGAGAAGGCCCAGGAGAACCAGTTTAACAAGACCCTGAAGCTACACGAGCCCGAACATCTGGCCGCCCAACTCCCCCGACTGCAACCTGTGCGACTTCTACCTATGGGGCGCGGTTGAAAGGGATACCAACCGAACTGCTTGCAACACCATGGCCGAGTTGAAGGCCCACATCACGCTCTGCTTCAAGAAGTTGCCGAGGGACCAGGTCAGGTGCGCGGCTCCAGGTTCCGGTCCCGGCTGAAGAAGGTCGTCGAGGTTAGGGGCCTGTACTTCAATTAGAATCCAAGCCAAGACCAATACTGACAACCTACTTCTGGAATTTTTTGATTTAATAAAGAATTAAAGATTCTATCCATGTTTGTTTTTTATTTTTCGAAAGTGTCAAATTTAGCGCGTGGACCCTGTATATATATATATATATATATATATATATATATATATATATATATATATATATATATATATATATATATATATATATATATATATATATATATATATATATAATATATATATATATATATATTATATATATATATATATAAATATATATATAATATATATATATATATATATATATATATATATATATATATATATATATATATATATATATATATCTATATATATATATTATATATATATATATATTATAATATATATATCCTAAAAGGCAAATGATTTATTGAAATAACTTTTGACAAATATTTTAAGAGTACGATTTTTAGCAAAATCCTGTGAATTACAAAATTTCAGTCAAAATAAATGTTTAGGTTGGATTCTTAAACTTACCAATGGATTCAGATAAAATACATAAAAATGTGCATCACGTAATGGATAGTGATTGTGCTTTCAAGTTATCTGAAATATCAATTTTAGTTGTGATTAAACCACAACTAATTATTTTTTTGCTTTTGAACCTTTTAATACAAATTCTTTAAATACTCAAACAAAATGAATGAATATAGCCATTTTTTATGACCTTAATGAATACCTTACAAATTATTGTATAATTTATAACGATAAAATATTCATAATGCAGACATTTCATCTCTTAATCTAATCTTAGCTGTTGCAAAATCCGTACAATTTTATTAATACACCTGTCAAAACATATAGGTCATATTTGTATAGGTATGAGGAAGTCTTTTTTTACAATATATCTTAAACAAAGGCATCAAGGAAAGTTTTTATTATGCTATTTAACTCTCAGGAGATTAGAATCCTTCGCCAATACCGACATTTCTTTTCTTCTTTAATCATTCTGTAAAATAACGTCTATCAAAAGGCAAAAATCAGGTCGTAGCCATGAAGATTTTTTTTGTGATTTGATTTCCGGAGGAAATGTGTTATTTGAAGAATGTCTTTGCAAAGATAGTTGTTATCTGCTTTTTATATTAAAGAAGACACATGCAATGCCTCGTGAGAACGAATTCCATACAGGTAACTAAAAGAGTTGTTTTTAGTGATGGGAGTAATATATCATCTACATGGTTTTTATAAAGCTGACAACTTTCCTCTTAATGCTGGAAGAATTTTAAAATGCGTGTGTTAAAATTATTATTGTTGTTCAGTATCTACATGGAACTAGCGATCAATGTACTTGTAGTGACGTCAGCTGAGGTCACGGGGGAGGGTTGTGAGAGAGCCACGTGTGGGTCAGTTTTAATATATAACCTGAGGTGAACTGAACGGATTTTATTCAGGGTCGTGGATTGGACGTAAAAAACAAACGCCGTTCGCGAACGAAAGTTCAAAATCGAATGCCTAAACGGAATATAAATGAACGGACGAACATATTTTTTTGTTGGCGTTCGTCCGTTCAATTAAAAGAATGTTCCATTTAAGGAACATTGGTGAAATAAAGGTATATTGTTTTCAAAAGTGTGGACGTTTAATCTAGGTATGTTTAATAAATGTTTTTTATGTCACTTCAGAAAAGGTGAAGACGGTTTTTTTTTTTTACAAAAGAAGTGCAATTGAAATTACTGCGAGTCATTCTTTGATAAATAGAGGACGTTTTTTTTTAAATAATGGATTTTTTTCGAATTTGAAATAGGTAAAAATTGATATTTTTCAACGAACGGATGCCTGAATCTTGTCGAGTACTCAGTACTCTTGATCCGAACGAAACCTTGAACAACAGCCCACGGATTGCTTCAAGTAAAGTTTTATTAGCAACAAAACAAATTATTTTAGTAGCATAATCCCTGCAACACAAAGATTATTTTTTTATCACTAGCTTTCTAACCCATCATCGATTCAAAAAGAGGTAGTTGTAGACAATAAAGATTTTGATTTGGGGGTCATTTTGTTCCATCCCAAAACAACACACAGTGAAAAATGATTCAGCTATGGTGTCGCGCGTCCATTTTCAAAAACAAGTCCTCGAATTAGACCTTCTTAAAGAGGAAACTTAGAAAATATGTTGTATAACTACTACTCCTTCGCTAAGTTTTGTAATCAAAACTGAGGATTCGACCAAGAAGGTTTGGCTTATCATGATATCTTTTAAATTCAAGAATAATACAAAAAATGGAGGCTTACCTAGCAAAAGTCCCAATAGGTACGCCAGTCGCCGAACGAAAAACAGATCCCTGCTGACTATTTTTAGACAATTTAAATTACATCTAGTCGTATCTTATATTTCGTTTTTATTAATCTTATTGAATTATATTTTTTAGAATTATGTCATTTGATCATGAATTTGTTTAAGCCATAATGTTTCAAAATATAGCTTCACTATAATGACATTTACTTTGAGTACGCCATAGTTGTATCACGGAATGTTAGGCCTACTTCTGAGGTGCAAAGCCTTTTGTGGAGGGGACCAGATTTGACTTATTGATTGAGAATTCTTTTACACAAACCGAAACAAAATATTTTAAATTGTAAACAGTTATATGTTCTAAAAATAATGTTAAGAATCCTCGAAAGCAGACTTGTTGATTTGTTGTTCATTAATAATCGTTTTGTCGACAACAAATTAGACGAATGACAGCAAACAATTCCTATCGTTCGTCGTTTCTTTTATGGCGCCAAAAAACAACAAAATATTTCTCTTTTTCATGGAAAAAATTTCATTTCTAAAAAAAATCATCCCCTTTTTTCAAAATGACGAGGAAAAAATTTCCTTCCTAAAGAAACTTCGTCAATTTTTTTTAGAATGACGAATGATAACTTTTGGTGGCGGACCAACGAAAGACATTTTTTCACAAACCTCAACAAATCTGCTCGAAAGGCATACTTACTTTGATGTTCGATATACCAATTTGGCTTGAGGATCAAATGTATTTATTTCTTAAATTTATTGCAGTATATATGTCAGAACTGTAGTATATTCGTTTATGAAGAAAAAAAACCAAAGAAATATCAAAACTAACGCAACATCCCTGAAATACCAGCAGACAAAGTACTTAAGGAATAAAGGACTTCAATAATATAGCACGCTTTTTGTAGAAGCACATGAAAGGTATTGTTTCAACCAAAATTCATTCAGTGTATTAAGGAACACTATTGTCTGCTACATCTCTTATGAAAGTGTATTTCATTCAAAAAGTCTTTTGTTCATCGTTTTTCTTTCCTTTCAAAATGTAGGGCATTAAAGGGATCTCTGCAAGTCATGAAAGTCCGTGTGATAATCGATGTACCTGCTTTTGTGCGTGTCCTCTATTCAATTATATTTTTTTATTCATACAGAAGATTTATTTGAATGAAAAAAATAATCAACTTTTATATACGTCTATGGAGATGATTAGCACTTATTTAACACATTCACAATTGTGCCGTTATTTATACATTTTTGTATATCAACAGGGTTTATGAAAGACTTTACTTCTTGTCCTTTTAGACTTTCAACTGTCTTCTGAGTGGATGGTCATTTTTGACAAACAAGCTACAAGTTCTGAAGAGTATTATTTCTTAGTTCAAAAGTTTGGGTCGTTTCTATATAAATTGTATACCAAGACAAAGACATGGAGGAACACTATCTTTACAAATAGATTTAGCACTTTTAATATATAGAGAAGCCTAATTTGAAGTTACATGAATACACCTTTTGATTGAAAGGATCAATGATTAGTTGCATATATATTTGTATTGATATAATATGAACTAGAGGCATATATACACTCAGAGAGGCAAACCTCCGCCGTCACGGGGTCCTTATAAGCCTTCCGAGGCGAATTTTTCACGACTAGGGAGGCGTAGAGGACGGGGGAGGGTTCCCCTCGACGGAAATTCCAGAGGAAGACGCTCCCGGCACCCGATTTCACAGCACAGCGACATCTATTGGCAGAGTAGGCTAACTTGAAATATTTATTAGTATTTAGCTCATTTTGCATATTAATTCTGCACTCAGAGATGCCAAAATTTTATCACTTGTTCCTTTTGGCATTTTCAACAACTCCACAAAATTCATCCGAATCCGTTCAGTACTTTTTGAGTTATCCGGCTGACAAACCAACAAACAAACCAACAAACCAACACCAGTGAAAACAATACCTCCTTCGGCGGAGGTAATAATTATAATCTATCATATAAAATTATTCAATACCTTACTTTACCAATGCTCATGAATTTATCTTTTAAAAAGAGAAAGAGGTTTGTCTAATTGTATCTGTCCATAGTCTATGCTTACATTTTATCTTTTAGAAATATAATATTTTCAAGATGTTTATTGATAAATTCTTACAAAATGTTTTTTTTTATTTATAACCTATCATAAAAGACTAAATGGTTGGATGTGTAGCATGCTTTTATATTAGATAGATTTGGGATACAATTCTTTTAAAATTTACAATAGCAGAATACGACTTTTGAAAAAATAAAACTACTTAATTTCATAAAAATCTTATGTGCGAAAAACATGATGTGGTAAAATAATTGTTAACTCACTCATTTTTAGTCAAATATTATGGAGCCTCAAAAGATTTTTTACATAACTGTTAGTCGAACAAATAAAGCTACGCACATGAAAAATATACATGACTATGATAGCCACTTGGTATATTTACGATTAATTGAGACCTTTAAGATAGAAATGCAATCAGACTGTAGAATACAAAGGTTAACGATACCAATTCCTGTACTATAGGGCCAAAAAGCTTATGACATATTTGTTTATCTCTCCGGTTCATAGTCCAAAAATAAAGTTGAAAGTTTTAAAATATGTTGTCTAGGCTGCGATCTGTGAAGAAAGTTTTATTTGCTATGTAAAAGATTAACATATTTTTTAATATGTTTTTTGATTAGGGCATACCATACGAGAGTTCAACTAATAAATGTGTTTTAAATAAATATTTAAGACTACCATTTTTATTAACGATAATCTTTACGAAATATGATGTCATAACATCTTAAAACGATCACGTATCCACACAAATTCAATGTTCATATATAGATATATTCTAAGTATATTACACTTGTGATAATACTCATCCTACATATTGAAAATGAGGTTTATCTTTTGTATATGTGCGTGAGAGGTGATCGAACTCTAGAGGGATCAATTTCAATAGACACAGAGTACTTTGAACTCCTCTGAGATAAGATTAAAATATAAAGAATTTAGATAAAAACTATCATTGCAGACTTGTTATTTTTTGTCTCTTTCAGACAATTTAACTTATATACTGCTATTATTATCTAATAATATACAATTATTCATATCTATTATTATTGTAAAACTGTTATGTTTACATAAAAATGCATATAAAATTGTAGATTTCTTACTCAAACTATTTTATACATGAGCCATTGAATTTGCCCTCCTCCCCCCATATTCGTATTTCAAGACTAAAATATACTCACTTAAAAAGATGGATCCCCCTCATCTCATCGTTAATCATCTGTCATGACTATAATATAATAAGTGATCCCTCATTATGTTGCTCAAGCTTTGTCAATCTGATACTGTTCAATCCATAGAGATATAAAGATATAGAGAGTGTATTCCTTCAATAGCAGAGAAACATTGTTCAGCTGTCGACTGTGCCCAATATGAACAAAGTAATTTTATCTACGTCATCGTAAGCTGATCATAGAGATAGAAATACTTGTTTACATTGGGCACAAAAACATATTCCTCTTAAGAATCCAATAAGCCCTCTATGTCTTTATATCTCTCTATGGTTCCATCCAAAGAAAAAGGTTTAAAAAACAATGAATATATGGTAAGGATCCACCTCAAATTTATTGTGCTCATATATAAGTTTTTAAATAAAACCTATAGAGTAAAATGGCCGCCTATAAAAGCGTATTCTAAGTGTCCATAAACATTCCGATTGATCACTGGCAAAAGATACACTAGACCTCATGAACGCACGGGACCGTGCCTCTGGAGACGAGTACCGCCGCCTGCGCAATCGGGTCTCTTCGCTTGTTAAGCGCGATCACCTCAAGTCAAACCTCGCCAAGATCCACACAGCGAAAAATAAGCCGAAGACACTCTGGGGTCTGGCGAACAACATACTTGGCAAGTCCCAGGCCTCTCTTCCCGCCTCATTGAATGTAAATGGTACTGCTACTGTGGGTAATTCCGGTGCCGCTGAGACCATGAATCAGTTTTATATTGATAAAATTGACCAATTACGTGCGGGTCTTGAGGATATCTCGCCCCCGATGTCCGACTGGCCTGAAAAGACAGAGTCATTCCACTTCTCTTTTGCGAATGCTGGCAGGATAGCTAAGATTATTGCTTCATTGAAGCCCACGGAGGCCATGGGGGTGGATAGCATTCCAGTATCCATCCTCAAAAAGGGTTCTAATATCTTAGCTTCTCCTATTTCGCATGTAGTTAATGTATCCCTTTCCTCTGGCATCGTTCCCATCGCTTTCAAGACGGGCATTGTCTTCCCAGTTTTCAAGGGTAAAGGGAAGTTATCCACTGATCCAGCCTCTTACCGTCCTGTCTCTATCCTTCCAGCCATATCTAAGGTTATCGAGACATTGGTAAAAAGAGATTTAGAGCAGCACCTGGCTAAGCTGAACGCGCTACCCACTACCCAGTTCGGCTTTCGGCAAGGGAGGTCCACGAACGCGGCACTTGCCTCAGCGCATGCGCAGTGGCTTCGTGGTAAGCAGGATGGAAAGGTTGTTGGTATTCTTGCCTTCGATCTGTCTTCTGCCTTCGATACTGTCGACAAAAATCAACTGCTACCCAAACTTGAAGCACTTGGGGTCAGGGGAACTCCATTACAATGGTTTTCCTCCTATATGTCTGGAGGTAGACAATGTGTCGACTGGAATGGTGCGAAGTCCTCCCTTCTACCGGTCAAGTTTGGTGTTCGCCAGGGAAGCATCTTAGGCCCTCTGCTCTACTTGACCCTAGTTGCAGATATGCCTGCCTGTCTGGGCATCCATGACGAAGACAACTCTGGATACGCAGATGACACCTGCATTTGGGCTGTGGCCAACGACCTCACCACCATCGGGAGACTTCTAACAGAAAGGGCAGAAGCGTTCTATCGTTTTGCGACGGGGAATGGTCTCAAAATGAACGCCTCCAAGACGCAGCTCCTCATTGGTGGTAGTGCCAAGGCTTCTGAGGTCAAAACATTTACCATACCAATAGATCGAGTAGATGTGAGGCCATCCAGGACAATTGAGCTCCTTGGAGTCACGTTCGACGCTGCTTTCTCCACCAGTCCCCATGAGGCCAATGTGGTGCGGTCAGCAAAACAGTGTGCGGCGCTGATTAGTCGTCTTTCGTTCCACCTCCCACGCGGAGTATATTTGCAACAGTTGGCCAAAGGTCTTATGCTGGGTCGAGTCAGCTACGCTGCCGCAGTGACCAATGTACCTCGACTAAAAACCGACGTAACTGGTCCACCGAAGGCTGCAAGATCGATCCAGGTTTCCATAAACAACGCAGCTAGGTCTTTACTTGGCGTAAGGGCTAGCGTTCACATGCGGATCGATGATCTGCTCCACAAAGCCGGACTTCCATCCCTTAATGGGATATCAGTTCGGGCTGTGGCTATGGAAACCTGGAAATGCTTTGCAAGCCGGGATGGTAGCAATGGCGACCGAAACCCGGTAGGCAAGATCTTATTCGGTGCCCAAGGTGGGGTCAGATCGACTCGTTCTCGGACTGCCGGCCTCATCCGATCTCCTCTCCCTAAGTCGGTGGCCACATTTGTCACCAGTGCTGCAGCTATTTGGAATAGTAGTCCTAAGCTTCGCAACGCCAAAACCATGAGGGAAGCCTATGTAGTTGCCAAGTCTTTGGAAAAATGTGCCCCTATATAGCAGACAATAGGTTTTTTTTTAATATTTATTTATTTTTGTTTTAAATTTAAGGTTTTTTTTTTCTTCGAAGAAACCTTTTGTTTTTAATTATATATTTATATTTTAGTATTTGTTCGATTTATATAGTTTTATATATATATTTATACATTGTATAACTTTTTTTAAATTCCTGACATCCCTGACTAGCCAAAGTGCTAGGATGTTTCTTGGGGAAATAAAGACGATTACACTATACACAAGCAAAATTTCTTATGTTTCTGTGAGAATATTTAAATGAAAGTGATCACTATGTTTTTGGGACTATAAGACGCATCTCTATATTATTGCATGCATTTGTTTCAAGATAAAAAAGGAATAAAAATGACGTAATACCTAGAAAATATATTTTTAATATAGTATTAAACCCCTCATTTACGTCTTAACTTAATAAAAAATACCCAATAACAATTTGTACTTTAGTACACCGAAACAAGTAAAGAAATCAAGAGAGTGGGTTAGCTCAAAGGAAGCGGTTGGACTCTGAAAGTTTAGGGTACAGGTCAGACTCACGTGAGGGTATGATCAGACTCACGTTTTAAATTTGTTGAGTCGTTAATTCGATTTTGCACGTTACTAAAGTCTGAATCTCAATTCCTATTTGTGGATCCTATCTTCAAACAAACAATGCATGCTTTACTATAATTCCATTGTTCCTAATATGCTAAAGTTTATAATTAAACGAATAAATGTAGGGCCCAGAAAGAAAACGTTGTATAACATTTGGTTTATATTTTTATCCAAAACAAAAACACTTATTCATAAATTAAGACGGAATTATTAAAGACGTGACGTGCAAGTACACTTCCATCCCTGGCACTCTCCCCCGGCCCGTCCGGATCCCTGACAGTAGACATTGCAATTGCTCTCAATGGTGCAGAGAGCCAACTCATCCGGGAAATAAACTCATCGTTGCAGTCGCAGTCATTGGCTTTGCAGCTACCATTGATGCGGCCAATGGACTGGCAGGTCGCATTACAGAACTCCTCACCCAAATGGCAACGGCTGGGAAGGAGAGACTTGAAGTCACTTAGAGAGATCCGCTTCTCTGAGCACCAGCATTTCCCATCGCCCCCGCAAATCCCAGAGGTCTGGCCCATCACAGTGCATCCCGCCGTACAGGCCCAGTTGCCAAAGAAACACCTTATGAGGAAAAATAATATTGTAAGAAAGATAATTCAAAGATAATCTCATTTGATTTTATAAATTATCAAAGAGATACAAGGTGTAGGATCCGACACTAAGCATTAAAATGGCACTGATTATACTCTTTAGATGTATAAACTTATTGACGAACAGTTTGACAATATATCTAAAAAAGCCAAATTAACTCTTTGGAACTTCCACCTTCTTTTCCCTTTGTCCTTTAGGTAGCGACCACTAAAATAACTGAATTCGCAATAGATTTAATAAAAAAGAGACAGTACTCGATGGCAGCCATCTTTTGTTGCTCTTATGACAAAATATATATGGAAAAATTCGAGGAAACGACGAAGAAATGGAAGGGATTATTTTTAGCCTTTGAGTACTCACCTAGTCTTAAAAAATTGTAAAAGGAACAAATGGCAATAAACATACAGTGACGTCATGTAAAGGACTACTTTTGTGAAAAGTAATATAAGACAATATCACATGATCTTTTGGTTGGATTTTTCTTTTTTAATCTCCAGATCGTATTGTTCTGTGTGGCAGCCATTTAAATAGTTAAACGTCATCAAAAAGCTTTTTAAACAGATGTATTTTTTCTTATCTACTGATCATTCAGTATTAGTTAGTTCGGGGATTAAAGTGATATGAAAATTGTTTGTGTATAGAATCAAAAGTGTTCAACAAACATTCTTATACATTATTTAACAATATTAAAAAAACTATATTACATATATATATATATATATATATATATATATATATATATATATATATATATATATATATATATATAATATATATATATATATATATATATATATATATATATATATATATATATATATATATATATATATATATATATATATATATATATATATATATATATATATATATATATATATATATATATATATCTATATATATATATATATATATATATATATATATATATATATATATATATATATATATAATATATATGTTAATCATAAGAATTATAAAGACTCAAGAACTTGAGGAGATATAATATAAAATTAAGAATTCAATATAGAAATAATTGTAACATGGATAAAAGAAACACAAATCACCCAGTGGGCATCCTTACCGGAATCCGGCCTCATTCACTGAATGAAGGCGCAAAGGACCAAGAGGGAAGCGAATAGTTTTGAGCTCATTTTCGTGGAAATTGAAGTAATGACTGAAGGATTTTGAGATAGAAAAAGAGGAAGAACAAAAAAAAGTTATATGAAAATTCTAAGCAATCGGATAAATCCAGTTTTATCCTCATTAGAAACAAATACACACATATTGTATATGCCACATACTGACGAAGCTTAAGTGATGTAAATTTAAAAAAAGTTGTTTTGAGCATGATACGCATTTATTAAGCGTTGAAGAAGAAAAAAATATGTTTCATGCATTCTTTCATATATTATTATAATATAACTTGTACAAAGCATAGGCTCAATCATACCAAGGCAAAGTGGATATATAATATTTTAGCTATATTTTAATGCACAAAGTATAACATAATATTTTTTATGTAAGGAGTATTAAAAACAGTATAAAGAAAAAATATATAAATACACTTTAAAAAGACTATTGACATAATTGCTGTCCTTTGTATATTGTATCTTTACTTAATGGTTTTTTATTAACAAATTTATATTTTCACAATATCTTAAGAGCCCCCCTACAAATTTCTCCCCTACAGTTTATAATGCTAATGTTTTAGTTAAAATTAATTACAAAGTTTGATTTTTTGAAAGTTTTGTTGGTAATGTCTTGTCGTAGATATAAATGAGAATAAAATTGTTGTATCGGTGTACAAAAAAAAATACACTTTTGTTGTAGTTAGAATATAACACGAGAGTATATCAATGAAAGCTATGTATAATGAAATGTCTTAGAGAAGCAAAGCCTTATTAATACCTGCATGTATATCCCGACTAGTAATAATTCAGAATTATACTTCTTTAGCATTGTTTTTTGGGTCAGATTTGACCCCAAACAACGTTGTTGTTTATTAGTTGGGATGAAAAGTGGCTTTTAAGTTTAATGGAAATAATTTTCTTTAAAATATTTAAAACAAAAGAGTCGAAGAAGGTGTGTGCAGAGTTTTGGGATAAAACTCATTACATTATTTGCAAAGAATGCTGTTGTACAAAATTGAGTCATGGAATCGAACATTGGGGAGTAGAATTTTTCATCAAAAGGTGCAGAAGTTGAATGCATTATAACAGTCTTCTTTAAGGAGGAAGGATGTCTAAAAAAACAAAACAGAGGATATTTGCTTTTTTGGTTCCTTTCTGGTTGGGTCTCAATGTCAGAATTTTATATGATATTAATGAAAAATGTTGTTTTTTTAGAAAATGTGTTTTATTCACACCGATTATGGTGCTTGGAATTGGAAGCATATCTTAAGCGTTTTCGAGGAATGCAGCATCACTCTTGCATTCCTGTTGCACCCTAATAACATTGAAAATCATTGTTTAAGTAACCAGTGAAATGAATTTTATGATACTTATAATAATAGAAAATTATCTTATTGTACCATCTACTTTGCTCATATTCCTTTGATGTGTTATATTCTCACATGTGATGGGACCCCTCCTTTTCATTTATTTTATATTTAGAAACAGCATTGATAGTGTAAAGTCCACTTAATGACCTGGACTAATGGCAACTCCTATGGGTCAAAGTTGTTTTCTTGTAATTATTGACAGCCTTTATGTGTAGCTACTCGCAAGTAAGCGTTTTTAAGGTTGTTCCAGATTCTCAAGGGATTGTGAACTTATTCGTACAAAGAAATAAATTCGATGCAGGTTCTAGGGACGGATCTTTAGTATTTCTGTAGATCAGTCGTTTTGACATTAGATTTATCCTACAAATATTCCCTTTGGTGTAACTAAGGTGCTTGATTCTATCTATCTGTAGCGATATATATATATGAAAGTGAGTATGGACCTATTTTAAGTTAGAATCTTAATTTCTCCAATATAATTGTCAATCCCAAGGAGATGATTTTTTTTCCAGAGTAGTGCCTCTACAAAGAATGAGGGAAATCTTTATTGCCCTTCCCATGCAACTAGAGTTAACTCGACTCTCTGTCTTCCCATGAGATGGGAGATTTATTTTGAATATGTAAAATTTGTGCTTATAAAACCTGTTTATTCTGTAAATTAATTACATCTTGAGTTTGTGCATTATAAATTTTAACATAACTCAAAACTCAACTTGGTTGGGTACCTCTGAAGCCAGATGCTCAAATAAGAATCTTGATTTCCCAAAATTGAATTGTGCCCTCACCACTCCTCGTATATGATTTTTCTCTTCAGAATTTGAAATTCACCCAAATGGTCGTCAATCGATAGGCTGGTGAAAAATCTTTTAAAATATTAGATTGTTCCATAAATAATGAGTAGGTTAGCTATCTCAAAAAGTTCACACGCTATCTCAAAAATTTCAACGGGAGCGTTCTTATCGCATATTTTTGCATGGGAACAGACTGTATGGTGCCACTCAGGTTAGTATATAAGGTGAGTAATCGCGTCATTTCTATCATTCATCTACTCGCCGCTGAAAATGGAGACACCCTACTTCGCGCCTACTTCTTGATCAGGATCAAGCTCGTCAGGACAGTCAATGAGATCCACTGGGACTGCTCTCTACCTTCCCTGACTCCTGCCCTGCCTCTCCACCCTCCAGAGATGACACACTGAGTTCGATAAGGGTGTTTTTGTCCTGGAGAAGCAGACCCGTCCTGGACGTCCCCAGGAGACGAGGACAGAGGAGAATGTGGCCCTTGTGAAGCGCCTGATCGAGGATAACTCCCGGATTTTTAACTAAAATGTTTTATTTATGTTATGTATTTTTAACACAATTTTCCTATTTTATATTCAGTTTCATGTTTATTGTTTTTATATATATGTACATTCAAGCTGAATAAAGATCTTACCGTGGAGGAAAAAAACAACAACTCCCGGATGACCACTCGACAAGTTGCTGCAGAGGTGTCCCTACCATCTACAACTGTTTTGACGGAGGATCTAGGGCTCCAAAACCTCCTCAGCGTGCTCGTCCCTCACCAGCTCTCTGAGCAACAAGACGTAGCGAGTGAAGTGCTGTCAGGACCTCCTGAAGCTGTTCCAGGACCACGGGGAGGACTTTCTGGGGTATCATCTGTTAGTCCAGGAAAAGTCCTGGTTCTACGGGGATTCGGCGGAGCGGAGGCAAGTCTGGCGGAGCCCACGGGGGCCCAGTTCTCGACCCCCCGTGTGAAACAGACAGTGAGGAAGACGATGATTCTGATGGGGTCACCTGCAAGCCGGAACACCATGATAGAGTACCTGAGGACGACTGGGAAGCGCTTTTTCAGCTGAAAAGGATAATATCCGCTGAAAGATTGTCTCCTCATGTGGGACAATCCACGTCCCCACACTGCCACTGATACCAGGGAGTTCCTGACCCGAAGGGCGTGGAACTGGTGAAACAGTCACCCTACTCACCCGACCTGACCCTGTGTGACAGGTTCCTGTTCGGAAGTTGAAGCACCTGCTCCGGAGGACGAGTTTGGGGGCCACGAGGAGGCTACACTCACCGTTCAGCGGGCGATGAGGAGGGTCAGTGAAGACGAGCTCTACGACCACTCAGGAAGCTCCAGGACACTGCCACGACGTTATTGCAGTCGGAGGGGATTATGTTTACTGATTGAGAAGTTTTTTTGTCGATCTGGTGAAAATTTTTGAGTTTTAACTGGTTGACTCATTATTTATGGAACAACCTAATATTTCATTGATCTATTGGCAGTCATATTTTATTATCATTTCTTGTACATAAAAATACCGCAGTTTTATTCCGTTTTGGTTGTATATATGACGTCACGCGTATAGCGCAAAGAACTTGTTTTACGATAACTTATTTTGAACTAATGGAAAATGTTAAAGGTAATTATAAATTGATATTGATTGGATTGACCGAGTCAAAAATACGAATATCAGCAGTAATTAATATCCCCCGAATCCCAGTTCAAAATTCGATAAAATAAAATCCTTCAACTTTAGGTAGTGCTTGCTTCTATATCCTCGGGATTTTCTACAAGTACGAGATGTCTTATTTGGAGATTGTTCACAAAAATTGTAACTCTAGGTTAATATTGAATTCTGTTTTATGAAGATTTTTTGCTTCAACTTCAAGCACAGGAATCCTTAAGGATAAGTATCTTAAAACTCATTAGGGGTCCTGTAAAACTACCCCTGTTTTCTCATGATTTAACCTTTCTAAGTACTTAAGATATGTATGTACTTGCATGAAAAATAATAAATTGATGAGACCTCTTTCACGGAAAAAAAACGAAAACATTTCCTCTCCTAAGATTATCCTTCACATGCCGTGAGTAATTACAAAAGCCTCAGTGACTAATCTCATCATCCTCCCCTGTGTTTGTTTCATCATGCTAAGAAGAGTCCTTCTTGCTATGAATTTCAAGTAATCAAAGTCTTTAATTAATTCCAGTATGCCGCAATGGGAGTTTGCCCTTTGTTTCTGAGCTTCAAGGTCTGCAATTAAGAATGATGTCCTGAATGCTATTCTGTCAGTAATGCTAAGTAATGAAGCTCCCAACTAATACATAAATTAATTAATTCAAAAGGATATCACATATAACCAGTGTTGGTCGAATATTACTTTGAAATAGTATGTAATATACTACTTTTTACTGCGTAGTAATATTTTTAATATTAGTGATTACTTCTCAAAAGTAATATAATACTTATATTAGATAATACTTTTTTGAGCATTCCGAAACAATAAGTAAAGGCAGTTCAAACAAGATTTGCAAAAAATCTCACCAAACCTAGTTTGAATTTTTATGTCCACTGGTGTGACGTCACATACATTCACAGTTCATTAATTTTCATTAAAAATGCCTGTCGAATATTTTTTTTCACGAAAGTAATATGTAACTAGGATATTACATATTAGTTATACTTGAAAGTAATATCTAATATGTTTGTTCTCTCCTAGTAGTCGCAGTAATATAACTAGTAATATATTACTCACACGTGCGTTAGGGAACAACACTGCATATAACTTAAATGACCTTCTCATTTCCTTTTGTTCAAATAAGTTATTGTAAACAAAGTTCTTTGAGCTATACGTGTGACGTCATATATACAACCCAAACAAATAAAATGGCGGGTTTTTTTATGTTATAGAAAGGTGATTAAAAAAAAGGACTGCACATAAATAAATCAACTATCATAAAACAACTCTGTAAGTTTCTGGGCTCACACATACTTCTTGGGTTTTCCATATTGATTCAACACAGCAGATATATTGTATAAATGAAAACAAAAGGATTAATTCAGCCATTAAATAATTAACTAAAATGCTTCAGACTTTGGACAAGGCATATGCGAGTCTTCCCTCGTTCATTTGGGTAAATAGCAAAATTATCAGTTTTTTCATCGAAAAAGCAGATAACTTTGAATACCCAAATGTGTTGGGATCGCTAAAAGATGCTAGTCGCTGCAGCAATTACACAAATACGAATGTTAGAAGGCTGTTGAAGTGATTAAGACACTTAAGACAGGCCTGCTAGTACCAAACTAAATATGTAATAGAAATAAAAACTTTAAAACAATTGTTTCTTACTGTTACAAAAAGTTGTTAAAGATTGTAGGACATTTTAAACATATATTTATATTAGAGGAAAAAAATTATAAGAAAACAAATAAATGTGATAGAAGATCCAAAGAAAAATATATGAGTTTGTTTAAAGTACAAAGCAGTTCTATATTTAATAATTACATCAAAATGCACACAAAAATAGAATTCTCTTAGTAGAATTTATGTAGGACTTGATGAAAAATCCAAGGTTCAAGGGTGATAATTCAAAGGTTGGCTTCATTATTAGACCGATTTATGAGAGATTTATATCCCCTTAAAACAAATTGCACGATACACACGTATGTCAATATATATGTACATATATATTGAAAACCTGTTTAGTATTACATAGTATAAAAATTGGTTTTATAAATTTATTGAATACTATTTCACGAACTATTTACGCGTATATTTTTATATATTTATGCAAATCTATTTTTACGATTAACAACGGAGACCTCTTTATTGTACTTGAAAATAAGACGAAATGAGATAAAAGCCATTGGCATTGTGCATTAAAGTATCACATCACTCGTGAAATTGAGGTGCAAATTTAGAGATTTATATTCAAAGGGCATAATACTATCCTCAAAAACACTCATAATATGTACTTATGGGTAGAATGGAAATCTAGAGCTTAGCCTTGGTGCTTACAATTCTATGACTGTTTTTTGGCCGTGAAAAAGAGATGGGGTAAAGAGAGGGATATAAGGAAAGAGAGAGGGAGAGAGAGAGGGAGAGAGAGAGAGAGAGAAAGAAGAGGAAAGAGAGAAGAAAAGGGGAGAGAAACTTCTCTCTATTTCCTTCTATCCCTCTCTTTACCCCTATCTCTTTTTCACGGCCCAAAACAGTCAGTGATCTGTAAGCATTAAGGCTAAGCTCCAGATTTCCATTCCTACTAAGGGTCTCTATCCTAGTCATTTGCGGATCCCTCATATGAAATTCTTTAATAGTACTTATATTATTTATTAATTTAAGAAACTGCTCATACTAAAGGGGAAAAATATTGTTTTTTGTTCATAAAGCAGCCGTTTTCAACCTTGAGGACGGACCCCAATAGGGGGAAAATACAAATGCGCAAAATTAATGTGGTGTCTGACCAGACGTTATAGGACAACCAGTCATAATGAGGACATTTGAGCGGTAAATGATTTATAATTGAGACACACTTTTTCTGATTTATTTTCATGTTTTGTAATCACCGACATTTTAAATAATAAAAAAAATTAATTTGAACCCACATTAATTCGAACTAGAGGACTCAGAGAGTGCAAACCTCCGCCGATCCCCACCAAATGAATCACTTGGTCTTTTTGTCATTTCCAACCCTCTACGCACTGTCCCTTTAACTCTACATACTATCTCTAATCATTGTTTACACTCTAGAGGTACATGGAAAGAAAAAAAAGTGACGTCATCAAAGAGGAGCACAGCACCGCGACATCTATTGGCAGAGTAGGCTAACTTGAAATATTTATTAGTATTTAGCTCATTTGGCATCTAAAGAAGCACTCAGAGATGCCAAAATTTAATCACTTGTTCCTTTTGGCATTTCCAACAACTCCACAAAGTTTCATCCGAATCCGTTCAGTACTTTTTGAGTTATCCTGCTGACAAACAAACAAACAAAACCATCCAACCAAACAACAAACCAACGCCAATGAAACTAGGGCATATATACACTCAGAGAGTGCAAACCTCCGCCGTCACGGGTCCTTCCGAGGCGGATTTTTCACGACTGGGTGGCGCAGAGGGACGGGGAGGGTTCCCCTCGACGGAAATTCCGAGAGAAAGACGCTCCCCGGCACCCAATTTCACAGCACAGCGACATCTATTGGCAGAGTAGACTAACTTGAAATATTTATTAGTATTTAGCTCATTTGCATCTTAATTCTGCACTCAGAAATGCCAAAATTTAATCACTTGTTTTCTTTTGGCATTTCCAACAACTCCACAATGTTTCATCCGAATCCGTTCCATACTTTTTGAGTTATCCTGCTGACAAACAAAAAACAAACCACAAACGCGAGTGAAAACAATACCTCCTTCGGCGGAGGTATTAGAGGCATATATACACTCAGAGAGTGTGTACCTCCGCCGATCCCCACAACATTCCCATTCAAACATTCTCCCTTTCACACGCCCGATTTTCTATCTCTAATCATTGTTTCCTCTCTGTTAGCTCATTTTGCATATTAAAAAAACACTCAGAGACGGGAAGAGGAAGAAGTTTAAGCTACGTCACTGGTTAACATAGTTTCTGAGCTGATATATGAACAATAATACGTCAATGAATATTTTTTTAGCGTTTGTTCTTTCCTACTCCCTGAATAGAGACCCCATTTCATTTAGTATTTTGCTCATTTTGCATATTAAAAAAGCACTTAGAGATGCCAAATTTAATCACTTGTTCCTTTTGGCATTTCCAACACTCCACAAAGTTTCATTCGAATCCGTTAAGTACTTTTGAGTTATCCTGCTGACAAACCAACAAACTAACAAACCAACAAACGCCAGTGAAAACAATACCTCCTTCGGCGGAGGTAACAATACCTCCTTTGGCGGAGGTAATGAAGTGAATTAAGAAGAATCGCAATTCTCCATTTAAACCAAAATACTTAAGTTATGCAACCTTCGATAATACCACATTTATCTTAAAATATTCAATTTGATGTAAACAAAATAATCATTATTGTCCTACATTATTAATCTTTATCTACTATTTATCAAAGAGATTTAAAGATGTAAGGATCCCTTCAATAGCAGAGAAACATCGTTCAGCTATGTCTGGTGCCTATATAACAAAGTAATTTGTACTACGTTTATCGTAAATAGATCATAAAGATTTGTTTATATTGGGCACAAAAACGTATTCCTCTGAAGAATCCAATAAGTATCTTTATATGGTATTTAATATTTATATACAAAATATTTTTAAGCGTCGACTTCATATATTTAGAGGTTTTTTGGAAAGGTTTGCGCGATTATAAAACTTTATTTCCGTTTTTTATGAAGTAAACTAATAATCTATTTTCTGTTAGAAATAAATTTTGATTTATAATCATACTTATTACAAAAGTATTTCACAAAATTATTAGCAATATTTTTATTGAAGAAACAATTATGAATATTTACAACACTAATTTATGTCAATTTCATGCTTATATTACATCAATAATAGTAGCTGTGGGTATGAAAATTGATTGCTAACTATATATGATACAATGTGATAGAGCTTCAAGATCCTTATGATGCTTTAAAACATGATATATCAACAATATTATAATTTTTTACGAGCATATACATTTGATATTAAGTTATTTTGATTTTTTGTATTTTCAATCTCGTACATTTTATACAAAATGAATTATGCCATGGATTCTTTAATTAATATTTAAGAATATATAATAAGAAAATAAATGTAAAGTTTTCAGACTTAATTTGTAAATTTTTCTTCTATGAGCCAATGTCAGAGATTAAACTACCATTTAAGTATGAATTTACGTTTGATTTTTGGAGAATAAATATTATGTATTATTCATTGTGATTGCAAATGGAAATATCAAATATTAAATATAAAAAATGATCCAGTAAATTATTGAAATTAATAATATATAGCTGAAAATTTATGGATTTCTCATATTTCAGAGTAAATCACTTTTGTGTAGTCAGAGAGCTATTTTAGAATTGCGTTGTGGTTGAACCAAACTCACAGTTGATTACATTATTTAATGCATATATTTGTATAATTTTATATTTTCTTGAATATATTATCAGTATTTCTGTACCTATTTGTTTCGATAGAATTACATCCGACTGGATATGAATAAGCATATTAGCATGTAAATAAGTCTATCGAGCCTAGGATCCTATCCTTGAGATACACCAAAATTGGCCCTCCCCTCTCGGGAGTCGACCCTGCGACCTCAACATTGAGAGTTGAACAGGCTTTAATACACTAAGTAATCGCGCTCCCTTCCATTTTTCATATTATTCCTATTATTATTTTCTTGATTATCTTATGAAAAATGACCTCAAGAAATAAGTCCTCTATTAAATAATCGAAGATAATGTGATTCGTTTGTGCAGAGTTAAGAAGAAGGTTGGGAGAGGCTGCCCAAATAAACGGCAATACTCAAACATCCTTTACGAAGTAATCTTATTAACCCTTTGGTGTTTCGTTTTTGATATCATACTTTTTTTTCAAAATAAACAATGGATTTATGAACTTTTTATAGATAAAATAGGTAACGATAATGTTGTTTTCGGACTTTGCGTTGAAAAAGTACTACACAAATATATTGCTTGGAGTTTAAAGTATCGACATTAATTTCATTTAGATAATCATTTCGTCATTCATTTTGAAAAAATATATTAAAATAATGGAACCGCTTTTCATAAATATACAATATAAACTTTCACATATATCAGTTGGTGATACAGTTTGTTAGTATTAGTCATCAATTAGCCTCCCTAATAGATCAAAGTAAAGAATTGTCTTAATTATAATTCAATATACAGTTTTGATAAAAAATTAATTTATCCTTTATTGAACATGAAAGTAGGAAAGTAAGAAGAAATATATTTATTTTAATAAGACTGTTCCCCTCTTAGTTAAAAATAGAAAGCATCTAACCCACTGCATCCACGTCTTTTATTATATATTGTTTTTTATTGCATGCACCTAAGCGACAAGCCTGCTTAGTGGAAAGCTCAAGCTGATTATTTTCTATTCCATGCTAACAACACTTCACCATGCCCAAGGACTCAAAGTGCTGTATTTGCCTGGCATCCTCGGACCATGTTTGTGATGAATGTTCCATCCCATATTGCTCCAAGTCCCATTTATCCTATCACAAAATCCTCCACCAACAAATGCCTTCCCTTCAGAGCCCAATACACCCCAAATGTTGGACGATATGTCGTGGCCACTCGGGACATTGAGCCCCTGGAAGTTATCTTAGAAGACTCAGCAGCTGTTTTTGGGCCGAACCATGACACGAAACCCGTTTGTCTGGAATGTCTTTCTCCACTAAATGTATGTAAGGTCGCGAAAATTGTCTAAAACAATATGCATGTCTAAATTAATGAACTTTGTATCGCTTTTTGTGAATTATTCCGATTGAGCTTATATATTTCAGTTTATTTCATTTTCATTGAAAGTCCTGATATTAATTCCATGGAGATAACAGTTGTACCAAATCATTTTCCAATGTTATTTTAAGAGCTTCTTTAAATCTCATATTAAGTTCCTGTATATTTGAAAAAAAATTGATATGAAAAGAGGTAAAAAAAAATCAACCAAAAAATGTGTATTAGTTTAATTTTGGGACTAAAAATTTATATTCGGTATTTCGGGAATAACGATTTTGAAGGCATGTTATTGATCGTTTTATTTTTTGGCTACCCATTGAGGTTGCATTAAATATTATTGTGATTTGTTACGAAGAAAAAAAAACAGGTTTGCCTTTCCTGTTCCTGAAATAATTTGATAACAATATTGGAATGCAATTTTCCAAATCACTGTAACTCTCTAAACATCAAATTATTTTTGACACTTGTATTTAATTATATGTAGATAAAAAGGCAAACCTGTTTTTTTTTCTTCGTAACAAATCACAATAATATTAAATACAACCTCAATTAATCACCTAAAAGTAGTTACTTAATATGATCAATACTTGTTCCTACTAATTGGTTTTTTCTTTACTTGCATGTCCGATATCGAAATTATAAAAACAGTTCTGAAATGCATTGACATATAACCAAAATATATTACATATTGATTATAGTCAATAGACTTGAAACAAAAATATATCGCCGCTTAAATAGAACACTAAAATATGGTCAACTTTTTGAAATATAAAGCCAATTTTTTCGATTTGTACGCAAGATATATAAAATATAAAAACGGGTCTGAAATACACAGATATAGTGGAAAAATAAATACTAATGACATTTGTGGTTATTTTTACATTGCACGAAGATAACTGGGCGTGAACCATTAAAAATGATGAAAATCCTGATTTTCAAAAAAAGGCCATAAAGTCCAAACATCTTTTTCGAACGATATTTGAGAGGCATTTTTGGAATCTACATAAAAAATTGGACTCAAATGAGGAATTTCAGCCAAGAGACAAAAAAAAAAGACCTTAATTTTGTTACATAGTGTAATCAACAAAATATACGTCACAAAAATTTGCCAATCTTCAACTTAATATTTTAGGAATTAAATAAAGATCATTTAAAACAAAATATGAAATTAACAAAGGGTATTTCAAAGTAAAAGAAATTATAGAATGCATTGCAGGGTTCATATTTTGATTATTAAAGGCTGCGTGGATATATGCGTTGGGGCTTAAAATGATATTAATACACATTAAGCCGTATTTCCAAATCAATAAACAATTTGTCTAAGGCAGTACAAAAATGCAAAAAGACATATAAAAATGATATTTGATATATGAAAAAATATATTTCAAGAATTACAACTGAAATAGTGAATTACTTTTAAAACAAGGTTTGTTGGTTTCATCTCTAAATCACGAATGATTCCCAATCAAGGTGTCTAATAAGGCTTAACGAATTGTATCTTTGTAGTTCCATTTTAACACTGTTTTACTCTTTTCATAATTGATTTTTCCCTAATTGTAGGAGGAAAATTCCATTGATTGCCCAAGGGCTGTGGATTTCCTTTATGTAAGAACTCTGATTGCTGGGATGGACCAAATCACGCAACAGAATGTGAAATATTCTGTAATCTAAAACGGATTTCAAGATGAAGGTTAAATTTCGTCGAATGGAGTAAGTTATATGTACATATATATATATATATATATATATATATATATATATATATATATATATATATATATATATATATATATATATATATATATATATATATATATATATTATATATAATATATATATATATATATATATATATATATATATATATATATATATATATATATATATATATATATATATATATATATATATATATATATATATATATATATATATATATATATATATATATATATATATATATATATATATATATATATATATATATACTATATATATATATATATATATATATATTTATTTACTTTATATTTATATATATATATATTTATATATATAAATGTATATATCAGACATTTTTTGTTCGTTTGTCGTTCATTAAAAGTCATCGTTCGTCGTTAATTATAAATTGACTCGTTCGTTTGACGACGTTTTTTTAGAAAGGAAATTTGGTCTTGCCATTCTGGAAAAAATGATGACGTTTTTTTGGGGGCCAAAAACGAATGACGAACGATAGGAATTTCTTATTGTTGTGCGTCAATTTTTTTGTAGTTCGTCGTTCAGCGTTCGATTACAAATGAACGACTAATCAACAAGTCGGTTATATATATATATATATATATATATATATTATATAATATATATATATATATATATATATATATATATATATAATATATATATATATATATATATATATATATATATATATATATATATATATATATATATATATAATATATAATGATTAGGTTTATTCATCGTTCATTTTGTTATTAGTTCCGAGGGAAGAAGCTTGGTCTTGCACCAGAGTACGGATGCATTGCTCCTCTTCGGCTTGCCGCCATAAACATAAGAACAAAGAGCTTTGGAGTATTCTAGAGTCACTTATGGATCATGACCAAGAAAGACGAAAGGAAGAGAAATATTGGAAGATGTTTCAGGTAAATTGATAATATTAATTAAGAAATATGTGAGATTGAAGGTTTTAATATAAAAGAGATGCTCAATTTCATGGATAACATTAAAAAAATCAATGGTTTGTAAGTTCCAGAAAGTTATTCCAAATTATTAGTTCTGTTTCCATCTTAATTTCTTTTTAATGCTTGTTATTCATTTGGATTATAGAATATTAATATCAATATAAACTAACTAGTACTCATTTACAAATTTTAATTTCCCAGATAATTAAACACATTGATTCAACAGGGCTGAGGTAAAGATTTGGATTTATATGTATTGATTTTTAACATATATGATATTAGACTTGTTCAAATTTATCACTTTTCTTTAAAAACATTCAAATAGATGAGTTTCTGGTTCTCCAAGGCTTAAATAATCGACAGGAAATATTTTCAAATTTAGGCCACCGGAATGCCTGCCGCATGGGCCATTTAGGGCTGCGCCAATGAAAATTAAGTTTTATGATGATTTAGTAATCCAATGAAATTTAGAGAAAAATTTATTATTCAAAACGGGTATAACAAACAAAATTTTTCTTAAAGCAATTTGTTTTTCAAAATTTCATGTTTATTACATGATAATGTATTTTTGTAAAAGGCGTATTTTTATTTGACTGAGAGATTCCTCGTCCAACATCCGAAACCTAGCGACTCCTTAATGATTCTTACTCCTCTACAGGAGAGGAGAGGCATTGATTATCGTTTAAAAAGAAACCAAGGTGGATCTAGTCATCCAACGAGCTCATTTATTCCATTCATTTACTTTTATTCATTCTCGGTTTTTTATCAAATTATCATTCATTTACCTAAGAGAAAGGTCAACAATATATCCTTAGCCACATCTGAAGCAACACCCAATTGATTATTCATACATGAATGTTTTTCATTTCTATATATAACAATATTTAAAGAATTGTGAACTTATAAAAATACATTCGCATTGAAGAGTTAATTAACCTACGATTGAAATTATCTGCATCATAATCGATTATCGTTGCTAAAATCCCTCAAAGTTTCTTTGCAATAACTTTTTCTTTAATCATTACCATTACATGCGAAAAATATAACTATTCATTCATGTAAAAACATTCATTTTCATCTTGTACTAACAAAGGGAAAAATATTTATAAATGATTAAAATACATAACAACCCAAACTTTTCTTCTTTTTCGCTCAAAAGTATAGTTTTATCGGTCTTCAACTGATTTGCCATCAGAAGACTTTTGAAGCATTCCTGGATAACATGTTTTACCAATCAAAACTATTGATAAAATCCTATTGAAAAAAAGTTTGCATCAGTTTGATGATGGAAATCTACGGGGATAACATTCATATAATTAAACTTGTTTTTAGGTCAATGTTGTGGAGTTTTTAAGGAAGTCATGCGGATTGGGGGAGTCCTATACGGAGGAAGAGCTGTTTCATTGTGTGGGCATTCTTCGAACCAATGCATTTCATCTAGAGAATGGCTCTCCGCTCTCCATGGGACGAGCAGTTTTTCCGATATTTTCGCTCCTATCTCATTCATGTATATGCAACTGCAGATACAGGTAAATACAATTATTCTTCAAAAAGATAGTGTCGATTGAAAGTGTGAATTATCAAATATTCCTAATATTTTTGGACTAATATGGTATGTATATATATATATATATATTATATATATATATATATATATATATATATATATATATATATATATATATATATATATATATAATATATATATATATATATATATATATATATATATATATATATATATATATATATATATATATATATAATATATATATATATATATATATATATATATATATATATATTATATATATATATATATATATATATATATATATATATATATATATATATATATATATATATATATATATATATATTGTAATGTAGTACGGTATTAATTTCGATGGGCAAAAGTAAGCTCTTGGAATTCTTTGAAAGAGTGTAAAAAACAAAAGTATTATATGATAAAAACAGTAGAAGTTGACTTACACAAAAACAACACCAAAAATACTCATCACAAATTTCGATACCCGAATTTTATATCTCATTTCTCACAATGCATTTAGTGTATTCTGAGAAACACTCCCAGAAAAAAAAACAATTCCATTCAACAACAATGTGTACTTTCTTCCAATTAAGTACTATGCATTGATAATATAATAAATTGGTCCTTTTTCTATCGAAAAAAGAATAACTACATAAATCATTTGAACTCAGCATATTTATACAAGGATATATACTTTTACTAACTTACTGTTTGATGTTAATAATATTGCAATTATATAATTTTTATCTCAACTGTTATAATATAAAATATATTTCAAACCTTCATATATATGAAATTTTGCTTCAAGTTAGCATATTTTCGAAAACTTTGTATATTTATAAATGAACAATAATGAAGAAGATGCAATTCCATAGTATCAAAAAGGCAAAAAAATATTATTTTTATGGAACATAATGAATGCGAAAAAAGAGATATGGTTGTTTCAAAGGTAGAAATAGATAAAGTTTCCAAGGTATCTACAAACATTTGATGGTTTGGATTGTTTGGAAAAATAAACCTTCTTTTGAGAATGACTCTACTGTTGATATTATAAGAAAGAATTATAAAAAGTCATTTTTCTTTCGAAACTTGAGTGGCCCTGCAGAATTGGAAGAATTTGCATTAACTCATGGGATTTTAACTCTCCATGATTTAAGCACTCAAACAATTTTCCGAGATGGAAGATTTAAATTCCCTTTGTCAAGATCTGCAAAGTTCCATGGTACTCCAAAACCTTGGCATCTTAAGTTGTCAGAATTTTCTTATAATGAAGAAGTGGCAAAGATATCAAATAAATATTTAAAATTGATCGACCTCCCGGAAAACTGGAGAAAAAGCTTAACTGGTTCGCTCTCTAAAATATATGATGGGAAAAAATTTACGTCGCAGTTAAAAATATCTGCAGATTGCATCAAGTTTTGGAAGCCCTGTAAGGACTGTGGCGGATTATACAATTCCACTATTCATGCTTTTGTAGAGTGCCAGGCAGTGGGGCTTTTTAAACGATTTGTAATCCTAAATGTAAAAGGTCTTGGAAAAGAATCGGCAGATAAATACTCCAAAGCAATTATTTTATTTGGTATGGGCGACAATGCCAAATCGTCGTGTACCAAAGCCATTAGCTTCGCTATTTTGAACGCGAAGGCCTTAATTGCGAAGAAAATTACATCGTGGGACCCTCTTCATCCATACGAGCTAAGAAGTGTGCTTCTCTCGGCTGCGGCTAGGTATGGTGCGCTGGGATTGAAGATTCCCTCGCTTCAGAATGAAATATGGTCGTATGCGTCTAAGGAGGTCCAATATTATCCATCTGTATCCCTCAATCATCGCCGAACAATATTTATAATTTTTAAGTGCTTTTTAAGATGCGAATAGTTTATTCAATATTTCTTATGCAATATTTAAATGATTCGATATTGTTTATTTGTGTTTAAGTTTTATTGTTGTACAATATGTTTTAGTTCATCTCCAATGCTAAAATTTTAAACTATAATGTTTATTTGGGTTTCATTTTAACGTATTAGCTTTGGTTTTTATGTATTTATGTACATTCTGTAAAATTGAACTGTGAAATATAAAAAAAAATTTTGATGGTTAGAGCCAAAGTAAAGATTGCAATAACATAAATCGTTGTAATTTTTTGTCTTAAAATCAATTGAGGAGTCGAACATGGTTAAACGAAAGATGTGACTACAAAAGCCCAACAAGAATAATTGGTCTCTTGAGCATGATAAAAGAATAATATTATTTGCACTAGGAATCATGAAATGTTTATGTTTTTCCACAAATTTAAGTAACCGCAAATAAACAAAGAATAATGGTTTGTTTTTTGTTGTTTTCATATCAGTTCTCAGGAACCACAGATAAACACAAAAATAATCTAATGCAATTCTTTTATTTCTCAAAAAACATGTATTATTTAAATATATGCATATTCGTTATACATATATACCCACTAAAATAGATTGATTTAATTACCATTTTATAATTAGAAAGGGCTTTATAAATATATATCTCTCATGAGTGGAGTAGTTGTCAACATTGCTTTTATATTCTTAGTCTTGCAACCTTTTCGTTTATGAAATTGAGACCTTCAACTAATTAAATTTCATCGGAGCCAAAAATAGCACGAAATTGCGTTGATAAAGCATTATATTTAAAAACGATATTATTTCTTCATATAGAAAAAAAAATCCTGGAATGATTTCATTAAATTTACATTTCATGTAATTCGCTATAAATATGGTTTTGTTAATGTTACATTTTGTCTACAGATATATTAACTTAGGATTTTTCTTTGCGAACGTTAATAATAATTTAATTTATTTCCTTCATCACCATGGCATCTTTAATCTTCCAAAATCTCAATTAATGGATATTTCAACTTAACATAATAAAAATAAACTCTATTCACTTGTTTTTACAGGGTAATATTATTAAACACAATCAGACTTGTTGACGTTCATGATAATTATCGTTCGTTGTTTGAACGTTAGGAAATTTTTTGTTGTCGTTCGTCAAACAAATGAACGACAAATCAACAAGTCTGGCCCCAATAAATGAAATCCCCGATCTACACAAGCTACCAAAGGGAGCTCGATAGCCGTGCGTGTTAAGGCGTGTTCAACTCTCAATGTTGGGGCTCAGGTTTCGAATCCCGAGAGGGGATGGTCATTTTTTGGTCTACCTCATTGATAAGATCCTAGGTTCGATCGACTAATTTTAATACTATAATGCTTATTTATATCCTATCGGATGCAATTCTATCGAAACCATAAAAAGCAAAAAAAAAAAAAAAAAAGCTACCCTATTAAATAACAGGTCAACAAAAGAGTATTTTAAGCTCCAATATAGTGTATTGTAATATTATCTCGTGAATTGAGTACTAATCAATATGATACTTATTACTAAAATACCGATATACCAGTTATATGTGAAAATATACTACCATAATATAATAATAGTTCTAATTCGACCCACTAACTGATAAAGTTTTCCCTCTGCGTCCTTCGAGGATGCAAAGTTCCAAGATTCACTTTAAGTTTAGTAGGCGAAATTGCAATTAAAATATTTATATGAAAACGTATAAATAATTTTATTAAGGATTGTTTTCCTACCATTACCTTCCTGTGAAGATCATTAATATATACACCAAGTAATTTGAAGAAAATTGAGAACATAGAAAATATTTTGATTGCAATGATATTATCTCTAGGAATTCGGGACCCCTATTGATATTCTCCTTCAATGTAAAAATATACTTATTTGTTAAATAAACCTTTTTCCTTTAGGGATATATATATTTTTTTTTCTTCGGCCCTTAATTAAATACTATACCTTTGCAGTGCCTCCGGACGAAAGCAAAGAATAAAAGTGCGCGCGCAGACTGCCATTAAGTCAGAGAAGAACCTCACAATCCAATATATTTCCGTTATGTACGACACTTGAAGCGGCGGCTGGATATCAAGAAATGTTGGTTTCTTTTTACTGCATTTTTCCAAGGTACATTTACTGAATTCATATTAGAATGTTAATATCTTAACATATCTAATTTCTGATAGATGTAAATCCTCGACGGAGTTTAATTCTTATATGAGTTCCG
>CP045902.1:8574951-8577451 GCA_013387185.1 Caligus rogercresseyi
ATACATAAATTGATGCCCATAAATTGCTCATAGATTATCAAACATAAGTAGCCAATAAGAAGCACTGACATGGTCTTGGGGAGGAAATATTATATTTTAGATAAAGCAAGTATACTATGAGCCCAAAATTATCCTCATCACAATTTCTTTACTACTTTTTAAATTGTTTAATACATGGATTTTATTATCCCAGCAATATAATTTTAACAAACATTTTTTATTTTTTCAAGAAATCATGATTGCAAGCAATGCTATTTGACCATTTTGGATATATAGTTTGACAAAAACTTTTTTAAGGGATTTTATGGGTTGCAGGGATAACAAGTCCATTTATGGGAATTGGGCTCTAGTGGCTATTTTGATCTCATGATATAATTCTTGTTAGAAAATACTCATTTATTATTTTCAAATGAAGGCTGTTTATGGTGAAAAAAATATATACAATTATCAACACACATCCTTTCATGGCAGTGCCACAGTTTACAATATGAAATTACATATGGTAAGCCCCATATGTAGTTGTATTGTATTAATTATTTTATAGAAAGATCCTTTCAGCATACTTAGATTTCATATAAGATAAGTAATAATCAGGTCTTGAGCAGTCAGCACAAAAATGCGAAGAAAAATTGTGATCTGAAATTCACTGATAAATAGTGATATAATATATAAAATAATTCAATTGAAAGCCATAAAATGTGGATATCATAAAATATAGAAGTATGAGAGGTATTAAAATATCATAAGACTATTCCTGGCAGCTGCGGCGAGATATGGTTCCCTGGACCTTAGGATCCCATCTACAAAGGATGATTCTTGGACTTATGGAGCCCAAGAATCCGATATTTCCCTTCCCGTTCTCCTCTCTACAAGGACATCATCAAAAACTTTATAAAAAAAATCAAGGGTTTTAAATAATTAATGTTTTAATACGTTTATTGGAATTTTTATAATGTTTTGTCAGTTGTTAATTACCGTTTTTTCTAATAATTGTGTGTTCATTTGTGATGCTTAAATTTAAACTAAAATGTTTATTCATGATTAATTCGCATTAGCATCACTTAATATATATTCTTTGTTTTATATATATTTATATGAACTTTGTCAATAAAAAAAATATCATAAGACTATATATAAATATATATATATATATATATACATCATATTATGCAGCATAATAAGAGGAAACTAACCAACAGCCTATTATTGGTTGAGTTTCAAGAAGACGACCAAATTGTAGCTTTGTAATACATTTTTGTATTGTTGCAACATAACGCTTAATACATTCTGCAAAATTGCGATCTGTAATATAATATCGCATATTGCAAACCGATCAGATACCAAAGACTAGCAGTATTATATATTTTTCGTTGGATTAATGTTAGTTTGAATTATAAATACATAGTGAAGCCACAAAATGGAGTGTTCATAAATGGATTTTTTTTAATACTATTTATATGATAAATTAAGGTACTTCTCCTTACTAAAGGCCATCCTTCGTCCTCAACCATGAAAGACAAATCCCTTTCCATATATTATACATTTAACCTTCAGCACAATGCAATCCCATTTACCTCAATGGATACAATACCCAATTCTCTTAAAGACCTATTTACAGTAGCTCTGGCACTCTTTGAATACCAACGCTACTAATATGTATTCATAAATATATCTGTCAATAACAAACCCCCTTCATTTATATTCATAGTCAAAGAAATAGGATTTTTTCTCTCTTTTCTTCAACAAAGCATTATGAATAATTCAAATAAGAGTCTTCTAATGACTATTCCTTTTTTCATGGACGCCATCTTTTATTTTGAGTTATGTTCATGAACTGTCAATAAAAACGGGTTGATAAACATAAAGTGAATGAATGTTAATGATATATATATATATATATATATATATATATATATATATATATATATATATATATATATATATATAGATATATATATATATATATATATATATATATATATATATATATATTATATATATATATATATATATATATATATATATATATATATATATATAATATATATATATGTATATATCATAGATTATTAAAAACTTTCTTCCGCCAATTTATTTCTCGAATTTAATATGAAATCATGAAATAGATCGAGTTACACCGGCCTGTGACATCTTGAGACATTGCCCAGGAGATGGGAGTTAGTCATGATTATGTTTGAGAGCCGCATGATTTGACGCAAAAAAAAATCTTCTGGACTGAATATGCTATGCGATATGCTGCTAAAACGAAACAAACTCGATTTTTTAAGTGACTGGAGATAAAATATGGATCACATACGACAATACAAGCGGTCGTGGTCGAAACCCAGTGAATCGTCCCAAACAGTGGTCAAGCCGGGATTGACGGCCAGGATGGCTTTGCTGTGTGTTTGGTGGGATTGGAAGGGAATCATCCACTATGAGCTGCTCCAGCCAGACGCTTAATTCTAAATTCAATCACTATAAAACTTTTTATAAAACA
>CP045902.1:8582451-8593630 GCA_013387185.1 Caligus rogercresseyi
TTGCATAAAAAGTTATCTTTTTTTATCAGTATATTATTAGGTTATTTTGATTAGAAGAGTTGTATTCTTAGATCCTTTACCAATTATTGTGAGTTCAAAGTATCTTATTTTTGTTGTTAAATCTATAATTATTTCAGGGCATATACCCTTTACTGCTAAAAGCACAAACAGATGCGATAAGTCCTCACACTTCATGATAGACAGCTTACCTATATTAAAAAAGAATATTTTTGGTTAGATATAAATAAATATGATATAATAAGGTTTTATTAATATTGCATAGTTCATTAAATATATACAATAATCAAAGTATAAGGAATATAATTTTTGATGCTAACGCGTAAAAATACATAAATGAACATTATAGATTAAATATAATAATATTTAGATATCAAGCACGGAATGAAAAATGTATTTGTTAGAAGATATATGAGGACTTCAAATGACATCATCCAGGGAGCCGTGCAATAAAAGATGTTCTTATATACTATTTACAAAATTTGTTTCTCTATTTCGTGTTACTCACTTCCACTTTATATAATTTAGATTTTTGATATTTAACGATGTCACGGGTCTTGCTTCAGAGGGTTAATTTTAAACTACAATGTTTATTCATGATTTCATTATAACAGCCCCCCTTGCTCTTCTTATTTATTATTGTATAAATTATGGTATGTATGATTTTTAAATAAATGACCCATAATGTTTTTAATACTTAAATTAACCTTAAAAGTGCCAAAAATTGCCCTTTCATTAAAAAATGTCAATGCCGTTTAAAGTTATTTTTATAGAACAAGAGATTGGAACTTGTGGAACGCATTATATTAAAACAAGATTAAATAACAGATCTAAATAATGGGGAAAATAGATGTAAAGCTTACATTATCTTTTTATACAGTTCTTTACTATTTCCTTTTCAATCTTTACATGGACTCTTTGAACAATTCATTTTGTACCTGATTTTTATTACCCTACAGATCTGGAAAAAATAAACCTTGGAGTAAAAATCAAATAAGCCAAATGGATTTATGGCGGAAATATATATATTTTTCAATATCCTGATGGGTCAAGCGTGTTTGATTGCCCAATTGTCTGGATTTTTTCTTCTTCCTCCCCCAATCGTCCATTGTATATTTAATTCCTGAGATATTTTACAACATATTTACAAATTTTGAATGTGATTTTCTTTTTGATACTTTGTTATATGCTTTGCCGACTCGCTTTATCTGAGGAAGAAAATGCAAGCCCCATAATTTGAATAACAAAAAAATGTGTGAGTGATTTTATAATACAGATAGGTTTATATTTGCCAATTTATAACATCCGTGAAAATACTTTTTTAAGGAGAGGTAGAAGGTTTCTTTTATTGAAATAGAAATACCACTCAAAATGAGAATAAATCTATTGTCTTTGTTATCTGTTTAGACTTCAATAAGAAATCATCAAATGTGTTTTGCTCTTATAGCCCTCCTTAGTTTCATATATCAGCACAGGATAAGTTTATTCTGGTTTATAATACAATAAAGAGGTCATTTAATATAATTAAAATAATCTTAAAACGATAAATGTAAAATGTCTTATTATATGGAATTATCTATTATTTTTGGACGCTTAATATTGGAGATTATATATTCTCCTTTTTTCTTCATATATTTTGACTCTTGAATTTTCTATAATCACAAATTTTGGTTATAAATTCACGATTTTTCTAATTCATGAAGTTTATACTATTTTGTTTATTTCGGTGATCCATTAATAGGGATGTAGTTAGATTACTAAAAAAAGTATAATGAAGTATAATGTTAATGTATGTAATCTTGACCACATTTTTCATAATATGAGTGGTGGTTCATATATGAAAACAATTCTAAATGAAAATAGTGAAAATGAGAAAACGCATTTTTAAGTTTTTTATTCCATACAATGATGGCCGAATATTTTCAAAGCATTTTAGGACCAGTTGGTCACGTTTTAGCCCATGAATGTCATCTTTATTTCGATAAGTTAGAATGATTTTCTATCTATTGGACTTATTTGTTATAGGATTCTATTCCACATGATCCCTCAGATATGATCCCTCAAAGATAATCCCTTTTTTCATAGCCATACGAGATTTATTCCTTAGCAATTATATCATAATAATATATTTATAATTAGTTATTATAAGAGCCTGTATTGAACTAATCTAAATACTTTACTAATACAAACGAAGGAGAATTTACCGACTATATTATAGTGATGGTAACATATTTTCACATAAATCCATTTAAACTTGGATCTTTCTGAACCACACATATATAAAAATAAAATAATATATTTATAACTATAATAAATATCAAATATAAGCTGTTTTGAATATATATTAATAAAAAACCTATTTATGAGTGAAATGAGTAGATGAGTAGATTTAACACATATAAACATGTGAGTCCTTAGGCTTGAGTTATCGGTTCCTCCATCAATCTATCAAATACAAAGGATGATTTAAAAAGACAAATTGTGGTCGATAGAGAATTACATTTTAAGTAGGTGAACCACAATTTTCAGAACCATTTTTTAATAGAAGTTTTAATGATTCCATTGTTGCTCCTACTCAAAGGACAAGTATATAATACTGATTAAATAATCATAAAAACATGGAAAACGTATTTTTTTCCTTGAAGGATAATACATCAAATCTCGAATGCGATCTTACTTTCATTCATAAAATGCTTCCCAAACGCTAAAAAGCTGTTCATACATTATGGGATCGACTATTTTTGTACACACATCCTTTCAAATTGTATAGTTCAATATTTGACTTATATTACTCTTCAATCAAAGTGTTTTCACAGACAAGTATTATATTTAATAGGTTAAATAGAGAAAAACAAATAATTCCATTGGGCCTATACTCTTTTCTTATACATTTATACTGGGACCAAAATGTACTTAAGCTTCGTTGCAACATTATATATCCATAACTTTGATGAGATTCTAAAATGAATTCTTTCGCAAATCTGACCCTAGTTATAAGACGAAAAGATGTCATGCAAACACCATGCAGTTTCTATTAAGTCTGTTGATATTTATTTTATGATTGAACCAATTCTATTATACTACTCAATCAAATATACTAATTATGTGATCTGTCAAACAAAGGCGATAGTTTTGACAATATTAATAGCTAAGTGACTTGACAAGAAAACTTTCAATATACTGTATCTTTTAATTTTAATATATTAAGTTTCATGATTTCATTGTTTTTTCTTCTTTTGTAATATTATATATATATATATATATATATATATATATATATATATATATATATATATATATATATATATATATATATAATATATATATATATATATATATATATATATATATTATATATATATATATATATATATATATATATATATATATATATATATATATATATATATATATATATATATATATATATTATATATCAGCTTTCTTATTGCTTAATAATCCGATAGCCGACAAATAAGATTTAAGGATAACTACAGGGATTTTTTTCTTGAATGTGATTGGTTGAAAGAAAGAAGAGCAAATAATAAATAATAATAATAAATCAATTGACATTATACGAAAAAAGAATACAATTCTGGACAAAATTATTGTCTCTTCTCCTCGATCTATGTCATTTGCGAATCCTTGGATGTAATCCTCAAATATTATTATACTAATCCTTTAATAACGGTTAGATTATTTGTTTAAACTTTATATTGTTTAAAAGGTTATTGATGCAATTAATTCATATTAGATATATTAAAACCTCCATAAGAGAGAGAGAAAGAAGGAGAGTGGAGGTGTCCACAACATTATATTTGCTCTGACCACTTTGATATATATATATATACATATATATAATTTGAAATGCTTCAGTTTTCTTATTGTTTCAGAATCCGATAGCCGACATTAGATAATAGGATACACAAAAATGTATCCTTAGATATATTCGGAGAATTACAAGTATTGAAACGGATGTTTTACAGAAAACTATTTTTTAATAATATAAATTATAACCATTAGATATTTTATTACCGTTTAGTACCAATTGAAGTTTCGTTGAGTTAGGTTCAATCTATGAGCTAAATAAACAAACAAGTTGCAAGAGTAATTTACATATTAAAGAATAAAACAAGCCCACCCGTAAATTTTGTACTCTGAGTAAACGGAAGATAGGTTTATCCAGACAGAGACTATTATAAGAGACCAACAAAAATGACGATATACATTCTGTCAAGAAAGTACCGGGAATTGTCGATTAAAACAACATTTTTACATTTAATCATCAAAATTATTGGGTCGCCTTCAAAATAGGCTCCATTTGCTCCAATACATCTATGCCAACGGCACTTCCAATCATCGAAACATTTTTTATAGGCGCTTTCCGGGATGGACTTTAGCTCTCGCGCCGAATTTTGTTTTATGGCTTCAATCGACTCAAAACGGGTGCCACGAAGGGGCAATTTTAGTTTTGGGAAGAGGAAAAAGTCGCAGGGAGCCAAATCCGGCGAATACGGTGGTTGCTGAAGCACGTTCGTTGAGTTTTTGGCGAGGAAGTGAGTCACAATCGTAGCTCGGTGAGAAGGCGCGTTATCGTCATGCAAAATCCATGAGTTGTTCGCCCACAAATTTGGTCGCTTCTTACGGATACGCTCACGCAAACGTTTCAAAACGCCTAGGTAATACTCCTTGTTTACCGTCTGACCCTCTGGAACGAATTCGTAGTGCACCACACCACGGATATCGAAGAAAACAATGAGCATCACCTTCATTTTCGAGCGGCTTTGGCGTGGTTTTTTCGGTTTCGGCTCATTTTTTTCCTTGAAGTCTCTGTACCACTGATATGCACGAGTTTTCGATAGAGCATTATCACCAAAGGCCTTTTGCAACATTTTCAATGCATTGGCACACGAAAATTCATTTGCAACACAAACTTTAAACAAATTCTTTGCTCAACGTAATCACCCATAGTAAAAAATCGGCACGCACTACTGACATCGACTGACTTAAACAGCTGTTGCAAATACACTAGTTGACAGATCCCGCTCAAGCTTGGCATAGTAATTAAGGACAGTAGTACCAACCTAGGAAAAAAAAATTTTACCTGCCTCATTGCCCCGCCAGATTTAATCGACAATTCCCGGTACTTTCTTGACAGAGAGTATTACTTAAAACCAGAGATAATGATATAATAATGATAGCAATAACAACACATTGCAGAATAACCTTTTGCTCCTTGGATGAAAGCAGGTTTAGTGAAATGTCAATTACTGCTTAACATTCAGCCACTGCTTCATTGCCTTCAGAGAATGAAAAAGTGCCCAATTACGATTATAATTTGCGAAAGTTACTCTCATTTTTGCAAGAAGAAGAATTATGAGGTTCTTTGTTTGGTGTATTGTATATATGTATGTGTTGAGGCGAATTATGTGCATATAAGTGAGTTTGAAGCCTAACGAGAGCTATATAGAGCTTCAGAGATTTTTTCCCCTCTTCATAACTCTATAACTGTAATTATGCGTCTATCTTGTTTTCTAGATAGAATAAAATGTAATTGACCATTTTGAGTTGCACCTTGGAGAGAATAATAATATTCTGTTTAAATACTTTTTAGAAATAGCGGGCCTGAAATTTGTGTTTATTTTAAAAATACCTTCCTTTTTGGTTAAACAGAAGGAAAAAATACGTAATTAAATATATCTATTAATCTGTGAAAATAGTTACAAAATCTTTTGAAACATTTAGATAATGATCAACGTTTGTCATCCGCCACAGAGTTCTTTCATCCTGCTTATATCATAAAAGAGGCCATATGAAAAAAAAAACAATGTACAATATAACAATTCTTAGCAGATCATCAAGAAAATATATAATTCATGAGCTTAAACCTTTTTGCATATCTTTTGTATTTTGGAATTTAAAAAATAAATATGTTATTTTGCTATTCCGTGCTAATTGAAAAGAATATAAAGAACAAAAAACAATAGTGATTGTATTCGTAATAACACATTTCAAAATATATAAAACATCCAGGATCAGTCGTCCAATAAAAGAATTATATGAGATACTAGAACGAAACCAAAAATAAGCATATAAAAATTAAGGTACAAATTAAACATTTTAGATATGAGTGGTACCGCAAATTTGGTTTACGCTGCGTTTCATCACTTTATGTAGCAGATGATCCATTGGATATTCTTAAAATATGCTTGATTGTAAATATATTTATTTACGTTATATACATATATATATACATATGAGTTATCAGAGCAATACAAAGTCGTGGACTACCTCCACTCTTTCTCTCTCTCTCTCTAATAAATGTTTTAATTCATCTACATGCGAAATAATTCCATCAACAACCTTTAACAATTTAACTTATAATAATATAACCGTGAATATAGAAACATATTCACACTCATTACCTCCACCGAAGGAGGTATTGTTTTCACTGGCGTTTTGTTGGTGGTTGGTTTCTTTGTCAGCAGGATAACTCAAAAAGTACAGAACGGATTCGGATGAAACTTTGTGGAGTTGTTTGAAATGCCAAAAGGAACAAGTGATTAAATTTTTGACATCTCTGAGTGCTTCTTTAAGATGCAAAATGAGCTAAATACTATACATATTTCAAGTTAGCCTACTCTGCCAATAGATTCGCTGTGCTGTGCTCTCAAGAGGAGAGCACAGCACAGCGACATCTATTGGCAATGACAAAAGACCAAGTGATTCATTTGGGGGGATCACGGGGTCTGCACTCTCTGAGTCCTCTAGTTATAAATTCCAATTCAAAGGCTCTTTAAGGTCTTTAATCCTATATGTAATTTCCGTTTTTCTTCAATTAAATATTTAAAAAAAGAAAATGCTCCTTCCCAAAAGCACCATATAAAAGCAATAATAAAAACTTTCCATAAGCACACTTCCTTTATTCATCTGAATAAAGGCATTTTAAATCTTTTATATTACAAACGGGTTCCCGTCTTAATCGTAGTTTGTATTGTTAGTCTTTGATATTTTTGTACTTTTGAATTGCCTTAAGAATCCAGACACTCACCTCAAATAGCCCGTAAAATTGTTTGACTAATTTATGTTTTTTTTTTAACCTTTTCCAAAAGTCAAGTCCCTTCCTTTCATTTTATGTTGCTTATTATGAAACGCGATCTAAGCGATGAGTCATTCTTCTTAATTATATTCCGTCATTCCGTAAGTAAATATATATATCTAGAGATATTATAACTATGCTCACGTCATTAGATGGGTATCACAGTGTACAAAAGGGATATGATGTGTAAATATATTTAGTGAAAGAGTAGGAATTGAATAATATGTTTATACCCAAAGATAATAGATAATACAAGATGCGCAGAACGCAATGTTTAGATTCCTCTGATTAGAAAAGAAAAAACTGAAACGTCACACATGACGTAACATTATCGATTTCTTATGTTTTATGGCATAAAATATATATATTCCCTTTCTTTTATCTCATTATCTTTCTGTCTGTTTGGTAGAAAGATAACTACTACTTTTATGGACTAATGAAAATATAAATAATCAAACCTTTTCAGATGTTAATAAATTGGCTGAGTTTCGCCTGAAAATGGAAAATCTAATGCAAATACATATTATTAAACCAATTTCTTTTTTTACTGAAAATCATGTGAACGTAGTTACACAAGAGTCATAACATCTATTTTTATATGCAATTATATACGAGGTTGTGTGGCTTCCTCGATATTAGTCCACCATATTATTATGTATTATTGTTATTTATTTTAGATGGTGGTAGTAGTATTAGATATACAGCCTAATCGTCTAAGTGATGACGTCAACTTTTATATTTTTTATTGGAAATATCCCTCTTTGTTTACATGAGTTCTGCCCCCCCCCCCCCCACCCAGTTTATAACCAATAACCATCATATTTATCATTAAGTAACTTACTTTATCTGTTGAACAAATGATGAAACAAAATTTTATTCCCTGAATGTGCAGCAGTTGTTTTATTATATATTAATATTGGAGGATTACATCCATGGATTCGCAAATGACAAGTATCGAGGAGAAGCGACAATAAGTTTTTTTTCCAGAATGGTATTCTTCTTTTGCATAATGCCAATTGATTGATAAATATTATTATCTTTCAACCAATCACATTCAAGAAAAAATCCCTGTTTATTATCCTTAAATCTAATTTGTTTCTTAATTATATACACAACTTGTTTGTGAGGAAGCATTAAGTTCAGTAGAGGGCTCCTGGATTCTCAATGTTGAAAGCGTAGAAGGGGTTTGACCTCCCCCGAGAGGATGGGAAAAGTCATTAGTGATAGATATCATTGAAATATATTTTGTTGTTATGGTTAAATTAAAGAAGTTATCTCATAATGATCTGATATGACAATAATAATGAATTGGATCGAACGTTTAAAGGAGTAAATATTCTTTAAGTTTTTATAACTTTCAAAATAGTAACACTCGCATATTTGGGGGCCTAGGCGCCCATATGTTCGCCTTTCGGGTATGGCATAGGTTTTGGAGCTAGTTTGTGAGTGAAACAGACCTTAAGAATATAAGAGAGGAGAGAGAAAATAATGTTCTGTTTTGTACAAACATTCCTCATAAAAGTTTGACTTTGTATAAAGTCACATGAGATGCTTTTTTCTTTTTCTATTTCTGTAACTCCTCCTCCTCCTTTTCTTTTTCCTCTCTTTACCTTGAAAGTAGTAGTCAAATCAGACAAGGTCTAATTCCCCCCCCCCCATTTCTGGTCCCATCACTTGTGCAAATAGTTTTTATAGGTCCGTCTTGACCAAGGATTCCATAGGTGTCCTTCAAAGCTCAAATCTGACCATAATGTGGGAGGAGATAGCGTGCGGACATACAGACGGACAGAGATCGGTGAATTATTATATAGATTAAAAATATATGATCGGCTCTAATTGACCATTTCGCATACCTTTTGTACACACTGTGCATTAATTATATGCTTTTATGTTTCATTCATATCATCTCTCATGCGATGCCGTCGAACCAAATGGACAATAACACGCAGTTTAAATTCTTATTCCTTTAGTTGGAAGGGCTCAAAGATGTATTAATGGATTAGTCCCACAAATAATTGAATGTTTCAATACAATTCATTTGATCATATATATATTCGCTATGGATTTATGACCCCAAACAAATAATTAAATAATCAATAAATCATACAGTAACTTTTATATAAAAATGGTATTATGTTAAATGCATCTTTTCCAAGCATGTATCTAAAATAAATACTTATATAGCCAAATATATCATCTTTGACCCTTACTCTTAAAGTGAATCTACAAGAAGCTACATAGAAGCCATATCGAATGATTTGAATATAAAATATATAAAAGAGTATACCTTATGCACAAACAAAACCATAATAATTTCTTTCATGTCTTGAATGAAACGTGAATGTGTAAATATTTATTTGCCAAAAAAACACACACTCGTGAGGAATTGAGTAAATAGCTACACTAAATAGTTTTTCATTAAAGAAAAAACTGATTTATCCAATGACGGTAGTATTTTCCCTTATAGAACAATATTTGTGATTTGAAAAGAAGAACAAGGAATCTTTGATATTGCATACTTATATGTGCCCATTTTAAAATAAATATCGTACTATTTTGGTAGTACCGCCGCCTGGGAAGTTATTCTTACTCATTTTTTCTGTAAGGTCGATAATATGAAATATATATTATGTTTTGAAGCTCAAGAAATTGGATTCTTATTATTAGCTGTTTAAATAGATTCCGCAAATCATAAATAAACAATCGTGGCCTTAAAGCTCATTGAATTATATCGCAAATACTGAATACTGATATAAAAACATATTGAATTTACTGATATAAAAAATATGTAAAAAATAATATTCGAATTAAACCCAATGTAGAACAATACAACTCTTGTATAACAATAACAAACACAGAACAAACTTAAAACTTACTGCCCATAAACCGTAAAGGACCACCACCCCCCGGACTAGCACCCCACACCACACAATCAACCTCGGACATTCACCCCCTTGCCCAATTTACTCCCGTCACTAATATTTATTATCCCTTAAAGTCCACTATGAAGGTTAGCTATGTTTTTCTTTTGCATTATGTGTTGAAAACTATGTTCTTAATATCGGTCATTTAAAACATATCACCCGATATGAGGAACATATGGTTTTAAACACTGATGCATTATTGTCATAAAGAAAATTAGTTATCTCCATAGTGGACTTTCAGAGATATAAATATTAGTAACAGCGGGTTAAATGGCACGGGGGGTAAATGACCGGGGTGATTGTCTAGTGGGGGGGGGGTGGGTTGTCCTACACTCTTATAAAACAAATATGAATAATCTAAGAAAATAAATTGATAACATTCACCACTTTGAATTAAATATTGCTCCTTTAACTCAATCCTATACTTAACTATAAATCATTTACAAACTCTATGTAAAACTTTAAGGCACTACTGACCGTTTCAACAGACTCTGAGAGACTTTTTGAATGCTAAGGTCCAATTATAATACGAATAATGATGATAATTCATGAAAATACCAATTACATATCAAATTATTGCATTATTAATAGCAAATTATCATCATGATGATGAAAAAGAACCCGAATTCTCTGTCTCTGAGGAAGAGAGGAGATATGAAATAAGCATCAGCCTTTAAGTAATCTCGTATGTAAATGAGTGATATAATTGGACCTCGTGAGCGGCCATTTTCTTTTTTTCCCCTCTCTCTCTCTTTCTGACTTGTTGTTATTAAATTATGAGAGTCAGTTTATAGCGGGGGGTACTTATATTTGGAATATATAAAACGATGTTGAGGTGATGAAGGTGGTGAGAAGCGGGGAATAAGAAGAATGCATTTAACGTAATTGTAAATGAAAATTATAATTTATGATTTTATAATATAACTGTTATGAGCTAAACCACAGTTTTAGACTATTTATTATTTGTTCAAGTGTTATGTTTTATGTCATGTATATATTGATTTATAACTTGTCAACATTATTTAGTATTATATAATATTTGTATTCTGAAACTTGTTTAACACTTTTATATGTCCTTATTGCAGCTATATATTTTGGCAGTAGTCTAATTTTAAACTAACATACTAATGTTTATTAC
>CP045902.1:8598730-8603730 GCA_013387185.1 Caligus rogercresseyi
CCTTACATTTAAAACAAAGAAAGAATATACAATTGAATTTTATGTGTCAAATTTCCTGAATGAAATTTAAGAATTGAAATGTAAACGTATTTAAAAAACAACTTAAAAACATCAACATGAGATCCCTCTTATTCTTTTTCCTTCTTAAAACTATAAAGAACCCTGGTAGGAGCTGTTATTTAAAAAATGGTTGATGCCTTTGATTTTTCTGCGGCCTTTGACCTTTTGGAAGCAGATATACTTCTGGCCAAGCTCCAATGGATGGCGGGGCCCACCAAAAAGCTGATGCTCAGCTACCTAACAGGAGGGCGACAGCAGGTAAATGGGAAGGCCAACGGTCCAATTTCCTGAACAAAAAGTACGGTGTCAGACAGGGTTCTGTGCTTGGCCCCCTACTTTTCATTCTTCTCACGGCTGACCTACCTGATTACCTGAGAGTAGCTGTCAATCCAGAAGCTCAGCTTGAGGTACTGCTATATGCTGACAATACTTCTTTTGTCATCTCGGCTCCATCCTAGGAACAGGTCGACTTCGCTATGGGCTCGGCATCGAAGCCTTGGAGGCGTACTCTAATATCAATGGACTCCACCTTAACGTTGGGAAAACCCAAACGTTACGTCAGGGTGCTCTAGACACTCCTTTGACCGATACACTCGACCTTCTGGGGGTAACTGTTAGCAGGAACCTGACATTTGGACCCCACCACGAAAAAATTATTCAGAATGTCAGGAAACGAATCGGAGTCATTTCCGGCTCTGCACTACGGTATCGCGAGGGCCACTGCTGACCGAGATAGCTAGAGCCATTGTTATCGGGAAACTTCAGACGTCTGCTTGGGTGACTAGAAGTGCAAAATTCTCGTCTGCCGCTGAACCCCCTCACACCCCTACAATGTGGTGACGATCTCATGAATTTGTCGTAATATCTTTTGTTCCAAAGCAAACTATCTTTCTCAACTTTATACGTTTATTTGTGACTCGCTATGATGCTTCCAAAAACAAAGTATGATGTATATTTAATCTTATGACCTCTGTTGCGATTGGACGGGCGTTTTATTATACTCCGATAACAATACAATCGTATATATTATTTGTTGTTGCAAATCTGGTTTCATCTGAGTTACAGGGTGATTCACTTAAATTGAGACTCACATATTACAAACTACAATATTTGTATTAATTTTACACAAATCATTTTTATAACCAAATGATAGCACAATGTGTAATTTACAAAATGTATTTCATTAATTTTCACATATCCTTCTTTGGAGACAACACAGGCAGGAATCTCTTCCTCAGACAAAGAGGCCCCGGCCTGAATCAGCTTCTTCTTTAGAATCTCCACCGATGGCCAGGACTTGCTACACACCCTTGTCTCCAGAATGGACTATATTCCAAAGTCCATTGGGTTTAGATCTGGGGAGGAGGGAGGCCACATGTTTTTGGACCAAAAGTCTGCAAACATATAAGTGCAGAAGCTTTGAACCAACTTGCTGGTATGGGATGGAGCTCCATCTTGTTGGAACAGTAAAAGAGCCGTAGGATACTCTCTTTGTGCCCATGGGACGACCTCCTCTGAAAGAAGATCCAGGTAACCGCCTGGTCGATCTTCACGCCCTCCTCGACAAAGATAATTGGGGCCTTCTTCCCGTCCGACGTCACTCCCGCCCAGTCCATGACTGAGGGTGGCTTTTGCCTTATGAAGAGAGTCCTCAGCTGCACAGGGATGTCTTCCTTTTTTCTAGATCAAACCCGGTCATTCTGACTGTTGTGGGTGGCCTGGACCGTGAAAATCTTTGTCTGAGGAAGAGATTCCTGCCTGTGTTACCTCCACCGTGAGGAGGTTCAAAGCTGTAGTGAAGTCCAAAGGAGGATATGTGTAAATTTATTGAAATACATTTTGTAAATTACACATTGTGCTATCATTTTTTTTTAAAAATATTGTGTAAAATTTAATACAATATTGCAGTTTATAATATGGGAGTCTCAATTTAAGTGAATCACCCTGTACATCAGTTAGGTTATGAATAAGTATCATAGTATTAAATTTACTCAATCCAACATACGATATTTTCCTTTAGGTTTACATTTTGATATTCCTCATTCGGGAGACGAATCTGCGCCCTCGACATTGAGATTTGAACAACCATCCGCACTGAGCAAATTGCTTCCTTAATAATTATTCAATACTAATGGAGTAGAAACGATCTTGCATAATGATAACGTTTATTATTTGAAAATAGTCGTTGGGCCGAGACATATCTATACTAAAGTATAAGCCTGGTAGACAAATTACCCTTTCTCCAAATTTTGACTTGCTAAAAAATAATAATTTGATGTTCGGACTCAGAACACCCCCCAAATTTTTTTAATCAGCTTATATCATCTGATGTTTTGTTTCGGCTGTTAACAAATGTTATTTTTCAATATTCACAAATTTTTTTATGATATAATAATAGTCGAATGTGATTAATAGGTAATAAATTTTGCAGGGCTTTATGATCATACTTCTAATTTAAAATAAGTATACCACAGGCGTTATAATTATATTGATAGAGAGTTTGAGTATCAATTTTCGGTTATAATGATATTGAAGATGACTTTTTACATTATATCTATTAAATATAGATTTACAATCTTATAAGAAAGTATTTCTTCTTTTGCTTAACGCAGAGGGAGTAAAAAATATTTATTATTTTTAATAGACAATCTGTCTTTCCATTAAATACAATCACCAACCAAGGCACAGGATTTGTCCATATGTTAAATATTATACGTTACATTAATAAACGTTATTTCAGTACTTGTATAGCGAATGCATCTTTTGATCTGCGATCATAATATTTCTATTTTGTGTTACGTATAATTGTATTAAACCCAATTGTTTCATAATATGCTTACATGGAAGTTGAGAAAATAACCATAAATTAAGGCTAAAGCATCTAATCTAATGATTTAGAATTTGAAAATGTATTCAAAGATATCAACATATAACATATAAAAAATGCAGTATCTTCCTAGAGTTTGAATTATCATATTTTAAAGTTATTTAGATATTTATTTGATACACCAAAATAAAGTACTCTTCAATGAAAAAAAAAAAAATAATCTACAGACAGTTAAAGTGATGTCAAAAGTAAAAAACCTTAATTTTATTATGTTCTTCCAATCATAATCATTTTAATTCAACTAAACATATTCTAATCGCTGATTGGATGAACATGAGTTCTAGAGATAATTGAGAGGAATACATCGTATCAGCTCTACACTTCTATGAAAATACTTATAAATCATAAATTATAATCTTAAACCCCCCCGTCAAGAATAAGTTACTTCCCATGGCATGCAAGGAAGGAGTAAAAAGGGCTCAAAGTTCTTGGGGATACGAACCATCTTTATATGTTCTTAATTGCAAATAATATCCATCTAGATAAATTTGTTATAATCAGCTGATTGATATTTGATTCCTTGTTGGTCAAAAACATATTTCCCCAAGTTTGATATATGATCTCCTCTTGTAATGTCTTAAATATTTTGCCGGTAAAACGTTCCGGATATCTTGGGCTAGCTTTCACCCCGATGAAAGGTCAAGGTCTTCGGGTACTTATGATAGTCCCCACTTTAAACTTATTGATAATCCTATGTGTACTTATATATATAAATAATAAAATAATATATATATATATTATAATATATTATATATATATATATATATATATATATATATATATATATATATATATATATATATATATATATATATATATATATATATATTATATATATTATATATATATTATATATATATATATATATATATATATATATATATATATATATATATATATATATATATATATATATATATATATATATATATAAGGGGTTCGATAGCCGTGCTTGTTAAGACGTGTTCAAGTCTCAATGTTGGGGGCGCAGGTTCGAATCTCGAGGGGGATGGTCATTTTTGGTCTACCTCATTGATAAGATCCTAGATTCGATAGACTAATTTTAATACTATATTGCTTATTTATATCCTGTCGGATACAATTCTATCGAACCATATAGGCAATATATATAATATACCTATACATATATATAATATCCACATTTTGTGAAAATCGATAATAACAAATATGTCGATAAATGCCATTGGCCAAAGATGGTCAATATTTTATTATTATTAAAATTATGAAATATGTCAAATTAAATGTACAATTGCCTAAAGGGAATCCTATATACTAAAAGAGATGACTTTGATATTCAATTTAAAATTTAAAATATTTATACCATGACAAGGAGTAATTCCCCTCTATTTATACACTTTCATTTTTATTATGAAGCCCCTTAATACCTTTCCTATTTTATTCGAGTCGATTTGATTCCTACAAAAAGGATCACTTTAAAGCCTCTAATCCATGGATTTTTTTTATTCCGTTGAGCTTAACATAAACTTGTTTATAAACATTACATTTCTGATTGAATAAATTAATGTAAGGATAGGCCTGATATGATGAAAGATTATTTTAACTCCTATACATAGATACAATAAGAATGGTTGCAGAGTAATTTGATCGCGCGGTAAATTCCTCGCAGACCTTTTTATAGCCGTTTTTTTGTATTGGGTATTTACCTCAAATGCTCTTTTATAGTTAGTTAATTACCTAGTTCTTCCATTTTTCGTAGGCATTTTTTGACGTGAAGCTTTTTAGTGGTCAAGCATTTACCTCGTTCTTCTTTTCTCGTGGGTAATTTTTGTCGCAAAGCTTTTTTGTAGTGAAGCATTTTGCGCAATATTTTTAATACTCTGTAGACCTAATCTTGCGTGCTCAGTCGGGGGGTTTAATAATACCACTGCATTCTTAGAGAGAAAAGACATGCGGTCTAAGAATTTTGCATACCTTAGCCTCGGGTTTCCCGCCGGAGTGATAAGGGATTGAGTCGACCGCCGACTCTTATTAAGGTAGAAACACCTGCAAAGATTTATTTATACCCAAATTT
>CP045902.1:8606230-8626633 GCA_013387185.1 Caligus rogercresseyi
TGACAGTCCATTGTCTGAATATTTGTTTACTTGTTTGTATGGGAATAATATTTTATATTATTATTATGATACACTACTTGAGTAATATTATTGGTATGAATAGTACTATTTATATATTACAAGTATATGTCTAAGTAGTCCACAATATTCAAACACATAAAATTTTGTAGTGCATTTATTCGATTGCAAATGTTAAGAAATCTCAATTTTATGGACCTTCTTAAATAAATCTTGGTTCGGTGAACTTATTCGAATATTCTATAATTCTATTCTCATCCCCACAGAATGAATTCCACAGATCCAAATAGGCAAAAAACGACTCTAACCGTCGAGATATGACAAATGCTCTGATATCCTGTATTGTTCAATATCAAATAATGAATTAAGATTTGACAAATAATAATAATGATATAACTTTGAGCCCCTTTCATGATTGCTTGCATCATATTTCCTAAGGGAAAGCTAGAGGCATCATCTATCGAGTCAGCTTTTATTTTGCATTTTAATACACATAACTCCTATGTTTTCCGAAAACAAAGAACTTGTCTATATTATTAATGACATCATGATATAATTTGATGAATCAGACACTTCCCCCAGTAAGTATGTAATACAAATAATGGGAGTGAAGCAAATTCCTTAAGAGGTAGAAAGCAGATTTGGATGTAAAATATACTACGATAAACGCTATATGTTTACTTTCCCTTCACAAGAAATGATTCCTTCAAATAAAAAAGAAAGGTATCTTGGAGATGCTTGAAAATAATGTATTCTTAGGTTTAGATGTCTTTTCATTTGCCGAGTAAAAACGATCCCTAGTTTTTACTTGTTAAAATAGTAAATGACGTTGTTAATACATTGACAACAACAAGATTGTCCAGGGGAATAGTTGTAGGAGGCTTTATGGTCCAAGGATGTATATAAACATTATTATAGAATAAATGTTTTTATATTCATTTGAAAAACAACTCAACTGTTTTTCAAGTATTTTTGATATGAATCGCTATATCGAGACTATATTAATTAATTAATATTGGAAATCTTCTATAAATATGTACAATATAGGGATTATATACCAAGTGCAAACTGGATCATATAAAATTATAATATGAATAGATATAAAAATTGATTAAATTGTACCCCATATTTACACTACTGCTTATATATATTAGCATCTTCAGCTTTTTCTGATTGAAGCCACCCTTAGAACAAATACACTTTAACATAATTAAATCGAAATACTAAGAATGAATTTTTTGATGATAGGGATATCATAATTGGATTTACATTTTTGTCTAATATTTAACTAATTAATATATGAAATTTTCTATAAATATGTACAATGTAGGGATTATATAAGTGCAAACTGGATCATATAAAATTATGATATGAATAGATATAAAAATTGATTAAATTGTACCCCATATTTTACACTACTGCTTATAATATATTAGCATCTTCAGTTTTTTTCTGATTGAAGCCACTCTTAGAACAAATACATTTTAACATAATTAAATCGAATACTAAGAATGAATCTTTTGATGATAGGGATATCATAATTGGATTTACATTTTTTGTCAAATGTATATACCTATATACAGGGTTAGGCAGAATTAGTGAACCATGGAAATAAGGCAATAGCTCCCAAAATACGCAATTTAGAAAATATATTATTTTGTAAATTTGGTTGACAACAAACGACTTTAAATATTTAGCACAAAATTATTTCACGTGTCAACCAATTGCACGAACTGAAGCAAAAAGTCTCTTGCAGCTGTTACGCACAATCTTCTCGGTAATTTTGTTCCAGGCAGCCTCAGCTTCGGCTATCAGCTGGTTTTTGTTGGCCCTTGTTTCAGCATTGGCCTCCCTCTTCACCATCCCCTAGATGGCAAAGTCAAGGGAGTTGCAATCAGGAGATGAGAGACGCCAAAGCTCCTTGCTCCAAAAGTTGTAAAAATTGGCTGCATATCAGTCCTGTACAATCTTTGTAGTATAGGTCGGAGCTCTGTCTCCACCCAACTCTTCATGGATCCACGGGAATACTTTAGTCTTCAGAAAGTCCAAGTACACAATCATGTTGATTTTAACACCGTCTGGAATCCAGATCAAGGGTAAATTTTACTATGGAGGCCACTGCCCCTCCCCCAGACCATCACAGATGCCGGCTTCTGCATCCGGTAGACGTTTCTGGTATCTCTGGAATCTGGAGGCATCCCTGAATAATATACGATCATTCTGAGGATTGAACTTATTTGTGGTGTCGAAAAGTTTATCCTCATAGAAAATCACAACGACACTTGGGTTGTCTGTGTACCATTTTAGCAGTAACTTTGATCTTGCCTTCCTCTTGACCCTGGTGGCCTCATTTAATAGATGCATCTTCCTGTACTTGAACGGCTTTATGACAGGCCAGCTTTGACCACCCTCACGGAGCTTCGCGAAGGCCCTCGCAGATACGTCGTACTCCTGAGCCATCTTATTCATGGAGCTGACGGGTTACGAAGTATCTTGCCGGCGACGGCCTTAGTCATCTTTGGTGTCTTCACTGATCACTTCTTTCCTTGTCCAGGACTCTTTGTGGGTTTGTCCGTGTCTTTGATAACTTTTTTGTTGCGCCAGATGAATGTACGGCTTACCCAAAGCATGTTCATGATAGCCTTGTGGGACTGGACATAGTCCAACAGATTGAGGACTGCCGTTCGCTTGCTTTCAATGTCCATTTTTTTTTCAGTTATGAAAACAACAAAGCAGATGTAAAAAGGTTCGTGTCACATAATTTTATATCTTAACAAAATCTCTCAGAGTTATATTAAGGAAGATATTGCACTTACAATCCGATGTTTCACTAATTCGGCCTAACCCTGTTTGTATATATATATATATATATATATATATATATATATATATATATATATATATATATATATATATATATATATATATATATTATATATATATATATATTATATATATATATATATATATATATATATATATAGGGTTGTTCTTATTTTTCAATGTTTGAAATGTTAGCGACTTTGAGCATTTTCTGTTTCTTGGTGATAAAAGAAGACGACATACAAAGTTTGAACAAAATCGGTCAACATTACGAGGTCGCGCAACGAGGTCAAAGTTTTAAAATTTAGTAAAAATATAGTTTTCCGCAAATTTCTTCAAAATGGTGGACGTTACAGACTTCAATAATAATTATTAATTTAAAGGAAATCTAATTTACTACCAGACGTATGCTTAATGTTTTTATAAAACAAAGTTTCAGTAAAAACAAAGCAAGAAAGGGAGTGAGTATTGTTAGCTTATTTCATAGCTTTTTTGTATCAATTAACTTCACTCGCCTGTAGAAGATGACTTGTTCGCTTCAGAGTAAAATAGTACTTTTAAGTTTAGTAAAACTTTAGATGATAAATCCAAAAATGACCTTGGTTACATTCTATCAGTTCAGAATTCAGTACAATCTGAGTTTACATCATATGATTCAGAGCCTGTATTGACCTATAAGAAATCGATTATGAAAAAAATAAATAATAATTTGTTTCTTAGATTTGCGTCAAGGTATCCTCTCAAATTTTACTTTGTCTCTGACGCATACATAATCCATTATATGCGTCATTTTGTACGCAAAATAGGCTTTTTTTAATGTACATATAACTCTCTACTTATTAACCTCACATGATTAAGTACACCAAAATATTAAAGCTGGTTAACCAAGCTTTCATTTGATATGTTTGGTGTTCTAAAAATCGCTATACTTTAAGAGATATAAGCAAATACGTACTGTCCCCCAAAATTGTCTTTTGATATGAGAATATACGATTACCATCTGGTAACTGTGTTAGTGTTACCTGGATAGAAAGAGAAAGAGAAGGGAGGGGGGTATTTTTCCTCCCTTCTCTCCTTCTTTTTTTCTTGCTATCCAGGTAACACTAACTTGCGTTGCCAAATGGTAATCGTATATTCTCATATCAAAAGACAATTTTTGGGGACAGTACGTATATATATATATATATATATATATATATATATATTATATATATATATATATATATATATATATATATATATATATATATATATATATATATATATATATATATATATATATATAATATATATATATATATATTTATATATATATATATATATATATATATATATATATATATATATATATATATATATATATATATTATATATATATATATATATATATATATATATATATATATATATATATATATATATATATATATATATATATATATATATATATGTATATATAAGGAAACGACTGGGACATTTTTTTCGCCGGGACTTCATTATATTTTCGTTCCTACGTCATTTTGAAAGTGACAACGTTTTTTTAGAAAATAATTTCCAAAAAAAAAATGACGACGTTTTTATTTATTAATAGAGATTCCCAAAAAAGTGACGACGTTTGTTAGAAAAAAGAATTCCTACAAAAAAAATCTGGAAAAAAGTGACGCCGGGCCGGGACTCGGGCCGGATACCCGGTCGTTTCCTGATATATATATATATATATATATATATATATATATATATATATATATATATATATTATATATATATATATATATATATATATATATATATATATATATATATATACATATATATATATATATATACTATATATATATATATATATGTATATATAAATATATACATATATGTATATATTATATATCGTTTGTATCTTGACTGATCCAGTCATTTATACTTAATGACTTTACATTATTTTCAAGATTATTTCACAGTTACTTGACTTTACATGAACTCCAACAATAAAAACATGCAAAAATATAGTACAATACTATGTACGAAAACTTTTCACATATATGATATGAATCTCTTGTTTTCTTCTTCTTATAAGTCCTTACATAACTTTCAATATTCTGACTCTCGTTGCATTAAAGTAATTGTATTTGAAGTAGGCAATGAGATCTGTCGAGCTCAGCAAAGAGAACGTGTTAAGATATCGGGAGATATGGACTATATATTTTGTGAGGTCATAATAGTATATTTATTTACATACTTATCAGAATTAAGATATCAGAGTATAAGAAATTTACTTCTTTCGGAGATATTTGTTTCAATTCTCATATAATGGCTAAAGTGTTTGTTTGCTTTAACAACTAGCAATTGTGGAATATATCTTTCAAAATTGAAAAATTGGGTTTTACGTCCTAAATAAAAAAGTATTTTAAGAAATCCCTCCTAAAAGACATGTGTGAAGGGAGCCGCATCTTTGTTTTTTAGAAAAAATATAATGTTCATTCTTTATTTAGTAAGTAATCACTCTATTAGAATACATCTCTGTGGGGTTCTTTTGAGAGTGGAATAAATAGAAACAATAATATCGAAAGTATTTCTTATCAACAGACAAAAAATTATGCTATATACAATTTCAAGATAAGCCAATATGATATTTTAATTTACTTCATAATCTTTACAAGGATGTTAGTATTGAGGGCTTTGTTTGTTACCTCCGCTGTTTTCACTGGCGTTGGTTTGTTTGTTGGTTTATTTGTCAGCAGGATAACTCAAAAGTAGTGCACGGATTCGCATGAAACTTTGTGGAGTTGTTGGAAATGCCAAAAGGAACAAGTGATTCAATTTTGGCATCTCTGAATGCAGAATTAAGGTGCAAAATGAGCTAAATACTAATAAATATTTCAAGTTAGCCTACTCTGCCAATAGATGTCGCTGTGCTGTGAAATCGGGTGCCGGGAGCGTCTTCTTCTCGGAATTTCCTTCGAGGGGAACCCTCCCCCGTCCCTTTACGCCGCCCCAGTCGTGAAAATCCGCCTCGGAAGGCTCATAAGGACCCCGTGACGGCGGAGGTTTGCACTCTCTGAGTTATTTTTATATCTTCTGGGCTAGTATAAGAATATTACGAATCAACCGTTTATGAGTGTTCAGGGGTTACATGCATCCAAACGTAGTGCTTGTTCGGTTATTTATTTGATCTTTACCATTGATATACCTCTATGAATCACATTAAAAAACATCAATAATTTTTATTCCAATAGAAATCTATGTCACTGTCCACCACGAAAAAAAAAAACCTATAATATATATGGTTTGCACATTTTGACATTCAATATATATTTATAAAAGATAACAATCCATGCATTTTTGCCAGTTTTTCAAAACACTTTCCATCCCACGAGAAGGTCTACTTCACTTGTAATGCATGTAAAAGGAATATCTTTTTTTCATTATTATTCTTCGTTTTTATCCTTCTCTCCTCCGTGTCTTTTTCCATTTATTTTGTGACACTGTTAGCTATAACTTCATTAGCGTTATCTTTGTACTCATTAAATGTATTAGAGGAATCAAGTAGGTTCATTTCCTATTTTCGCTTTTTGTAGGAATTGACACCTTAGAGGAGGAAGGTGGAGACGTTTTTTAATACTCTCCTTCCTTTCAGAATTGCGCACGAACATACTTGTATGTAAATGTTATGCACTTAAGGCTGAAAGAAAAATCAATTACAATGTATAAAATATCCACAATATTTCCATTTTAGTGAAAGGTTTCAAACTTGTCCCACCTTCGTATTCAATTATTTTGCTTAAGTCATTCGCCGATCAATACTTTTCGCTATGTACAGCCTTGTCCTTTATATGATTTCATCCTTTTCAAACTCATAATAATTGTAAAATTACACGAAATACCATTGAATTTAGATTGGAAGTAGGAAGATGGTGTCATTGAGTGGGCTTTATCAGAGCTTTTTTTGGTTAATATGTTTATTAATTTGCTAAAATCCATACAGTGTAAATAAATAACAATCCACTAGAAAGTAGGATTTAAAAAAACACAATCTGAAGACAGTTACGTTAAAAACAAAACATAAACTAGAGGCATATATGTATACACTCAGAGAGTGCAAACCTCCGCCGTCACGGGGTCCTTATGAGCCTTCCGAGGCGGATTTTTCACGACTGGGGAGGCGTAGAGGGACGGGGGAGGGTTCCCCTAGACGGAAATTCCGAGAGGAAGACGCTCCCGGCACCCATTTCACATCACAGCGACATCTATTGGCAGAGTAGGCTAACTTGAAAAATTTAGTAGTATTTAGCTCATTTGGCGCCTTAATTCTGCACTCAGAGATACCAAAACTTAATCACTTCTGGCTTTTGGTATTTCCAACAACTCCACAAAATTTCATCCAAATCTGTTCAGTGCTTTTTGAGTTATCCTTCTGACAAACTAACAAACCAACAAACGCCAGTGAAAACAATACCTCCTTCAGCGGAGGTAATGAACATTATAATTCAAAACTACTGTCTAAAGATAAAACCATAACTAAAATGACTTATTAAAAATTGTTTCTTATTCAATATAAAACGTTGATGTCGTCTTATTGTCGATTTGATGAGTTTGAGGTATTCGAGAGAATTTGAAGGGATAAACTTTATCAAATCTCCGGCCCATGTCCATGACGTCGCAGATGAATTGTTATCAAAGCTTGTTGAACAAAAATTGTTCTCTCTGGGCATTGCGTAGTTCAGTTGCCAGGAAAAAACAGTTTCATTGAATCAGTGACTGAGGCTCCGAAACATTTTTCTGTAACAACTAATGACAAGCATGTATTTAGAAAAATATTAAAGATATTAAAGGGGAAACCCCGCAAAATTTGCATCTTTAGAAAAAGGTATTATCTTAGATAAATGGATTGTAAAGGGATTAAATTATTTTAGACAAAAACATTAGAAAGTATCTTATGATTATTAGTATATTGAATATAGGGAAATATAATTTACTTTATCATATAAAATAGATGAAGCAATGCACTTATTATCTCCGCCGAAGGAGGTATTGTTTCACTGGCGTTGGTTGGTTGGTTTGTTTGTCAGCAGGATAACTCAAAAAGTGCGGAACGGATTCGGATGAAACTTTGTGGAGTTGTTGGAAATGCCAAAAGATACAATTGATTAAATTTTGGCATCTCTGCGTGCTTCTTTAAGATGCAAAATGAGCTAAATACTAATAAATATTTCAAGTTAGCTTCTCTGCCAATAGATGTCGCTGTGCTGTGAAATCGGGTGCCAGGAGCGTCTTCCTCTCGGAATTTCCGTCGAGGGGAACCCTCCCCCGTCCCTCTACGCCGCCCCAGTCGTGAAAAATCCGCTTCGGAAGGCTCATAAGGACCCCGTGACGGCGGAGGTTTGCACTCTCTGAGTGTATATATGCCTCTAGTTGCTTATTATTTCAAACAAGTTATTGCCTTTGAAGTAACTCGTTTTATCTTACATTCCTCAGAGTACTTTGGTTGAGACATTCGCGACCATCATCTTAAAAATCTATATATCTGCTATATCCAGGAGAAGCCAAAATAATAAATTATCATCTATAGTCATCATACATCCATTTACAATTGTGACGTGCGAGTATAAATGTTTACTAAACTATGCTAATTACTAGGAAGCGTACAGGGACTAACCTTGTAAATATATATTTTTATTTGCTCGTAGACTGTCATTTATTCTCCATGACGAAATGAAAAAAGCTGACGAATTAATACTATCCTCGAATCCGATTCCTAAGATTTTAACTCTCGAGCCCTCCTATCCGAGTCATAATATTTAAGTTATCGAGTTCACGAATCCGAGTCCATCAAAATGAACAAATCCATGATTCCGAGTCCACAGCCCAGATGAATATCCCGTAGTCAGACTTAATCTCAACTTATTTCAACAATAGTTTCATACCTAAATACTAAATAGGTTGTTTATTTTGTAATAAGAATGAATGAATAAAAAGGTCATTCAATTGTGTGTAATTTTTGTCACTTGGGTAAAATTTAAAAAAAGTGCTTACTATTCTATAGAGAGTTCTTGGGAGAGTAGTTTATAAGTTCTTCTTATAATATTTCATCCCCTTGTTTATATCCCAGAAAAAAATACTTAATCAAAACTACATTGAAATGTTTGGAAAAATTGAACGCTGAACGCAAAACTCTTTTTTTTTTGCGTTCAACGTTCAGCGTTCAAAAAAGTTCCGTTCCGTTCAGCGTTCCGTTCATTGAACGTGCGTTCAGCTGAACGCCGTTCAATTTTGCGTTCCGTTCACAAGCCTGAATATATATATATATATATAATTGCATCTTATATGTTAATAAACTATTTTTGAGGAGATCATCTTAGTGTTTTCTTGATTTATTTGCTGTACATAGATGAGATGTTTGATTGGCTCCTGTGGATTGATTAAAGCTCTATTGAAGGCTTTATATGGATTCAATTTATACATAATATAGAATTATGAGGTCACGAATAATAGCGCTAAATATCGGGGGATTTGTTATACTCCCCAAAAAAACAAAACCTAACGAGATAGAGAGACTTCATATTTCTTAAATAATGAAATAGATAGAGTGAAGTGACATCTCTGATGTCATTGCACTTCCCCTTTCATGGAGAAAAAAATATGAGGTATCGCCATAGAGATAAAAGATATAGAGAGCTTATTCCCTTCATCAACATTTTTGTGTCCAATATAAACAAAGTAGTTTGTACCACTCACCGTAAGCTGATCATAGAGATAGAATCTATCTCTATGATCAGCTTACGATTCATGGGATTCTGGAAAAGCTCTCTGAGGATCCCAAACCATGGGAGCAGAGGCTTTCTATGCAGTCAATGCCGAAACTTAGACTTTTAAGTATATACTTTTTATTATTTTCATAGTATCGGTGGTACTGGGGATCATCCGTTGCATGCGGTTCAAAAAAGGTATCATAGAGATAGAATATATATCTATGATCTGCTTACGACGACGTAGTACAAATAACTTTGTTTATATTGGACACACAGAATACAGCTGAACGATGTTTCTCTGCTATTGAAGGGAATCATCTCTCTATATCTTTATATATCTATGGGTATCACTCTGCCTTTAGTTATTTCTGTTGCTGTACAAAAGGCAAAGCAAATAGATACTTCTATATTCTGCACTTCCATGCATTACTTTGGCACTCTCTATTCTTTATGATTCCTCACTCTGAATAGGTTTTATAATTCAATCCTAATCAAACTCATGTAAATTATCAATGATTGATAGTTTTACTATATTTTATTTTCAATATTTTTATTCATTCATAACATAATCCAAAAAAAGAAACGCAGTAATCAAAGGCCTAATAAATGCCTTTAATTTTAATTTGGCGAATATATATTATATATTATTATGTATTTTAAATATTGATATTAAATTAATTCTAAAGATCTGTTATTTAAGCTATAAAATTTATATCATATTGTTGTTCTGTCAAAAAAGAGTCCAAGCATTTTTGATGGAACTATATTCCTTTTAAGTGTCAAAATAATAATAATAGGTTAGTAAAATTGAACTTTCCAAAAGTAAAGAAAATATATATCATATTGACATCATCATATTGAGAAAATTTAATTTCGAATCTAGATTTTTTCATTTTGATAGGTAATCTTTTAAAAACTACAGTGTTTATACTCGCGTTTGATTGGTTTTCTATTACATTAACAAATAAATAGTGGCATATATATATATATAATATATATATATATATATATATATATATATATATATATATATATATATATATATATATATATATATATATATATATATATATATATATATATATATATATATCAGATCTCGGCAACGGAGCGACGAAAATTTGTGAAATTTGGCACACAACTAGGTCTCCCACTAATGTACAACCACACGAAATTTCATCACCATAGAACAAAGGGTTTTTTAATTATGCATGTTAATTTATTCAAATATGCAAATTTTGCATCAAAATGTGATCTTTCATACACATAACAGAAATTAATGCCACTAGCATCAATCTTTAGCATTATTACATCATAGTATCATACTGATATATCATACATGTCACAGAACAGGTAAAATTAATTTGCATACAGTAATTAATTATGCCCCGTTTAGTGTATGCTATGGGAAGTTCACGTTTTTGCCGCGCGGACGTTCGCAAATGACCTGCCGCGCCGTAGAGGTAGGTCCGATTTTTGTGAAAATGGTATCAAAAGATGCGCAATACTTCAATCTTAAAATCATAAAATTTTAGCGCGTAATTATTTTTTTTCACGAAAATATCCCAGAAAAACCGGAGGGGGGGGGGGGGGGTGGATTCCACCCCCCCCCCCCCCGGCCTGGTTAGGGTTAAAGGAGGGAGGAATATGTACTTTTATTCAAGAAAAATGCATTTTTAAGATTTAAAGTTTTACATGAATGAAAACTTGGAAAATCATTCAACATTGAAAGTCTTAATCATACATTTTTTGTCATAATCAAATTGGCAAAAACACTAAGATCACAGGTTCGGTAAACTAATTTTAATGCTAATCTTAATTATTTAATGCTTATTCAATTACATTAAGCCAAATTGACAAAAACTAAGATTCATAATCAACTAGAGGCCTCAGAGAGTGCAAAACTCCGCCGACCCCCACTAAATGAATCACTTGGTCTTTTTGTCATTTGCCAATAGATGTCGCTGTGCTGTGCTTCCCTCTTTGAGAGCACAGCACAGCGACATCTATTGGCAGAGTAGGATAACTTGAAATTTATTAGTATTTAGCTCATTTTGCATCTTAAAGAAGCACTCAGAGATGCCAAAATTTAATCACTTGTTCCTTTTGGCATTTTCAACAACTCCACAAAGTTTCATCCGAATCCGTTCCGCACTTTTTGAGTTATCCTGCTGACAAACAAACAAACAACCAACGCCAGTGAAAACTAGAGGCATATATACACTCAGAGAGTGTGTACCTCCGCCGATCCCCACAACATTCCCATTCAAACATTCTCCCTTTCACACGCCCGATTTTCTATCTCTAATCATTGTTTCCTCTCTGTTAGCTCATTTTGCATATTAAAAAAGCACTCAGAGACGGGAAGAGGAAGAAGATTAAGCTACGTCACTGGGTTAACATAGTCCTGAGCTTATATATGAACAATAATACGTCAATGAATATTTTTTTTAGCGTTTGTTCTTTCCTACTCCCTGAATAGAGACCCCATTTCATTTAGTATTTTGCTCATTTTGCATATTAAAAAGCACTTAGAAATGCTAAAAATTTATTCTTGTTCCTTTTGACATTTCCAACCACTCCACAAAGTTTCATTCGAATCCGTTCAGTACTTTTTGAGTTATCCTGCTGAAAAACCAATAAACAAACCAACAAACCAACAAACGCCAGTGAAAACAATACCTCCTTCGGCGGAGGTAATTAATTTCAATACTGTAATCCTTAATTATATCCTTACAGATGCAATTATATTTACAAAAAAGATTTATGCTTGTCGACTTACTACGTTTATTTTTTGAAAAGAAAAAAAATCAGTTTTTGTAAATAGTGGCCCCATTAGTTGTCTAATCTACTAGCCTCAGATATTTAATACTTTTAGGTGCATAATATGTTGTTTCTGCCAAGTTGAGCGACAGTTATGTATATATTATATTAACGTGGGTGTCTTTTATATGCGTATTGAATTAATTAAATAAAAATATATCAAAATGTCCAAGACGTTTGTGTGTTATAATAAAATATAATTTGAGGGTATAAAGTTATTTATATTATGCACTTCATTTCTCATATATCTATATTAGATGATAATAATAATAATACATTCCTACATGCAGCATCTGCTATATCATTACTTGTTTTCATTATTAATAATAAGTATTATTATAATGCTCTATTATGCAAAGAGATACATTCCAACACAAGGGTGGGGAAAAACTATGGGTGTGATATATTTTCCCTTGTTTTAAGAGAAGAATGCATCGCCACATCAACTATGAATATCACCTTATTCAGTTGTTATTTAAATTAATATTTATTCCTACAAAACAATCTCACGCTCAAAATAAGGAATATATTGTTATGGTTGTAAATGGTTGAACGACGTTGACCAACGCTAATCATTCACTTATTAATATTAAAAGAAGAGTCCTTTATTTCATGACTTTTGCAACTATAAATTTACAAAATAATAATAATAATATCGTGGCTCAGCTGATGACGTAGCCACTAGAGGTGTATCGTGTCACTTACTTGCGAGCTATCTACTACATATATAAATAAATGTATCCATGTCTAAAAATAACTGTAATAATGTTCAAAATTTTATGCATACAAAACAAATTACAGGACAATCGGTTCAAACGTCACATTTAGAATAATACAATACACGTCAATACAAAAAAAAATAATATCCTGATATACTTAATGTATTATTTATTTCGAGTCTAATCCACAGAGATATAAAGACATAGAGAGCTAATTCCCTTCAATAGCAGAGAAACATTGTTGAGCTGTCGCCTGTGCCCTATATAGGTAAACAATGTAATTTGTACTACGTCATCGTACGTAGATCATAGAGAGATTTGTTTATATTGGGCAATATGACGTATTTCTCAGAAAATCCAATACGCTCTCTATGTCTTTATATCTCTATGCTCTAATCTCTCTCTATAATAATATTAACTAGAGGCATATATACACTCAGAGAGTGCAAACCTCCGCCGTCCGGGGTCCTTATGAGCCTTCCGAGGCGGATTTTTCACGACTGGGGCGGCGTAGAGAGACGGGGGAGGGTTCCCCTAGACGGAAATTCCGAGAGGAAGACGCTCCCGGCACCCAATTTTACATCACAGCGACATCTATTGGCAGAGTAGGCTAACTTGAAAAATTTAGTAGTATTTAGCTCATTTGGCGCCTTAATTCTGCACCTTAGAGATGCCAAATTTTAATCACTTCTTTCTTTTGGCACGTCCAACAACTCCACAAAATTTCATCCAAATCCGTTCAGTACTTTTTGAGTTATCCTGCTGACAAATCACAAGCTACAAACCAACAAACGCCAGTGAAAACAATACCTCCTTCGGCGGAGGTAATTATATATACATATATAATATTGAATTCATACAAAAAAAGCTAATATTTTAAACATATACGATCGTCAAAGCGTGTTCCCGAAGGCTGATAAATACTCGCAGCCCGCTTGATTTCTTCTCGTATTCCCCATCAGGAGTCTTAGTTACATGTAGGGCTCCATTGTTTAGAAGAGATAGAGCAAAATGATTTTGGTCAGAATATATATTTTTTCTTTGTCTTGTGCCGGGTTATATTTTGTAAAATTATGTAATCAAATGTGTGTCTGTGAGCCCCAAGGAGAATATAAAATAAGGTGAGGCAATGGGAATCGACGTAAGCAATTGCAGGGCGACAGCTGACTATTTTGTTGTGATATCACAAGTGCTACGCTTGATTATAATTCATTTGTATTGGAAGGAGAAAATGTCAAATTCTCGAGGAAGTTATCGTGTTTATGCCACTCCTTCTTGCTCTAATCCTCGAAAATGTACAATATTTTGCAGTTATGACGAAGGATATCGATATCCAAGTCTTTGGATTGCATGATGCAGAAGATCCGACAGGATTGGCCTAAAGAATGCAAAGATCCGCGATCGTCATTTTACTCCAGATGACTTCCAAGGAATATTCAGGCTGAGCTTCTTAGCATCTTTCCTTGGAAGAAGCTTAAGTCTCAAGCTGTTCCTTCACTCTTCATCATTGGATCACCCTCCTCAAGTGTGTCCAAGTCCTTCAGACAGGTCCATCAAGAAGCCCATGAACGAAAAAAATTGTGAGTTGACTATTGAGGAGGAATGAGTACTCTCACTCACGAAATGAAGCTGTCCTGTTACAAAGTTAAGTGCCTCAAACTTAGCTCATAAAACTTTAAAGAAACTTTTTATTGGAACCATCGTTCGAAAAGGATTACACAGCGATTCAAACAAGAAGCTTAATGAATCCTTCGACAAAGTGGCTACTCAAAAGAATATGTAGCTACCGCCCTCATCCTACGGAGCATATGTACCCGGGCCTTTGAGTACTTGCACTCACGGAAACTCCTTCCTCTGCTAGTCGGCAAACACAGGAAAAAATCCAATGACTGTTCCAACGAGGGTCTCTCCTATATCGCTGGATACTTAGTCAGGAAGTTGAAAGACCTCCACACAAATTGGGGAAACACACGAGTAATATTAAGGATGGAAGAAACTCGAAGTCCTTAGATTGAATTATTACCACCCCTTCACCCGATTTTTTGAGTTCTGTCATTAAAAAAAAAAAAATCCATTTTTTCATAATAGCCATCAAGACGCATCGTAAAGACCCCATGCTTTTCAAAGACTTTTAAAATCCAATTTAAGAAAATTGACGGATTTGAGTCATTTTCTTAATAAGCTACTTCAACTAAAAATGCTAGTGAAAACTAAGCACATAGGCCAGATAACAAATTAGCGTAATTATATTTATATTCATATGTTCCCCCTTTTCCGTATGTAAATATGTATATTCTATTATTGTGATTTATTAATTTCTTCAAATAAATTAAAATCCTGATTGTATTTTTTTTTTTTTGAAATTATTATTTGCTAATTACGTTAAATAATGAAATACTAATGATAAATCATTTAAATAATAATTGTTTCATGTATTAAACAATATTTTAATGAAATATTTTCAATTGAATATTTAAGTTGAGAAATACTTTATATATCATAGCACTAATAAATAATGTTTTTATTGTAGCATTCGTGACGTCACAAAAAATTCTCTTTGAACAGAGCATAAGTCAGAGATCTCCTCTTTGACCTCACCTTATTTATATTCTCCTTGGTGAGCCCTGACTCACAGGCTTTCTTTGATATTCGGACGTAAAGTTTATTTTATCAATTATTATTAAGTTGTTATTACTTAGCCTGTCTTGGTTTTCAAGTGTAATGCCGTCATTGAAATATCACGCCATTATCGAACTTGTATTGGTGATTTGAAAGACTGAACTACAAGTTGAACAATAAATAAAAATAGCTCATGGACGAAATTAAGATAGGAATAATATGCCTTTTCTCAAAACAATGTTCACTACTCTTAAAAGAAAGATCATTATGACAAAACCTAGAACGTTTATGAATACAAATAGACAGCCATTTGGTATAATTGTTTTTCAAATAACAGCTGATATAGGATAACGTTTCTTGTCTCCTACCATTCGATTATGAAATGCATTGGTGGCTTGGCAGTCGCCCTTTAATCGTCGTGTTCTTTTAATTGATTTCTATATGATTAGGCGAACAATTAATGCATCAAATAGAGTCCGGAACAAACGCAAAACTCTTTAATAATCAAATAGTAATGATTTTACTAAAGGCTCACATGTCTTTTATTAAATATTATTTTTCCAACAAAAGAATTGTTTTATTCATGTATATATTCATATATGTTTTTTATTCAAAAGATATCATAAATTAGCATAATATAAAAATTGCAATTTTAAATCTTACAAATAATTTATTGTTCGAAAAAACAAGCTTTCACAAAAAACTTTATATAAAAAGAAGTGTGTATAAATAGTGTCTTTAAACGTAAATCATGTAACTTTTTGCTTTAGTCTCTTAGGAATCACATAATCTTTGTATAAAAATATGTACATAATTCAATATAGACAAGACTTTGAGATTATATGGCCTTTGCTTGTTTAATATTGAATATCATATGATTGGTCTTGGCAACATAATTATGCATTCAAATGGAGAATATATATGATTGTGTTTGTTCCATTTGCATTTCTAATTTTATTCGTAATGTGGGAAGCCTTTCATCAATCACAACCTTTTTGTTTTCATATTTTATATCTCTAGGATCAGTCATCAAAATAGGTTCTCTCTTAAAACTATACCAGAATAAGAGCGACAAATGATCTTTCCTCCGGATTTTAAAAACAACCTTGGAAGCTCCCACATACTGCTATCGGAAGAAAACTTTTGTCTAAAGGCAATCCTATCGTACATCGCACATTCAAGAGTAGAATGAGGCTACTACCAATATTCTCATTCTACTCTTGATACTGATGGACTCCAGAACGATCTTTGTTGCTCTTATTCTGGGTAAAGTATTACGAAAAACCTATTTTGATGACTGATCCAAGAGATATTTATATAAAAAACAAAAAGGTTTTGTGATTGATGAAAGGCTTCCCACATTACGAATAAATTGGAAATGCAATAATATTGTTATTCACCTACATCTTATTTCTGCTCAAAATAGTAGCAATCATAAAAATAATGGAATTTCATATCAATTCAACTCAATGACCATCTTTTTACATTAAAATATATCCCGTTTTGATTTATACAAATAATATTACATTTGCTATTAAATCCAAACACCTATTATTTATGATATGAAATTTGTTTGTTATGGGTTTTTGTCAGCTTATCTTATGACCTCATCTCTTTCGTCCAGACTCTACTACTCCTAAGGCACTGGTACATCCACAGCACTACAAGGAGGCATAGTTGTGATTTTTTATTAGATCTTTAAAATTTCTATTGTTTTTATACTTCAAAAAAATTCTCTCAAAACCTGTTTATTTACAACTCCCTCGATAAATCTGATGTTTGGAGCCTGACTTTTGGTGAGTCAGCTGCTACACAGGCAGTTCTTACGACGTAACTCTACTTTAGCAGGTCTCTGAGAGGAACAAGCTTCTTATCCTGTGGCTGAGAACGCGGGTTTTCTCTTAGCACAAACACCGACTAATGAAATAGGTCTTCTAAAGAATCTGCCCTTAATCATCGTCATCCCAAAATAATCATGTGTCTTCTAAAAGACTGGTTTAGAGGAGAGAACTTCTTCTCCTGTGTCTGAGAACGCGGTATTCTTAACTCAAGGTCTAATAAAAAGAAGCCGGCTAATGATTCGGTCTCCTTGAATCTCATCACATAATAATATTGTCTTTCAAAAAAACTCCAAAAGTTATGTCTTATAGTGGAGCTGTAGGTGCAAATTTAATCAAAGACTCCTTTAAGTTTGTCTCCGATGATACAGTGAATAACTCAAAGGGTTGGAAAAATTATGCCTCTTTGCACAAAGAACTGACAAGCGCAGTCCCTTGAGCAAAGCCCAATGCATCCGACAACCTTGCACTAATTGCCACCGATATGTTAAAATTCAGCCCTAATGAAGTTCATAGCATTAATTGGATAGACCACATCGCCCTCTCATAATTACCAAGCAAAAAATCCCTATTGGAGAGACTATCTACTGATATATCCCTTCCCATGAATTAGACTTATAAGACGACGAAATAATCCATTTCGGTCTTGTTGGACTGCCGTAAGTTAATACTGGCGAGAGACGGTGAAATACCTTTGAAGTGACACTCAAATATGGGCTCGGCAAAATTTGTGAGAAAGCTTTAAGAGCAATGATGGAACCTTTTTGTAAAGTTTGCTCTTTTCGTGTCGGAATGCTTCTGCTTCTGACAAACTTTTCCCTAAAAAAATACCATTTTCAATGATCCAAAATACCAAGCATTGGAACAACAAAGGCTCAGATTTAGTGTCAACTAACAGGTAATCCCAAAAATGTGCCCTCCCTTATTCAAAATAAAAACAAAGGAAATAACCGATATTTCAGGAATATAACTATTCCATAGAATCTTTAAAAGCTCTGGGTAATTTGATACGCTGGTTGCATGAAATTTAAAAAAGCTTTTTACTCGGTGAAGCACTGTTATATACAAAAATCCATTAGCAAGCTTCTCCTGAAATGCTATTTTACTCCTATAAGATCGTTATTAACGAATGGCTCCTCCATTATTTTCTTTGGATGGTGCGACAGTTCCCAATTTTTACGTAAAAAAGTTGTAGGCAAGGAATGTCCTTTAGCTCCTCTTCTTTTTATATCCGCCATTGATACACTTACAAAGTCTTAGTGCAAAAATATCGTGGCTTTGGAATATCTTTTAATGGAGAAAAACATCTCTTAGATTTATATGCAGACGATGTTTCTTGATGATTGAGGCCAACTCTGAGGCACATTAGTATCACGGATTGGTATGGTGCTGCCCTTTTTCAAAAATTTGAAGGCAACTCAGGGCTGCAGATTAATTATAAAAAACTGCGATTCTCCTTTAGGATCCTGGATACCTGTTTCTACACTTCTGATTACTGAGAATGTCGAATTGCTGATTGCGTCAATGATCTGAAATTGAATGGTTGAGAGAGGGAACCTTCAAATAATAATTGGAGTCAAATTAATGGAATTATATATTCTCATGTACCAAAATGGCGTGGCCTCACTCTCCAAAAAAGGATAGATCTCTATAATATGCTAGTTATTTCACTTGTTTTGTATAGAGCCACCTCTATTCCATCTCTAGGAGATCGTGCTTTGGCAGACGAGGATAGGTGGCTGCACTCCTTGTTTCATAAGATATATCTTCCTGCGTTAAAAAGAGAAATGAAGTTTTTGGGGGGAGGTCTTTGTCTCCTTAAAAATATAATTCCCAAATGTTATCTGAAAGTTTTGCGGAAATTGGTGTCTATCCCACAGAGATTGTAGAAGATATTTTTCGTCATCTGATATGTATAATTGGATTCAAATGGGAACTATACTATCCAATACAGACTTGGTTGGACTTCTCCCGTTTCTGGCTTCAATCAAAGAATTTTGTGGTCAGCTGAGCCAAATTTTATTCAGATTCTGTTCCTGATATAGTATACCAATGTAAAGATATGCAACCTTTTGTGAATAAATTCGGTGATCCATCACTGCTAGAAAAACATGCCCTCAATACCAAAACCATTTACAGTTCAGGTTTGATATTGGTTCTTCTTTAACGTTGGAAGGGTTTCGCCATCCTCTACAAAGAGCGATTAATTCGCAATGTCCTGTGAGGTCATGGATCTCAAAATTTAACTTTAATAATAGAATGCCACTGGAAGCTGAATCCTGTGTCGGACGAGTATTTAAAGCTGCTCAATTTTCCACCCTCTTGGAGAAAGAAAATTTTAAAATCAACTTGTAGTATTTTTATGGCTCTAAGTTTACAGCACAACTTCAAATTTCAGCTAAGCTACTAAAATTTAGTTAGCCTTGTAATAATTGTGGCTCTTAATATAACACAATAATTCATGCATTTGCTGAGTACCCAAACTAAAATTTATAAAGCAATTAATCCATTAAACGTGTGCAATGAGAGATACATTTTCCTCTAAATTAATATCAGCATACATTTTATTCGGTACATACAAAAGAACTAAAACAATACAAAAAGCGATTGAATTTACCCTTCTGATATAAAGGCCTTAATTGATCTAAACTGATCGGCCACTCTTTCGTCGTCGGTCGAGACCTAAAGCGATATCCATTGTTTGCTACTGCAAGGTACGCTGGCCTTGAATTGAAATCCCCTCTCGGAGGGTCCATCTTCAACGGGATGGAAATGGGCAGGAGACCGGTCCTATTGTACCATCAAGTTCAGTCCAATATA
>CP045902.1:8626733-8650231 GCA_013387185.1 Caligus rogercresseyi
TAGAAATATTACCTAAACTAGAGGACTAGAGAGTGCACACTCCGCCGAATCCCACCAAATGAATCACTTGGTTTTTTGGTCATTTCCAACCCTCTACGCACTGTCCCTTTAACTTTACATACTGTTCCTTTATTGTTTACACTCTAGAGGTACATGGAAAGAAAAAAATGACGTCATCAAAGAGGAGAGCACAGCACAGCGATATCTATTGGCAGAGTAGGCTAACTTGATATTTAGTAGTATTTAGCTCATTTTGCATCTTAAAGAAGCGCTCAGAGATGCCAAAATTTCATCACTTGTGCCTTTTAGCATTTCCAACAACTCCACAAGTTTCATCCGAATCCGTTCCGCACTTTTGAGTTATCCTGCTGACAAACAAACAAACCAACCACAAACAACAAACCAACCAGCCCCCAACGCCAGTGAAAACAATACCTCCTTCGGCGGAGGTAAATATTAAAAAATAGGAGGGTTTTTTTGCATAAAAAATGGTATAAAGTGTCTTCAACTATGGCATTTTTATTTGATGATAATTTCAACAATTGTTTGGTAGCCGAGATAGATCCATGTATTGTTTAGCAAGAGATTTTTGTTTGAAGAATTCCTAAAAATATAATACGAACAATTTAAAATCATTTCACAATCATAAGAAGTATTTAATGTATTTTTAATTTCTATGTGTATGGCTAGAAAAAATTGGAAATATGCTTTAAATGATTCTTAAAAAACAATCGCCAACATTCCATTTAATTCTAAAAGTTATTTTTATACATTGAGGTTATATAATACTATACAATTCCTTTTAATATCCAACTGTAGAAAATAAATCATATTTCTTCTATATTAGTATTTTATTTATTTATTTCAGTTCTTACACAAAATGATGTTTGAAGTAGATGCGTATATGAAACATAAATAGAATATTTATTATAAAATTTCACCTTCAACAGAAGACAATTCGGCAATGGAAATTAGATATCATGCAAATATATTTAAATAAAATAAACCTTATAAACATCATTCAAAATATATATAATTATAAAATTTAAAATATTTTAGGTAATTTTGAAATCCCTTGGAGGCAGATGGATAAAAATCTTATTTCTTTCAAAGCAATAGTCCAGGAATCAGACGATGGCAATGGTATCCGAAGGTAAAGAGACGAATATCGCACATTGGCGGATAACAATGATGATTGCTTCTTAACTTGTTAAACAGCTAGCCAACATGCCTTAGAAATTAAAACTGTCCACTCTATCAATCTTTTAATAAGACTATATAAAAAAAATGAAAAAAACGATTTTTAATTTTTTATACAATAATATCAAACATTCTCGTATTTCTATGCCCAATATTATATTGCTATATTTGTACAAAAAGGATGCCAAATTTGTCTACAGTGGTGAGTAAAAAAATATTTGGGTTTTTAATATTTATTTTAATTAATTCTTTTATGGTTTTATAATATTCGTCCCACTTGATATTTTTTAATACATTAATTAGATATTGGATAAAGAGACCAACAAAGAATGGAGTAAGACGGTGCAAACCATTATTTGCTTTGAAAGTTTGATACATAATATTTTGGATGGCTATAAAAAGCCTTAAAGAACTACCAAAGGAATAATTAGTATTTAAAAAGGGTTTTGTAAACTTCCTTAATTATTGATACCTGGCTGTCTCCACAGATGATTATCTGGTCAAATCAATATAATTTTAAGATGACCACTTTATTGACTACGAAAGAAAGGAAATGCATCTTTGAAAGAACATATATAGAAGTTAAGAAAATTAAGAATGAAGGTGTTTGAACGTAATCTTGTATTTAAAGTGGAGGTATAACTTAGTAATGTCACATTACTTTGTCTGTTTGTGTTTGCTCATAGATTGGAGATATTCATAGAGATAAAAATATATAAAGAGCTTATTCTTTTCAATGAATCTGAGTATTTCAAAATAAAGAAAGTAATTTTTGTACTACGTCTCATCGTAAGCTGATTATAGAGATAGATTCTATCTCTATGATCAGCTTACGATGACGTAGTTCAAATTACTTTGTTTATAGTGGACACACAGAATCAACTGAATGATGTTTCTCAACTATTGCAGGGAATCAGCTCTCTATATCTTTATATCTCTATGGATATACCCACCGAAATATAAATATGGATACTCATCAGAAGAATAATTTAAAGGGAGTGCGATAGCCGTGTACGTTTAAGGCATTGTTAAAGCATACGTTGGGGGTACCTATAAAGCATGATGAGAGTCCAACATATGGCCTTAGCGAGGATCAAAGCAACTGCTCAAATGGGCCCGAAATTGAATAAAATGTGACGTGTTTCAACTCTACATGTTGGGGCAGCGGTTCGAATACTCCCGAGAGGGGATGGTCATTTTGGTCTACCTCATTGATAAAATCCTAGGTTCGAAATACTAATTATAATGCTATAAATGCTTATTTATATCCTGTGGGATACAATTCTATCGAACTCAATAAGCAAAAGGTTTGTAATGTTCAACGAATGGTCATTTTTGGTGCTACCTCATTGATAAAATCCTAGGTTCGATAGACTAATTATAATGCTAAAATGCTCATTCATATCCTGTCGGATACTGCAAATTCTATCGAACCATATAGGCACAAAAAAAAATACTTCACTTGAAGATGTCTTTGATGACGTTTGTTTCATCTTAAATGTCTGCCCCACTTTTAGAAACAATTTATTATTGCAATGGAAGAACGGAGATCCTACGATATATTCGAGTGAGTCATGTTATGTTTCACACAAAAAAAAAATCCTTACAATTTATTGCCCTTTCTCCCTATTTCAATTCCATTTTGATCAAAGTCGAGAATCCTCTTTCCAAAGGACAAGGATAAATACACAGATTCTCGCCTTTGATCATTGGAAGCTCTCTTATTGTTTGTTGTTAATAGTGACGTCACTCTTCACTCTCTCTTGATGTTTATGCAGTTGTGTAGGTTGTGTGTGAGTTATAAGTTGTGTCTTGCTGAAAGAGCTCTATGGCTGTCTATCAGTGCAGATTTTTATGAGTCCGAAATTTTTTATACTTATATCTTTTTAGTATCCTTTTCATTGAGGGTAACATATTAGAATAATAATATGACAAAAAAGAGCAAATAATATTTGGCATGTATTGAAGTTTCATTAATTAAATTGCAATTAAATTCCATGTGTCATCTCAATGCATTTCTAAGATGATAAATAGTCTTAATATTCAATGCATACGTATTATAAATGTACGATAAATATTTTAATTAAAACGTATGAACTAACCCTTGGTATATCAGATAACATCATCAATCATATGGAATAAGTAAATATATGGACTCGCCCTTGTACTATGTTCATTGAAAGTTTGGAGTTCATGCACGTATTTTCAAAACATGAATTTTATGATAATGCCCCCTTGATATCCAGTCGTCCATACAGATAAAGTAATTTTGACAAAAAATTATATTTTCAAGGTATTATCCAAGGTTCGATAGATTAATCTTAACTCTATAATGTTTCTTCATATTATCACGGATGCAATTCTATCTAGCCAAATAAGCTAAAAACAAATTAATTGAACTTATGTAGTCCCTTGACTCTGATAAGACGTGTTGTCATTGCTCTGTATAATGGTTACATACCTATTAGTATAGGGAGTTTGGCTGCAGTGTTTGTGTTCGTCAGTGTGAAGGAGTGCTTTGTGTCTTCAATTGAATTGTTTTTTGCCCTTATAGTGGGATATAAGGGCTATATTCGCAAATCTTCGAGGAGCAGGACTTTCTACGTCATCTGCATGGGACGGAGTGACGTATCTCTCTGTTTGGTATTTTCCCTGACTTCTTCTTCTTCCTTTATTGAAAGAAAAATGCTTAGTCTAGATCAGGGATGCCAGGGTGAAATCGGTCAGGGGGCTGGACTGTTTTCAAGTGGGACCTCGGGGGGCCAAATTACCGGTACATTTTTGGCCTTGGAACACTAAACACTAAACAAAAGTAGATTTAAATTAGTTGATTTTGTATCATAATATATTTATTATTAAAAACACTTCTCAACCACTAACGTAACGGGCCAAATGAGATGTCCATTCGGGCCGGTTCCGGCCCGCGGGCCGCCACTATGGCACCACTGTTCTAGATCCCCGCATGACAGACCTTTGATCAACAGGGTCAAGAGCTTCATGGAGTGAGTAGCCGGCCGGCCGGTGGGGAAAGCTAACGAGGAGGGAAGCTTTACTTCAGGAAAAAGGTGAGGGGAGAAGTGTAAAGGAGAAGAGCACAAAAAAAGAACAACGTTTGGTGATGACAATATGAACTAGAGGCATGTATACACTCAGAGAGTGCAAATCTCCGCCGAACCCAAAATGAATAGTGATTCATTTGAATCACTTAACGGAATTATAATCCAATCATATATGTCTACATAAGTAGGTGTGTTTGGTGAATAATGAGTGAGGAGAGAGCCATCCTAAAAACATCCATTGACGTCATACTTGTTATTGGTCAATTCAGAAATACGTCCTGGATGTTCTTTTTTCCATCATGCTCTTAATATTAGCGTTATTATATGTATGTAATGTTATTATGGGAAGACGGGAAGAGGAAGAAGTTTAAGCTACGCCACTGGGTTAACATAGTCCTGAGCTGATAAATGAACAATAATACGTCAATGAATATTTTTTAGCGTTTGTTCTTTCCTACTCCCTGAATAGAGACCCCATTTCATTATTATTAGTAGTAGTATTTTGCTCATTTTGCATATTAAAAAAGCACTTAGAGATGCCAAAATTTAATCACTTGTTCTTTTTGGCATTTCCAACAACTCCACAAAGTTTCATTTGAATCCGTTCAATACTTTTTGAGTTATCCTGCTGACAAACAAACCAACAACGCCAGTGAAAACAATACCTCCTTCGGTGGAGGTAATAACTCTGAGGGTGTGGGTTATTTTTCTTGTAATTATTTAAAAGCATTGAATTTTTTTTTTTGAAACAAGAGCAGTGAAACAATGTATAAAAACAAATTTAAACTTACCAGAGGGTAATCAATATCCCAGTAAACCCTCCATTATAGAGGTTGAGGACACTATTTTTAGGATACTTAAGATTGAACAGGGAGATATTTATAGAATCCTTATTTGTCCCGGATATAAAAAACTTGATCCTTATAGAATTTAAGAAAGAAGTTGACATTGGGATTACATTTGCGCATGTTGAAGATGACTTTGTTATTAGGAGTTCCAATGGAATATGAAGGGAATTATGGGTTCAGTCAGGGGACTCAAGGCCCAAACAAAAGATAAGGATGGTAATCCTATTATTTTTGAGAAAAAATTACTGTGCATTCTCCACACGAGGACAACACAGATGACGATATCATATATTAGAGCTCTGAAGGAATATGGAGAAGTGACTGGTCCTGTTAAAGAAGGTACCTTCAAAAAGGCAGGCTTAAAGGTTTAATGAACGGGAACTACACAGTTAATGTTACTCCCAAGTGTGAGATACCTGGTTTCATTCCTATTAAGGGTCTAAGAACGAGGGTCTCCTACTTGGGACAAAACAAGCTCTGTGCGCGATGTTTTCACTTTGGACATTTTGCTAAGGAATGCTCCAATAAGTCCGTGAAGTGGCGGGGATATCTGGACACTATAAAAAGTAATGAATCCAATTCGCCTTCAACAGAAAATGTTAATACTATGTCTGACTAGTTGAGCTATTGAGAAAATTGTGATTCGCCCTCTCCTAGCTCAGGAAGGAATGTCGGTCCTGATGTAGGTCAAAGCATCCAAAATACGGGATGTCATGAGACACCTAGGTTCTTCTCAAGATGAAGCTGAAGTTCTAGCTACGGAACATGTAACTATTCCATGACAAGAGTTGGAGAATCAAAAATTGGTAACTTTCAGGATCAAACGGATATTTCACATCCAGCCATTATTGAAATGAAAAAAAAAATGCTCACAAAAACACATTGCCGGGTGTGAAAGAGGTTACTGCTGGAAATAGCAACAAACTCAAAAATTAGCAAAGACTCATACATTGGAGGATGTCGTTCTACCCATCGGACTAGATCTGGGTCAATCCCGCAGAGAACAGGCGTAGATTTGGGACTATCGCCCGATAAAAGGACTCCCTCAAAAGTCTACAGAAATGATGATAGTTGATAATTCGTGTGTTTTCGTTTTTGTTTTTCTTCTTCTTTCCAATGATTAGAGGTGAGCATATGGTCTCATTATGACGTCTACTGACCTCTATGTTGAGGAAGGGGTGTCAGAGGATATGAAGAGAAATATGGGTATGAAAAGGGTAGTTTCTCTCAACTCCAGAGGTGGAAGAGAGCGTAAATCGAGGCATGCCATGATGAAAAAAGTCTTAAAGTTTAATCCTGATATCATCTGCTTACAAGATGTACGATCTTAATTTCGTCATCCTGTCTTCGGTCTTGTAGTTATTGTGTCCCTCCCGGGTATTCATATTATTTTACTGGATTTGGTAATCGTCGGGGTATACTTACATTCATATTAAAGTCCTGTGGAGCATCAGAATGCATCAAAGAATATTCTTCTAAAAGTGAATGGTATTTGATTAGAGTCACTACAAGGCAAACAGAAGTTAATTTGATAAACGCATATGGACCGAATGTTAAGTCCTCAGCATTCTACCAATCCATAATTAACAACATAAAATTAGATCCAAGACCAACTTTGTTATTAGGGGATCTAAATGTTAGTCTGAATGCTAAAAAAGAATCCTACTCAAATGATTTCAGTCTTACAAAACTAATACGCCAACTAGGATGGTAGATGTCGTTGAACAGCTAGGGTCGGATCAAGAATACTTGGAGGATGGGAGAAAGACAGTCAAGAATCGATCATGCTCTGATGACTCCTCAGTTGTCTTCTTCCACAAAAAGAGCCACTTATTCGTTTGTACCTTTTTCTGATCATAGGATGCTCAATCTAGAATTTTTACTGCTACTGCAAAGAAAAGTTTTAGAATTCCATCCTGGGTTATTGAGTTAGACGAATATAAAATAAAACTGAAAGCAAGACTGCAAATGTATTTTGATTATAATCTTTCCTATAGTCGGCTTATATAATTTTTGTAGAATCGTCCGAGATACCACTATAAGATTCAAGAAGAGCAAAAAAAAAAAGATTATGATTCAAATTCAGGATGACATTGAGTCTGTGATTCAATAGGAACGTTATTTTCTCGTCATTTAGTAACGGACGTCTCTAACAATTTGGCAATTGCTGAAGTTGCAGAGAGGAAGTGAGATTAAAAAGTAGAAGCTGAACAAAATTCACATTCACGTAGACAGTTTTTATGGCTTAAAAAGAGGACTCAGCCTAAGTCGATCAACAAATTAGTATTAGCCCATTTTGGGATAGGAACGAAGGGATCTTTGGTGAAATGACAAATGCAATATTACCTTGCATGGAATGGCAAGAGCCCGTAGCAGGGAACAAAAGATTACAATTTTTAACCAATACCTCAATAAACGGAAATTAAGGTACATAGGGGAGGTTTTTACTCAAGACAATTTTTATACCAAATTAATTACTAGAAAGACGGAAAATTTTAGTTTTATATCTTTTAAAAGCAGGGAATGTGGCCCTAGGATTGTTTTTTTGGTTTTATCAAATTAACAAACACCAAAAGTTGCGGTATTCCCTAATGGACAAAAAAATGAGGAAATATTTTTTAGATCAAATAAACAGAAGAAAAGAAAATTATGGTTTGAGTATGCCGGTACGGGATATCATAAAGGGACTTCAATCGGCACTGTTCTGTCACTCCTTGTTCTGGTTCAAGTATAGGGTGGTTACAAATACCTTACCCTGGGCAGTATCGATGGAAAGACGGAGGAGGAAAGATATTGTTTCTTTTGCAAGAACTGTTTGGAGACATCTAAACATTTCCTTTTAGAGTGTACAGAGATAGGGGAGGTCTTAAAACTATCTTCAATATATTTTTAACAAGTTTTTAGGTTTACAATTGCGGCGTACAAGCTTTGTTTTCTTTTATACCGGTCTGCACCAGGAAGAGTTAATTTATCATGGCAAAGACCCAGTTCTTTTTATACAAATTGAGAACAGAAAGGATCCCCATACCCCAAAATTTTAAAGAAATAGTTGATAAAACAATGAAAAAACTATTGACATAATTGCTGTCCTTTGTATATTGTATCTATACTTAATGGTTTTTTTATTAATACAAATTTATTTTTTAAAATATCTTAAGAGCCCCCCTAAAATTTCCCCCCCCCTACAGTTTAAAATGTTAATGTTTTAGTTAAAATTTTATTATAAGTTTGATTTTTTGAAAGTTTTGTGTTATTGTCGTGTAGTAGATATAATGAAAATAAAATTGTTGTACTGGTGTACAAAAAAAAAAAAAAATAATGTTGATGATAAAATACTGACAGATTCTCATTCAATTCTTGGAGTGTTCTATGAAAAATTTCGTAAAGTTTTTGAATATTGAGGAGCTGTTTCCCTAAGCATAAAAAGATCATTTTGGTTATTTGTTTAGTCATGATAACATTTTAGATTTTATAAAAAAGAATTAAGGACCATAAAGCTTTGGTCCAGACAATATAAAGGGGAATATTTTTACCTTATGTCAGAAGACATTGTCCCTTATCTTAGCAAACTTGGAGAAGAAATGGAGACTAAGGGTAGACTTCCTTCTGCGGTAATAATTCCAAAAAAGGGTGATGGTTCTCGAACAAATCATTGTAGACCTTGGACAATTTTAAACGTGACTTATCGTATATTAGCAGGAGTCCTGGCTAAGCACATCGAGCCAATTTTAAACAGAAAGTTAAAAAATGAACAAAAGGGATTTTTACAAAATAGACACATTTGAGATATTTCAAGAAATATCCAAGCTGCCATAGATTTGACTAGGGATAGGAAAACCTATGGAGAAATTATAGCAGTAGATTTTATAAAGGCTTTCGATTCTATTTATCACAATTTTATTTTACGAGCTGTTAGAAAGTATTTCCAGACGGTTTTTTAATCCTGTGAGAGCTCTGTTGTTCAATGGTTCTTCAACTCTTTGTATCGATGGAGTTCATAGTGATGCTATTGTTTTAGGTAGAAGTTGTAGACAAGGGTGTCCGGCTTCTCCTCTTCTTTTCGCTGCAGCCATGGAACAGTTTTGCAGATCCCTCATTCGGAAGTATGGGGGCTTTGGCATTAGTTTTGGAGGGAAGAAACATTTGGTGGATTTTTATGCAGATGATGTGACTCTTATGGTGGAAGGCAATTCAAACGCTCAACTACATAAAAGGATTGAGATATTGCTCTCTTATTTTGGAAAATTCTTTAAAGCATCTGGATTGGAAATCAATGAAGAGAAGACTTCAATTCTGCCAATAGGTCTTTGGTCCCCTATGAAATGTACTCAAATCTGTGGGTGTTGTGTGGTTGACAAAGTCAATATATTGGGCATTGATTGGCAGAGGGATGGGCCATCTGTCTCTAATTATGAGCAGCGGTTCTCGAAAGTTAGAAAATGGTGCAAATCCTGGAGAAATCTCAATTTACAAAAAAGGATACTCCTATACAACACCCAGCTAATTCCTCAAATTTTATACGTGGCAACTGCAATACCTTCAGTAGCTCAAAAAGCGATTAAAGAGGAACAAAATTGGCTAAGGCTATTATTCAGTCAGAGCTATCTTCCGGCGCTGAAGCGGCCTCGCGCTCAGTTGGGCGGAGGGTTATCCTTGCTAAAAGTTATTATACCGAAAATATATATAAAAGTTTTTAAGGATATTTTGTACAAACCCAATGTAGAGTGGAGAAATTTTATATGTCAGTCCAGTATTTTAAACTCTTAATGTTCGGCACTACTCTATCAAATGACTCAGTAGACCGAGTATCAAAGGAATGGGGGGCAGCTCAAAGAATTGTCTGGTCTTTAACACTTGTTTTGATTCGAGCGGGATAATCGACATTATTCGTCAAAACTTCCAAAAGGCGCCCTTTTTTACAAACCTACCATGTCCGGATAGACTTGAAAAGACTGCCATTCTTGAAAGTGTTTTACACTGCATGACCTGAAGAGAGACTCCATCTTCCATACTGGAAAGTTTGTTTTTCCTTTGAATAGATCTGCTGTCCATCATCTTCCTTTAACTCCTTGGTGTTTTAAATTAATAACCAAAACAGATGAATTCTTGATGCTCGGGCGATCCTAAATAACTTTAAAAAGTCCTCTTTTTCCTTCCTCATGGGATAAAGTGATTATGCGATCTCTGGTGGGTTTAATTGACAGTAGAACATTCACTTCTCAGTTTCAGATCTCTGCTGGGCTGCTTCGATTTTTTCGCCCCTGCAAAGACTGCTGAAAAATTATAATGACATTGTTCACGCTTACAGTGACTGTCCAGTTTTAGCTTTATTAAAATCTTTTATTATATTGAACCAGGATTTTATCAAAAAAATTAGGCCCAGCTTCCTTAATGGCTTTTTACTTTTTGGTGTTCAACCATACACTAAGCCCATCTCAGTCGAAGGCAAAGCTATAAATGCTTCAATTTCCAACTGTAAGGCCTATATTGCCAAACATTTGACAAGCTACACGCCAATAAATGTTGACCATCTGAGGGCAATTTTTATTTTCGCTGCTGCGAGGTATTGTGCTCTTCGCTTACGAATCCCCAAAACCCAGGACAGTTCATGGAATTATGCTTTTGAAGTTACTAAGTTCTACCCTTCTCAATCTGCACGACATCTCCATACTTTGAAAAAGGTGCTTCGATTCCCCCAAAAAAAATCTACTCCAAGGACAATGAAAACCGCAAGGAAAAAATTGAAAAATAATTTGACCTTTTGATTATATTTTTTCGCGTAATTTTATTCTCTGTTTTTTAGATATTGTATTTGTTGTTTAAATTTGTATGTATTTGTTAAGATATTTTGGCCTTTTAGTAGAAAATTTATTTTAAACTATAATGTTTATTGTTGTTGTAAAACTTAAAATTTTCTATCACTCTTTTAGTTGCTTTATTACCTCCGCCGAAGGAGGTATTGTTTCACTGGCGTTTGTTGGTTTGTTAGTTGTTGGTTTGTTGTTTGTTAGTTTGTTGGTTTGTTGGTTGTCAGCAGGATAACTCAAAAAGTACTGAACGGATTTGGATGAAATTTTGTGGAGTTGTTGGAAGTGCCAAAAGGAAGAGGTGATTAAATTTTGGCATCTCTGAGTGCAGAATTAAGGCGCCAAATGAGCTAAATACTACTAAATTTCCAAGTTAGCCTACTCTGCCAATAGATGTCGCTGTGCTGTGAAATTGGGTGCCGGGAGCGTGTTCCTCTCGGAATTTCCGTCTAGGGGAACCCTCCCCCGTCTCTCTACGCCTCCCCAGTCGTGAAAAATCCGCCTCGGAAGGCTCATGACGGCGGAGGTTTGCACTCTCTGAGTGTATATATGCCTCTAGTTCTATATGTTTTTTATGTGACAAATAAAGGCCTTGCTGCGGATTTAAAAAATAATAATATCCTTTTCATTTTATATTTTTCCTTTCATTTTTTCAAACAAAATATCATAATACCTTAATATTTTATGAACACAAATATCAACAATTTCTTACTTTTATAAGTTGATATGCCCAACATCCTTTTTTTGTAGTATTCATATTTGCTACACTTTAAAACATAATTCGTAAAATTATCGCTTAATAATAGACTTGTGAATTATCTGCGCCTTATACTTTTAGTTTTTAGATCTAATAAATATTAATTTTATGTCTTAAATAGAAAGTAGTACGGTTCAGGTGATAAATGAAAATACTTTCATTCCTGACTTTCCTTATATGCGGAAGTGGAACAGTTTTTATGATAATTTACTTAGAAAAGCCGTCTCCTGCAAGCCTCTTTTCTTTGATTTGGATCGCCTACGAAAAAACCCCACCATCGATTGTTTTTTCCTGGCTTTAACACATAGATCCATGATTCGTCAACAGTGAGGATCTTCTCTCACGAATTTCTTTTGAAGCACAATGAGCACAAATTCTCTACATTTCTTGAAACCAATCAATGCAAACCTTATTTTAAAAGAATACCAAATGGGAACACACTCTTTTATGGAATATTGCAAGTATACTGATGGAAGAAATGGTAAAGGATGCATCTATCTCATGGTGTATTGGTCAACTTTCTGGCAAATAACATGATTAAAGTGGTTTTGTGTTATAGGGTAGGGGCTAAGATCGTTAATTCGAATCCGCCTTGGACCAAAAACTCGACCTCAACGTGTACTCAAGGAAGATATCTAATGGTGAGACACATTACGATCTTGACTATCCTTGAAGCACAGCATCAATATTCTCTAGGCCAACGTATGTTTTGGACAACGTTTACGGAATTTGTCGGCGAAGGAACGTCGGGCTCTACAGAATTCAGAAAAAAAGCTTTCTCAGTATTGTAGCCATCAAAGTATTTGTGGTCATCAATGCACGCTTGTCAAGAAAATATATATCGAAAACTGCAAAAAATGAGAACACAAAATGATCCTACGATAATTTCCCTTTCATAATTACTCCGCCGAAGGAGGTATTGTTTTCACTGGCGTTTGTTGGTTTGTTGGTTGTTAGTTTGTGGTTTGTTGGTGGTTGTTAGTTTGTTGGTTTGTGGTTTGTCAGCAGGATAACTCAAAAAGTACTGAACGGATTTGGATGAAATTTTGTGGAGTCGTTGGAAGTGCAAAAGGAAGAAGTGATTAAATTTTGGCATCTCTGAGTGCCGAACTAAGGCGCCAAATGAGCTAAATACTACTAAATTTTTCAAGTTAGCCTACTCTGCCAATAGATGTCGATGTGCTGTGAATTGGGTGCCGGGAGCGTCTTCCTCTCGAAATTTTCCGTCTAGGGGAACCCTCCCCCGTCTCTCTACGCCTCCCCAGTCGTGAAAAATCCGCCTCGGAAGGCTCATGACGGCGGAGGTTTGCACTCTCTGAGTGTATATAGCCTCTAGTTAATTCTTGCATTTCATTTTTTATAAAATGAAAGATAATTTAATATTAAAAAATACTGATAATCGTTATGTCATATATATCAAGATTTCTTAGAGAAATGTTAGATTACACCCGGCAAACCCCCCTTGTAGCCAAGGCCAGAAACGTATTTTTAGTATGTTGCATATGTATATCTTACAGGTAATTACGTTTCTTTATCTAATGTAAAAATAGACCAAAAACATCTGGATTTCAGCATCTGCTGTGATTATAAAAAGGTATTTTTATGGGGGAAAATATATGACTCCCCAAAAAGTATTTTGCAAAGGCTATCATTCAATTGTTGTCATGTTATTGTATTACGCATAACAAGCATTTAAGGAATCCAAAAAATAAATACCGGCAATCAATCCTTTTTACAAACATTTTATACCAAATACTTTTATACCAAATTGTAAGCAGAAATAAATCAAAGCTACAATTTTGTTGATAATCATACATTTTATAAATGGCTTGATATGAATCAGTAGATGTTGATATTCATGTCCATTTTCCTAGACGTCCTAGCAGTTTTTTATACCTAAGTTAAATGCTGCATCTTTGAAGATTTTTCTTCGTATAAACTTGTTTTTCGTTGTGAAATCATGTGTATCTTGAGATGAGTGGGAAAAATATATAAAAGTAGAAGGAGCCTATCTGGATTTTTGTATTTAAGTTTGATAACTCAAAAAGTGAAAAAACAGAAATATTAAAATATATTATATGTACTAGTGTTAAGTGGTTAAGAATATAATAAAAATGGTATAAATGTATACTTTTGGTCAACAAAGATACAAAATCTGAGAGGATGTTAAGGTAATCTAAACATAAAAAGCTTTGGAAAGTATGGTTAATGTCGATAAATGAATATATAGGACGTAAAATAAACTAATTGTTTGTTTGTATTTGAAGTGGATGAAACAAATATTTGGACTTCTCAATATAAAATAAAATCTGTAATTGCCATGATTCTTTTGGCCCCATTTTTATATATAAACATCCAAATTTAAGAATTTTAGCGACTTATATTCAAACTTTAGTATGAATGTAACGACGTAATTAAGGTTATTAAAAAAATCCAGGGTGGTATAAATAAATCTTTTAACTGCCAATTACGACGTCTAAATAAAAAGATTTATTTTAGAAAACCCTATACCCTTCAAAAACATATATATAGATATTATATATATATATAACTATATATATATATATTATATCTATAGTATATATATATATATAGATATATATATATATAATATAGATATATATATATATATATATATATATATATATATATATATATAATATATATATATATATAATATATATATATATAATATATATATATATATATATATATATATATATATATATATATATATTTGATATGGAATGTAATATGAAGATTGATTTACCGGATTTAGGAGGGACAACGTAGAAATTGTCTGGCGACATAATTTGATATGTGCCAGCAAAGATCAAAAAATTAAATGAAAACTATAAAAAAAGATTTTTAAAAGACATCTTGAGTTTTAATCAACTGTAATAAATGATGCGTCCTTTATATAAAAGGTTATTCTTCAGGGCAGTAATGTGAACTAAAAGGTTCATTTATATATATTTTGCAATTGCCCTACAAAATTTCACTCGATTTCTATTTATAATTTAAGTTATTTTATTTTACACCCATAAAATTTCGTAGAGTACCGAATAAAATGTTTTAACCGGAAAATTGATTGCTCAGTTGAAAAAAATGTAAAGAAATGTAATGGTACAAATATGTGAAAACTTAATTATGCCCTATCCACAAGTATTTTTAGGCGTACAATTGTGGACTCTGGCATATCATTTGAGAGAGAGCAAACTCTTACAAAATAGATTAAAGAACTACTTTAATATGAATAAAGTTGATTTAAACCCTTCTATGATAGGGCTTTCTACTGGCATATTTAATCATATTCCATTAGTTGGCAATTATGATAATATATTATTAAAAATAAAAAAGTAGACTCCAGTTTCAGAAGCTTAGACTAAAAAAACACATATTAATCTACACGCATATAAGTAAAAAAACCGTTATCATAATGTTTTCAACAATGGATGTTCATTTTATATATTTTCTATCAGATATATTTAATCAAATTTCCTAAATAGACAATCGTAATTATATACATTTAAAACAAAAAAATAAGACTCAAGTTTTCTGAGAAGGGAGTGCGATAGCTCAGTGTGTTTAGGCGTGTTCAACTCTCAATGTAGGGGGCGCAGGTTCGACCCCCAAGAGGGGAGGTCAATTATGGTTACCCTCATTGATAAGATCCCATACGCTATAATACTTATTTATATCCTGTCGGATGCAAGTCTATCGAACCTTATAGACGAAAGAAAGAAAACTCTCAGAAGCTTACATTAAAATGCACATAGACATCTAAAGGGATAGAAGTAAAAAACTGCTATCATAATGTTTCTAAGAAAGTATATTCATTCACGGCAGCAATGGAAATTGACTTTTTGTTTTTTAAATTTATTTATGTTTTTATATATTTCATCTTATTTACTTATTCATATTAGCTGCAAAAAATATTTAATTAAACTATCTAGTGTATATTTAGAATTTTAAACATAATGGTAAAAAAGCACAATGAAATAGTGAATCGTATCTACAAATAATATTAAAATATTCAAAAGAAAAACTGCTAATAACAATAATTTTTACTTATAAACAGAAATCCCACAACATAGTTCATAACACAGGATGCATATATGTATATATATATATATATATATATATATATATATATATATATATATATATATATATATATATATATATATATATATATATATATATATATATATATATATATATATATATACATATATTAAAATGTATGAACAGGGAAATCTTATTTTGACACTTTTATCTGAATCTTCTGTTTACTGCTATTGAATATTCATAGAGTTTAAAATATTTTTTGAACAGCACAAATAAAAATACACACTAAGTCACCTCTCTAAAATCCATAAGAACCATACAGATTATTAAACTTGATATTGGAGGCTGAGTATTGCGCAGATGTCGATATTGAAATGCTTTGATGCCATGATAGCAGATAAAATTGATGCAAGTTAGCATTTGTACATATTTTTTCACAGTTCATGAATATATACAATAACCAAATAAAAGGTATATAAAGATGCTATTGCGTAAAAATACATTGTTAAGCATTATAGTTTAAATTGTAGCATCCTAGCTGAACAATCTAAAAATATATATCAATTAAGAGCATATGAAACCGAAATGAAAAAAATAAATGAAAAAAACACGGAAAATAATAAAAAAGTATATTTGTAGTTTCTAAATTTCTTGAAAAGCTTCTTTATGGCGTCATTATAAAACAGGGAACGTGAAGTGAAGTATCGGATTTCATCGGCGGCTATTGTCCGCGAATAACCAGCCTTTGTGCAAATTACTTCGGAAGGTTAGAAGAGACAAAGCACACGTGTAATATTTTTATTATGTCCAATATTAGCTTTTAATAACAATTGCACATAAAACGTGTTTAAAAGAGCTGTATAATAGAAAAATAACGGTTGTCTCTTCTTCCTATCAGTATGATCCCGTTTTTTTCTTCTTTCTTGAGGATGTAAAACAAAGCATAAGGCTAATCGTTCAACCTAGATTTCCCTTGCCTTTAAGGTTCATGAGGTGTCATGTGAGAATGGAATTTGATGTTTATGGCCGGTATACTTTGTTGTATAAATATGTTTTTTCTCATGTTGATGAGTGCTTTGTTGTTTAATGGTGTCTGTGTTGGTTTGAGTATATTACATATTCTTGCCGCCTTTTAAACACATGGGAATGCTCATCATTATTCAATATGGAAGTCATTTATGATACCATTCATCTTTTTGGTTAGTCGAAATCATATTCGAAAGGACTATAGAAGTATACTTAAGCTACATGCTCAGTTTTCAATTTTAAGGGTGTAGGCAGGGGAAGATTAATAGATCCTAACACACACACAAAAAATCCCACAAATCATACATTCCATCGAAGGAATTTGAGAAAAATATTTATAAACTTAAAATATTACGAGTTACGAATGATAAAACCAATATTAATATTCTTTGCTTTACAACAAAATATTTATCTAAAATAATTACAAATAATCAGATAAGTTTTGAAGCATTCTTACCTTCAATAATGATTTTATGCTCTGGACTATAGTTTTTACCATATTCCAACAATTCCTCAAACAAAGTATGTGTCAAGAACTTGTAAAGTATGCTTGATGTACACACGACGTAAAAATGAAATCGTTCCTCATTGATAAGATCCTAGGTTCGATAGACTAATTTTATGCATAATGATATGTATATCCTGTCGGATGCATTCTATCGAATCATATAGGCAAAAAAATGTTTTTTCAAAATTCTAGCCGTTATATAATTTTAAACATTATCAATCGATTATCTAATGAGGTGCTAAAAATTTTAGTAGAAGCATTCAGTAAGTCAATATAACATCATCAGAAACCTAATATATTTAATAAAAACTAAAAAGCATGTACTACATCTTCTCCAAATTTCTCTGTACTCTAAATAAAATGCTTTATATTATCAATAAATCCTTTTTCTTCATTTCAGCAACAATAGAACACCTTTTTATATATCACATGTATCTTAAAAATATGTAATTGTCTCTATGTTGCATATTATATCATACTTTTAATAGGCTTGTATTTTGCTTGTAGCATACAAATCTAGCCAAAAGTCCTTATGTAGTATATATATATATATCTAATATATATATATATATATATATATATATATATATATATATATATATATATATATATATATATATATATATATATATATATATATATATATATATATATATATATATATATATATATATATATATATATATATATATTATATATCAGGAAACGACCGGGACACTTTTTTTCGCCAGGAGCCGGGACGGGCCGCGACTTAAATTTTTCAAGCAGGGCCAAACCGGCCGGGACTTTAATATATTTGTCCTTCAAATATATATAATCAAATATATCCTTGGTGTCACGGTAGACAGCTCTACAGGTGACTCTGAAAAAGTTAATGGAACTAAAGTTATTGACATTCTCCAAAAAGCTGCAACATTTTACAAAAGGACCCCACTCTCCCGTTACGAAAGATTAATTGCCTGGAACATTAACGTATTCCCCAAAGTTTTTCACATAATAAGATATTTACCTTTCTCAGAGACCTTGTGCAACGAAATATATGTACAACGGGATTCCCTTGTCTGGGGCAGCTCCAAGCCCTACATTGCCAAGAGTAGGTTAAATTCTAGTGTCGCTCAATGGGGTCTGGGATAGCTTGACGTCGAGTCCATGTGGAAATCCTTGAGCTTTTCGTGGTTGCAGAGGTTCCCTAAAAGCGAAGACGTTTAGCCAATTAGAATAAAACACATTTTCTATGAAATAATTGGTCACCACTTCCTCGAGATAATTTTCATGGGTCCATTGGAACTTCTAAAGGCCGTAAAGTCGTGTGGTCCCCACTGGAAGAAGATGGCTTCATCCTGGGAATCCACTATGCACAAGGTCCTTCCTCTTCTTGGGGTAAACAAGCCTCTAAATCATAATGGATCGTCGAACAGTTCTTCGGAGTTCTTCAATGAGGTTACCTCACGTCTGTTGGAGAATTCATCCAAAGAAAAGTAAACATAGAAATTATTTTTGTGTTGGCGATTACAAAAGCGTCGCTCTCTTACATCAATAAAGGAGCTCCCTATTGGACCACCAATTCCCTTCTATATCGCTCTTGCTGAATTACACAACCAGACGGTTCGAAAGTCTATGTCGAGTTGTGGACGTCCGTTTCTTATCGTAAGTAGGCGACTGAGAAACCTAGGCATTGAGGCAGACAAACGCTTGCGGAGTCCTAATATAATAATGAAGAACCGCTTCACAGACTCTCATCAAAATGGTTCAGATACCGTTGGCACGTCTTCTTTATTCATGAAAAGTCCCATGTGGATCCCCGGAAGCGGAGCTGCCATTGGTGCGGGAAGGTCGAGGAGACTTCGTTCACTTCTTTTACTTCTGTCCCAGGTCGCCCCAGTCATCAAAGCGGTGAAGGAGTAATATTTGGAGCATATGGGGGATGCTAACCCCTCGGACTGGCATGTGTCGACCTCGCCTACCTATCAGGAAGCCTATGAGATAGAGCATCTGGTATCCATGGTCAAAGGTCCTCTATTGCATCAGAACGGGCGGATCTGGACTCCTGTGGGTCTCCATCGTCGTCGGAAGACATATAGAAACTCTTCGTTCGGTCTCTAGTGCGTCAAACCAACAATGGGGAGTTATATATGTGATGTATTTTCTTAAAATGAAGCATGGGCAATTTTTTAGAAAATACGAAAAATAAGCGTTTGCTATTCTATGAGAGATGCTCTACATTTTTTATGATTTCAACTTTTCGATTAATTCACTGGAAAATGCGCTTTCGAACATTTAATCATCCTTAAAAATCCCGTTAAAAATAAATCTAGCTACAATAGTTGGTATCCGTAGCTTAAGCATTTCATACACAAAAAATATGAAGAATAAAAGGAGGGGCAAAGAAAATATTGTTTTCTTTGGATAACAGTATGAAGATGTTTGATAAGAACCGGTTGATATGCTAGAGTTACCAACAGTAACATTTGATCATCTCACGACTAAGTAGAGAATTCAATATCTTCATAGACTCATAGCGCATTTTTAGGATCTTTTTTTAATTACTCAAAAGTTTAATATTAAAATATATATCTATTTTAATAGTTTGTCGTTATGATAGATGTTGTCAGTTGATGATAAAAGGTAGAATTTACAGGAATAATGTAATGGAGCTGAGTTTTTTTTAAACTAAAGCATAGGCATTCTTTACTAAGTACCAAAAATAAGCGTTTGTTATTCTATGGAAGATGTACTTCATTTTTTATTATTGCATGTTTTCGATTAAGTCACAAGAAAATGCGCTTTTCAACAATTAATGGTCTTTAAATCATGCCTTATAAATATATCTAGCTTCATTAGTTGGTACCCATAGCTGAAGCATTTCATACACAAATGTAAACATAAATATTATGAGATGGTGTTAAAATGAATATATATTGTAAAAATGTTCTGACTCTGGAGGAATAAGTCGTCGTCTAATCTTTATTTGAAAACCATCATCCAGTGATCGATTTGATGTCTTCTTAGCCCTTAGTCCGAGATGGAGAAAGATGACGAGAACACAATAGAAAAAGGATGCGAAGACTCCTATAGTAAGTAATGAATCGCCTGTCTATATGCCTCCTCTTGTGAAAATTAATTTTTAATGCACTCTCAGTAAAGGAATGGGACAATTGGAAATTCCATTGTAAAGATGGATAGGATCATTGCTCACTCCTGGAAAAGTCGAAGGAACGAATCCATTTCATCAGGCCTTTTGGAGGAAACGAAAAGGGACTCTATTGCAGCCTTAATTACTAAAATTCGACTGACATAATAAATATTGTCCACTCTGAGCAAGGACGTCTCCTAGTCTGAATTACAATCACGGAGGAGCCACAATTGGATCTGAACTTCGAGCCTTCCCATGTTGGACAGAGAGAGGAATTTCTAAGAGATTCCTTAAGGAGGAACTTAAACTACCATTCGTCGAACCTCGGAACCTGACAATCCACACCATAAGCTTTTCAAGGAGGCTTACATGCTGCTAAATAAATCTTGAAAAATACTAAGAGTATGTCATTCAACGGAACATATTTTTGTTAAATATTTGAAAATCTATTATGTATTTTTCCTTCATACCATTAAGATGAAAATAAATATTTTTTATTCAAGTGGATATGCTTCAACATTTGCTTATATAGGCTGTGAAATTTAAGAATTAAAAAAGGAATAGTCTTGATTCCTTCCAAAAGGCCATAAAGGATAAACCCTATGGCGAGCAACCTTTTAACTTACATGTTTGGGGTATAACTACTTATACTCTAATACAGTAGTTTCCTCCAAAGACCTATTTTTAAATCTATTTATGTCTACGAAAACTCATTTCTAAAAAAATATTTATAGTCCAAAATTATAATAATTAATACAGATGATCTCTATATTTTCATAGCAAAAAGATGTTTATTACGCATTGGTTTCTCTAAAATACCGAAAAAATATTTTATTTTTCTACTTACTTAAGTGATTTCCTTTAATATCCGTTATTGTGTTATAGTATTTATATTCGTATGTTCGTTTTCGAGGGATAACTTGAAACTATTTTTATTTGTATTAAGTTTAAATACATATATTTTTACTTATATGTATTTTAGAACGTAAATAAATTTATGACAAATTCATGCAAGCTATTATTTTAAAATTATTTGAACACTTATTAATTGGTAATTGCTTGAAAAATATATTAATCCACCAAAAACTATATAATTAATTCTTCATTAAATAAAATTCCTCATTTAAATAACTGTGCCATACGTTATAGGTCTTCAGGAATAATTATATTTCATACATAGATAAATTTATGACGAATTCGTGCTAGCTATTATTTTAAAAATATTTGAACATTTTTATTAACTAGTAATTGCGTGAAAAATATATTAATCTACCAAAAATTATATAAGTAATTCTTCATTATATAAGATTCCTCATTCAAATAATTGTGCTATACGTTATAGATCTTCAGGAATAATTATATTTCATACATATAATATATATTACAATTTATAGTTGTAGTTTTTTTGGCCATAAGGCGATACTTTATTGATTTCTATAAGGATATATGTAGACATAAAACTAGACAATTAAAAAATGTAGCAAAAAATAATTCAAAACAAGTATCAATCGAATAAAAACTTTTTGGCAAATATAGATATTTTCTGTAGAAGTTATACCGTAACAATGAACCATTCTTTAAGTTTTATCAGTGATAAGATAATCAGAAAAATATAGTTAAAATAATGTTAACTCTATTTATAATGATTTGATATACATAAATTACTAACGTAAAATAGGTTGATATATACTTTTCATTTGTGCCGTATCCTGGAAAAATGGCAAAACCCTCTTTCTATACAATTTTTCAATTAAAAAAAGAACAAATGTATAGAAAAAGAGGGTGTTTGTTACACTGTCGATATTGTCTTTTTTATACAATATAAAATATAAACTTTGAAAAGGAGTGGGTAAAAGTTGGGCCAAGGGACAATTCGTTTATCTACATTAATTATATTTTAAAATTGGCAACTCATGATGTGCTATTCGGAAGGTAGCTCAAAAAATATTTGCGTGTAATGATTAGGTTTACAAAAATCATTTAGTATTAGAAGGATTCGCTCGTTAAAATCCTTATATGACTTCCTTCCATTCCTCAACGACCTCTCAGTCCTCACGGAGACCGTCTCAGGCTGAAATCGTGAGGCACAGTAACAATGCTTCACGACGGAAGAGCTTAGTCCTGCACTTATACGGTCCCTTCTAAGTCAGGTCCACCTGAAACTCCACGTCACCCACGAAGAAATGGATGTATTTGTCGCTTATCTAAGAGACAGGCCTTCTGGAATGGCCTGCCACGGATGACTTCTTCCATCTCAACCTTAGCAGATCGCGTAGGGCATTCAGCTAAAGTTTATTCATCCGGAGTTCCCAAGGACACATCTGATTTGCTGTCTCTTTCAATCACAGGTGATACTCAGGGGAACGGGCTCCCAGTACCTTCAGCCAAAGTCCGTCGAATGGCTTGTCATGGAGGTCTTCCTTCTTCCCGGCCGACCTTGGCAGTGCGTGAAGACGCCCTCGGTTGAATCCTGTGGGTCCCCGTGGACTATAGAGAGAAGACTGGAAGAGTTCTTTGGATCAAAGCTGTAGGAGATTATGAGTCTGAAGAGGAACTCCTGAGGATTGACTTTACGCCAAAGAGGTTGAAAAGAGCAGGTTGGAAAACATGAATTGATCAGGTGTTGCACATTGAATTCCGTCGAAGTCCCGTGGTTCTAGTCATTATACTCATTGCAGGGATGAGAGTCGAAAAAAAGAGGGATGACAGTAACTAAAGAGATAATTTTCTTCTTTCTGAGTAAAAAAAAACATCACAGACGAGAAGCAGTTGATATGTACGGTTACCAACATCAGTAAATGCTCATCATATGAGGCTAAATACAATTTTTCACAACTTTAGGGGCCAATTGCGCATTTTCTGAAGCTTTTTGTCATTATTCAAAGGGTTAATATGAAAATATAAGCATTTTTTATAGTACGGTGTTGTGATTCATTGGTCAGTTGTTGATAAGAGGTCAAATTTGAGGAATAATATCTATATGGTCATTTCTTATGAAGTAAAAATAGCTAGAAACAGAAAAAGGCGTTTTTCTCTTCTTCTCCTTTTTTCCTCAAGCGTCATTTTAAGAAAATACATCACAATATGTA
>CP045902.1:8650331-8686834 GCA_013387185.1 Caligus rogercresseyi
TTTTTTTTTTTTTTAATAACTTTATTTATTCAGAGAAATTACACATAATATAATGTATAAATAAACATTGTAGTTTAAAATTAGTTCTCTAAATATAAAAGTAATTCATCAATATTAAAACACAACACAATACATCAGACAATATCAATAATTATAAAATGTTAGTTCAATTAAAATAAAAGTAGCAAAACATAGTAAAATAAATATGGTACAATAAGATTCGTTAATTCCCAGGATAAATCACTTCCGCAGAAGGGGTAAATTATACTCTTATTTATTTAATCTTCTGAACTTTCTGTTAACCTTAATTAAGTTTTTTAAGACATTAAGATATTGCTTGGAGCACGACGGATAAAATCTGACTAAATTGCCTGCATACACCCAAGAGGAACAATTTACATCAGGGATCTTAATAGATAAGGCTGAGTACCTAGCTGCAGTGGAGATCAAAATAGCTTTGATGTCATACTTGGATATAAAGTCGGCGCTAGCTAGCTGTTGAGAAATATAACTTCGGCAAGATAGAAGCGACATGTCCAAGGCACGCGTTTTTGGAGGACTTTTATGGCTTGAATTAAGCCCAAATAGAAGAATAGGAGGTACACTTTTTTCACAAACTCCCTTGACATTTAGAGAAACAAACTCTCTCAATATGTTAAGAGCCGGGCAATTTGCAAATGCATGCGATATTTTGTTGTACAGTACTCCACAATCTTTGCATGGAGTATTAAAGAAGACACAACCGACGATATTTGGAACTGAGCTGTAAACCTCCTGTCTTCATAAATTCCCGAAATCGAGCTCAATATTCGAGGTCCCCATGATAGCGGAAGGTCCAATTCTTTAATATATTTTTTGCATATTTGGTCAGCTTCCTCTTTAGAATTCGACAAAAATGACATCTTCAAATGCCAAGGGTCTGGAACTTGATGTGAGATTGCCGCTCGCCTAAGCGGAAAGATAAACTTTCCGGAATTAAATTCTGGCTCTCGATGAAGATCGTGGATTGAATAAATACCTCGAGATAGAGCAATCCACTCCAGCTCTTTTGGTGCAAGAAGGTTTCGAAAGAAAAATTTCTTCTTACAGTTTTGCCGAATAATATCAATCGTGGAATTTGAATTAAAACGAGGGGTACCCTTCCAAATTAATCGTTGAATAGTTGCCAAAAAGGCGGATAAATTTTCTAGCTTGTCATTCGTAAAATCTGTTCCTAACATCAACCAAATAAAAGCAGGGCTTGTTGTAAAAACTGAACGCCATTCATCATGCGGATGCGTTGAGATATCAGTTAAAACCTTTTGAAAAATCTTGGGTAAAATTTTAGACAACAAACTCAGACCTCCTCCTAGGTGTGATTTTGGTCTTTTCAGAGCCTTCAAATAGCTCTGATGGAATAACTTGTTCAACCAAAGTTCTTCTTCCATTATGGCTCGCTCCGCTAACCAAGGTATAGAAGTCGCTTTGAAAATAATGGCGGGGACAATGATGTAATTATAAAGGTCGATCCTCTTTTGGAGGTTATTATTTCTCCAGAGTGGGATCGATCGACTGATGAGATTTTTCACATTCAGCCAATTCGATTCTGAAGCACCCGTTCCTTCCCAAGTAATTCCTAAAATTTGGACACTTTTTTTAACAGAGCAACCCGAGAAGATCGAGTCATTTAGAGGGTTCCACTTGCCTAAGGGAAGAATAGAAGTTTTTTGTTTGTTTACCTTCAGCCCAGACCGCTTTTCAAATTTTTTGAAGTGGTTCAAAATCACTTCAATTCTCTTGAGTAATTGTTCTTCAGAGTTCGCTTCAATCATTAGGGTCACATCGTCAGCATATAAATCAATAATGTGCTTAGAAGACCCAAAGTTCACACCGAATCCTCCGTACTTTTTAATAATTGATTCGCTTAGCTCAACAAGCCCGGAAATAAATAAGAGTGGGGCTAAAGGGCAGCCTTGCCGACAACTTTTCCGTAGGATTATAGGGTCGCTTTCTAATTCTCCCATAGATATTGTGGAAGTACCATTGTACAGGAGGGCTCTTATGGGGTTAAAATATATTTTAGGAAGATTTTTTTTAATTGCTCTAAAAATATGCCGATGCTCTATTGTGTCAAAAGCTTTACTAAAATCGACGGCGATGATGGCCCCAAACGTGTTTCTTTTAGATAAAAGTTCGATAGCGGTTCCTATGTTCCTTGAGACATCCGAAATTTTTCTTCCCTTCAGGAATCCCTTTTGCTCTTTCCCTATTTTTTTATTTAAAATTGGCTCTATTCTAGAGGCTAGAACACCAGAAAGAATCCTATAGCTCTCGTTGAGAACAGTAATAGGGCGCCAGTTGTTCAAATCAGTCGCAGAACCTTTTTTAGGGATTAAGGAAATCCGTCCTTTAGTAAGGGGTTTCGGGAGTTTTCCGTGAATCTCCATCGATTTTCCAAATTCAACCAAAAAGGGAACGATCTCATCGATGCATTCAATAAAGATTTTGCCACAAATGCCATCTGGCCCTGTTGCTTTTCCCTCTTTGAGCTTCTTTTTTATATATTCTTCAATTGCACTTTTGGTAAAAATCAAGTTTTTACCCATTCTTGACCGGGGAAAATTGACTCTTTCTCCACCAAGAAGCTTTTGAAATCTTCCATGAAAGAGTTTCAATATATCTTTGGGATTGGAGACTGTTTTCCCCTCGTGAATTATTTTCTTAATAATAGTCGTTGCGTGGTCCTTTTGGAAGAGGTTTTTCAACCTCCTTGATGGGGAGTTTTCTTTAATATTTTTTTGATTAAAATTATCTTCGGCAATTTCTGAGACACGAAATAAATGAGTAAAATCCGACGAAATGGAACGTAAAAAGATGGAGCTATTATCAAGCATTTCCTCGATGTTTTTTTGGAAGGATACTTCTTTCTGCCTTTTTTTGCGAAAGCATTGTAACGAGGTAGACTTAACAATATGTGATAAAAGATAAGCCAGCTTTTTGGGTTTAAAAGATTCTTTAAAAAGTTTAATAAAACGTTTTTTGAGCTTATCTATAAAATCATTATCGTTTAAAATACATTTAGGCACCCTAAAACGCCTTTTTTGTCGGACTTGAAGGAAGTCGATCTCAATCAACTTATGATCTGAGCTATGTTGAGAACGATAGCGAGCATTCACGATCTTAGATCGTATTGAAGAAGAAGATAATGCTAAGTCAATCCGTGAAGACTTACTTCCACATCTCCAAGACACATTTTCGTTTGGACTGAAAAATTTAATTACATCGTGTAGTTCCAGAGAATGAAGAAGCTTGGACAATATTTGAAAGTTAGGATGTTTCACTGTTAACTGGTACAGATCAACATTGAGATCCCCTACAACCAACAACGGATATAAATCATATTTACATTGATTGATTATAGCTTGGTAAAAGGATGTACATTTGACATTTGGGCCATAGGCATTGATGATATAAAAACCGCCATTTTTCGTCGATATAAAAATTTTATGCCAATCCCCTTTGCTCGAAAGTTCACTCACTAACTTAGGGCAAGTAAGTATTGACTTTGAAATAAAAGAGACCACCCCTCGATTTAACCCATTTCCCGTAAAGAAATGGTAGTAATTTCTGGGAATACATAAAGAACAATCAAGAGAACAAGTAGAAGATGTGGTGATTTAATATCTTGTAAACAAACAATATCTGGTTTTTGGTACATGAGGCTTTTCATAAGTGAATGTCTTGACAGTCGATTTCTACCCCCTCTAGTATTCAAAGAGAGTATTTTGCTTATTCCCATATTTATATTGTGATCCCTTGATGCAGCTGGTTTAAAAAAGTTGTCGATCTTTGTTTGAATAAAGGACATTCAACAGACACTGTTCTAATATTAACCGGAAAAAACTAGTTTTTTTGAAGTTTATTAGGAGCGTCTTTTTGAGGGGACAGGCCTGATAAGGTTGAAGTTCTTTTGGAAAGTGATCCCGACCTTGTTCTAGTTGGTAGGATCAAATCAGGGTTCAGCATTGACTTTCTTGGCTTAGATATAATATTCCTAGAATCCTCATCAGTTCTGTTAGAATCTAATTGTCTTTCACTTTCGGTAAGACAAATCAAAGAAACACTACTACCCTCACCCTCGATGGGTGAAGGGACGTCGCTTGAACCGGCACTTTCGGAAATGGAAATGGGATGAACTGAAGTATTATTGACTACTCCATTCTCAGTTGCTGCGTTATTTGTTTTGTCTTTTGTAGAACAGACCTCAAATTCAGTTAGTTCTTCATTTGTTGCACCAACTGTAACGTTTTTATGTTTTATAATTGAGATTTCTCCTGAAGTATGATTTTCCTCTACTGCTTCACTTTGTCCTGAAATAGGGAATTGAGAAGATTCCTCGACGTTGACAACTTCATGAGGCACATTCGTGCCAACAGCCACGATAACTTCTTCCTCTACACTTTGTGCTTCAATTGTTGATTGGCTATTAATTAATATATTTTTTTCCCTACTATCCTTAAGCATAACTACATACTCTCGGATGCTTCTTCTTGTTTGATCACAAACATGTTTTGTATGGCCAAGACCAAAACAGTTTTGACATTGTAATCTGGCGCCCTTGAACTTGAGTCTTACTAAGCAACCTTGAATAGGAGCTATTTGTGGAATCAATGAAGGATTTGCCATTAATTCCACTATGTAATCCCCGTCCCTCCATAAATCCTTATATTGTTTGTATTTTTGTTCGGCTTCTTTGTTGACAGGGTTTTTCTTTGGATAATGTTCCACAATTTCGCCAAATTGTTTAAACCAATCAAGAGCCGCAACTTCATTGATCCGTTTAAACGTATTTACCATAGTGATTGTGACTCTTCTCTTGTTATCCGAACTAATTTTATCAATGCCCTTCAGCTTAAGTCTTGCATCAATTAATTTTCCCTCAACATTTTTTATCTTATAGGGATGAACCCTCTTTAGATCCTCAATTCTATCACGAATGTCAATAGGGTACTTCAAATAAATAGCAGCCTGATTTAAACCAAATTTAGGGTTTGCCCCTGCAATTTCGTGTTCTTTAAATCCATAGAGCACAGCAATGTCATAAATATCTACATGTTTTAACCCCTCCATACGAAAGGATTCATCCTGGTCGTCATCAATAATAATAACAAATACATCCCATTTATATTTATTATCCCAATCCAAATTCCTCCTCTCACTTAGTGTCCCCTCCTTCCTTCCCTTCTTGAGAGCACTCGAGTAGAGAGAGCGTGAAGTTGCACCATCAGGAGGTCTATCAGGCGGGCGACTTGACATATTTAAAGATCTTCTCTCACCTTAAGGATGACGTTTAAAGGCGATGTTGTTGTCCTCCCAAAAAACGACCGGTCAAGCTCCTAGGTGACTAAGATTTCTTCTGAAGAATATTCACCTCCTTGTGAAAAGAGTCCTTTTGTTAGTCTTTGTTTGTTCTTCAGGGATTCCTACGTCAGAGTGACGTAAATTGTCCCTTCAGGATTCCTCCCTGAAATTCGAAGGCGGATTGGAGCCTCCCGGCAGCGATGGACGACCTTTTTTGTATCTCACCGGAATATTCGTCCAAATATCTACCAGTGGATACCCAAAGTCGATTCTTCAGTCCCTTGTAACTCCGTTAAATTAATTTTTTCTTCGGACGAAAAAATAATTAACACAGCACGTGAGACAATACATAATACATCCATGATAGTTTCTATCTCTTTTTATATTGGTCAAAAAATTGTAGCTTTTGAAAGTAGGCTCCTTATGGAACTCCATACCAATAGATGTAGAGATTTTTTATTATCATACTATTTTTTATTTTTTTTTAATTTAATATTTATTTATGATCTAAAAGATATCTCGAACAGAATAAAATGCACGTACAAAGGATGATAAATAAATGAAAATTTGATAAAGCAACGTTAAAAACAAATATAACATTAAAAAAACACATGCATTTATAACTTGTCGGAAGAAAAATAAAGAACTCCCAACCTATCATCCTTCTTTTATGAGATATCTTGAGATAAAATAGTGATTTAGAAAACCAGTTGACTCGCTGAGATGAGAGATCCAATGCGTCATTTGATTCAGTCCACTTGCACTTGAAGGGAGAGGACCCGTTTGTTTTGAAAACATCCCTGGGGATGGAGCGTAGAATTTCCATACTTCTTCTGACGAGATCTTGGAGACCCACAGGAAGCCCACCTCCGCACGTTCTTGAGGCGTAGAGAGCCCTCTGTACCGTTATCATACTATTTCATTGCTTGTGATAAATTTTCCATCTTCAAGTGTCGATAATACTAACGTTTTTTTACTTTCAGATTTACAAGATGCCCAAACTAATAGATCCGCTCAGCTTCATCCACGAACTCGGTTGACGATCATTGGAGAATCGGAGGACAATAACGTGGCAATAAATAAAGCAAAAACTCTTCCAGAATGCAGAGATCATTCCTCACTAGCAATCATCAAAGACAGCATTCCAATAATGGTGAAGGCAATCAAAGCTTTGCTATATATACTTCCGTTGGTCGATACTTCAAACTACACTTTTCTGCGTCCCATAATTCAAATGTTACAACAGAAGAAAATTAACGGAGGCTCACATTGAAGACTACTACCAACTCGTTTAAATGACTAACTTATGATTTTGATAAATAAACATTGTCCACGCTATCATTAATTTGATTTTTTGCTCTTAGTTTTATTTTCGAATTGGGATAATCCTATTACCCCATGTTAATTAACAAGCTTCTCTGACATTCATTTTATTATTTCGAAATATTTGGTAAGTAATATTGTATGCTGGATGTCTAGCCTCCATATTATTTATGATTGGGTGAAATGAATATCATATAAACATTTCCAAAAAATATCAAATACAATTCTATGAAATGTTACTCACATGTTCAAAAAACAACCACAGTTTAAAATATGTATAAAAATATTGCAACGTTGCCATATTAAAATCATAATCCGTTCTTTTGAGAAAATATAGGGTAGGGAGACATTATTGGTTCTTAATTTTAATAATTTATTCATCTGTATACCCCATCCAAATACTTATTACTTCTCAATTTAAAATAAAAAATTCTATTGAGAAATAAAATTAATCAAAGTTCTTAAGATTGATCCTTTATATCCATTCTTAATCCATGTAATAATATGCCTCACTATTTTGGTGTGTATTTATTATGTTTTTATAAGGCTTTCATTCTTTGTATTACTAGTTAAAGTATTTTTCTTAATCATTTCATATTTTACGTTAAAGTATTTCGTAAACTTAAAAGTAAAAAGGGGAGTATTTTGTATATTGAAATAATGAAAAAGGAAAGAAACTTACAGTGTGGTTATATCATAAATTATTTCTCATGGCTATTTAAGTTATTAAAAAAAGAAAAGCCAGTTTGAACTATTAACCTATTTATGTCTCATTTGATATTAATCTAGGACCTTTAATCATCTACGGATCTGTTTATCATAAATCTACATCACAGAATTATCCTTTCGTATGATAAATTTAATATCATGTCAAGAAGGAGTATTAAGTTTCTTGAAATATTCAACCTTCAATTGAATTACTATTTTTTACTAAAAATATAAGTCTTAAAACAATAAAAACCTATGGATACAAGTCTGGGAATAATGAATCCAAAAGTCATATGGATATAAACTGAGCATCTTATATCAGTCTACGTAAAAACCATACATACCACGAGAGGGTTGTCATAAGAAATGACATTCAATCGATATTGAAGAAAATATTTCTTCATTTTATTTTTTCTCTTATTGAAATGTTTATGTAGTTTCATGTACCGTGACAAAATGTATCTATAAGTTATCTAAGAATAAAATTCAATTCAAAAACTTCCCCGATAATTTTATCATCCCCGATAATTTATCACTCCCCGAAATTTTTTTATTGAAAACTTATTGTCAATGTGTATATGAATCACAATCCGTTGTAATCTAGATATCATTTCTATTTTAATAATACGTCAGATTTTAGGATCATACGTTTTTACAATAATCCACTTACAACACTGCCCGTGCTCCTTTTGTTATTATTGTTGGAGCTACTTAAAAAATTTACTTATATATATATATATATTTTTTTTTTTTGTTATTTTTCCTTGATTAATATTTTATTATTATTATTATTGTATAATTATTTGTGTTTGTATATAAAGATACATGTTTTTTATATTAGTAGCCATGAAGGCTAGGGCTATAGTAGCTCTGTAATAAATCATATGTACAACAACAACAACTTCATATATTATATTGTGCGATATAATGAATGAAATAAACACCTCAATTTGTTGGGGAGAAAAAGAAAAAAAAAGAATATATCAGTCTACGTAAAAAACCATACATACCACGAGAGGGTTTTCATAAGAAATGACATTCAATCGATATTGAAGAAAATATTTCTTCATTTTATTTTTTCTCTTAGTGAAATGTTTATGTAGTTTCATGTACCGTGACAAAATGTATTTATAAGTTATCTAAGAATAAAATTCAATTCAAAACTTTAATACTCGTGTATTTTTATTTATGACATTAATTGGAAAACAATTTAAATTATATGATATCATAAATAACTCCTCATATGTAATACATAACGTGGCTCCATTACTTCTTCAGGGGTTCATTATCTTTTTGCTCTCCCTCTTTTTCCTTGGCAGTGGTTTTGTCCTCCTAGTTATTTATATTTGTTTTGGAGAAATTCCATTCGGTTCCGAAACAGACAGTTTCATCATGAAGGTGTATTTAAAGGGCTCGAGAGGTTTCCAATTAAGATCCCCCAGAAGTTGGGGGAAGACTGCCCTATTGTCTAGTTTTATTCATACAACTCGAGGTCGAGAATTAATTTAATTATGCAACCATCAACAACGAACTCGATGAAAATTGTGTCATCTTCACCACCTACAAGGCTGAAAGAAGTAGCTGCAGTCGTCGGCTTCGTTCCTCGCAATAGAAAGCGAAGAGGCCCACTTCTCCTCTATAATTGCACTTCCATTCCGCATCTGGGCATTTTTATCCTCCTTGGTTCCAAGCACATGCAGAACACTTGTGGTCACGTGCTTTGGGGATGCCTTTGGGTCTTTGAACTTCTTGGGGTGAATCCACGCCTTGGATCACCTATACTTCGATAAGAGAATGAATCCTTCCCCACCATCTCCTTGGAGTGACTAGTGTTCGACTCCAATGTTCGCTCGAGCTTGATGACTTCCCTAGGGTTGAGTTTCTCTATTAGAAGACTGTCGGGCGGAATTGTAATGAAGCCAACAAGAATCCAGTGATGTGTCGTTTTGCCACTATAGTAGTGTCCAAACCTCATCCGATGGGTAACGAAATCGTCGATAGACTTAGCCTTAAAGATTTCCTCGATCTCCTCCTTGACTAGGGCTCCTCGGCCTCTACGAACTTATATATGCTGGGACTCCACATTACAACAGATAGTCCCGGATCTATCCAGTCAAGTTCGCTTTCTTCCTGCCCGTAATTGATCCTGATTCTCTCCGATCTCGAGTTCAGGGCATAGCTCTTGAAGCTCCGGAAACTTCAAGGTAGAACACGCATTCTTAACGTAGAGGATCCTAATAAAGACGAGGTAGGGGTCCTCTCCATTCATAGGACCCCAGAAAAGTAAACATTCTTCCAAGGATTTTACTGATTGTAATTATAAGAGGCTTCACATTTATATCTTGTTGCTATGAACTAACGCAGGTATAAACTTCTATTTGAAGATCTCTTTTTGTGCTGCAAATTAAGATAATCACGAGCTATGCACCAGCAGTAGTCAGCCATCATGTGGCCTCTTCACCATATCCCTCATGTCATGGTGAAACCTCTCACAATGCCTAGCAATAACACTGCCAATATTTTCAGGAAATTTCTCCAGGGGAATTAAAAGGAAATGAAGTTTGATGCTCATATATGCATTTAGCTGCTTATACTCACAAGCATACTGTTTAAAGCTCCACATAATTGCTTTTCTTGTTATTGCCAAGAAAATTCTCAACAACCAAGACAAAGGAACTCCAAACATTTCACACAACCTGGTTCATACTAGAAACAAACAGATCATCTTTCATTAGCTTTTGATCTGAGGACCTTAAAAATTCCAGCCTTCTTTTATTCAATACTTAGTCCAGGGAAAAGCATCACAAATGTAATTAAAACAATCTCCATCTTTGCCTAGGGCTTTGAATTTTTTTCATTAATCCAAGCTTAATGTGAAGAGAAGAAGAAAATGATCTTTGATCGTCCACCAGAGGCTCAGCAATAAAATTTCTCTCCACCAGTCATATGAGTCCTCTCTGACCACTCCTTCCTCACCCAGTGTTCCTCCTTTGCCCTACTATCCCAGTGACAGAGAAAGCAAGGAAATTTGGTAAAACTACCCTGTTGTTCAAAACCATTTTCTAAATCCACGCAAATGTGCCATCCATGATTGTGAGGAACAAATTTGACCGCTTCATATGTTTCTTTTAGTGTGGGGGCATGGGCAACTGGAATGGATCCATATTTATTTCCATTATTGGACAGAACAACTTTGAGACTGTATTTAGAACTATCAATGAAAAGTCTCCACTCTTGACGATTATAGTTACTATACCCAACTTATCCAGGAGACCAGTAAACCATTACAGTAAACAAGTCCATCCTTCTCAGATAAAAAAGGAACAAACTCTGAATTTCTTGTTCTGTAGAAGGATATTGTTGTGCCACGTTGAAGCAGATTCTTTTCATAATCTAGAGGCCAAAGTTCTGCATATTTTTTGCGCAAGTTTAAGTCTCTCACAAGGTCATTTAACTCACCCTGGTTGACCTGATTTGGCTGTGATGCTGTGCCTTCGAAGTGTACATATATCATCATGATTGTGTGAACTATCACATTGCAACTGCTCTATCGCACTTTCATCATCTGTAACATATGAAGTGACTCAAACACTGGAATATCTTCACTGTGGGACTGGTCTGATAGCAGAATCCAAGTTTGAATTCTTGAAACTCTTTTGTTTTTTTCTATTTATACCTATAAGGTTATAGCACAAAAATAAAAATCATCTGAGTAGTTTTTTTGATTCTCTCCACACCATAGGTACACAGAAAATGAAGTTATTCTTCTTGCCTTTAGACTATTATCTAAGTTGTGGAATGCAAATAACACACAAATGTGATAGGGCCGTCTCTTATATCATTCTTTAGGAGACACAGTTTTAAAGATCAGATGTAATTTTGTTCAAAACTGTTTTAAAAAAACTTTTATAAATCAACAACATATGCATAGCAAATGAAGGTGAAATGTGCACCAAAACGTGTGTTTTTCACTCGGAAGAAGTTATTAACATCCTTTCTAAAAGAAAAAGATGAATGAAGCATGATGAGCTTGAAATACAAGGATCAATCAAACTAGACTAAATGCAATGCATTTCGAAAGTTGTATGAAACAAACCCTTGAGCTGAGTTTACATAAGTAATACAAATTATGTTAAAATATCATGGTGTGAAATTTTACATCATTAAAATTAGTATGACCTTAAATGATGAATGAATTACATATATTTATAAATAATAACATTATAGAGAATATGTTTGAAGAATGTTTCTCAATCTTAAATCAATGTTGTTTTATTCTCAATAGCCTCTCGCTGGTCCCTTGCTGAAAGATAAAGTTTTCTTAATTTATCGTTCAAAATATTTTTTTATTGAGGCTTAAAATATTTTATAATATACAATACAATAATAATATAATAAAATATTTAGGGACTGAATTATGTGTATTTATCAATAAACATTGTAGTTTAAAATTATTCGTCGCCTGAGTCGCCTTTCAAAACAACAAATACAACAACAAATATTAAAAAAACAATGCCAAAACATCAAAACAATACATATTTAAAACACACAAAATGTTAAAAACATAATAAATCATTCAAATAAATTAAATTCTTTTAAAAGTTCCATAAAATTTCATTATATTTTTTAACATTGTAAAATACTTCACCGAAACTTTGGGGTAGAGCTTTAATAATCCGCCGCATATTGCCATCCAGCACCAGAAGTAATCTTTGGGTTATTTTCTAATTATATTAACTAAAGTTTGATGTTTTAAAATATGTAGATGTTCAGAATTTAAATTAATTTTGAGTCGATTAAATTAATCCTAGTAGCTGCATATTTTTTATGGCTACTGTCTTTACCCTACTGTTCCCCAAATTATTAAACTGATTAAATTATACCAAAACTCATTAGAAAAGTGAGCACTCCTGAGCAATGATGTTCCATTGACTGAGATTGCCTTACAACATTCTCATATTACAAACATTACGCAAGAAAATTTAGTGAATGTTCAACTTATATAATCACAAAACTAAAAATACAATTGGTTGGATGAAGGCAACCTATATGTATAAGTTGTTTGAAGTTACATAAGATGGACTATTGTACGATATATTTTATTGCTTGTACTTCTCCTTGTGTGTCGTACCTAAAACATGTGTATATAAAACAGTTCTAAACGAAGGAGTAATTATGTAACACATCCAGTTAACTGATTTCAATTAAGATTTTGTTTTTTGTTTTTTTTTAACTTTATTTCTCAATTATAGTTTTACAATCTTGTTATGTTATATACATATATCAAGTTAGGGAGAACAAACACTGGTAAATGAACGTAATAGGCTTAATGTACATGAACATAAAAATAAGAAGAACAACCAAACATGGCGTGCTTCAGGGGCTATGTTTCACGATAAAATTTAATATTGGGGTAAAACTTTCTGGGAGAGGATTTTTTGCACATCTAAATTTATATAGAATAAACTGCAATTTTGCAGTAAAATAATTTATTTCATTTTCGTGGGGGCCTATATAAAAATAAACAAACTGTTTTGACCTTAAGGATAAATTAAAAAGAGTAAAAAATAAATGTTTTATTTGGTATAAAATTTTATCTATGGTTGGGCACTCGAATAAAAAATGTTTTGATGTTTCTAAAGAATGCTTACAGAAAAAGCACATCCTTTCTTCTTGCGTTTTTCCATGCACACTGCCCAAAGACAGCGTGTTTGTGATAATTCTATATTTCAGCCAGAATAGCGTATGATTTAAGTCACTTGTGTTAAGATGTCTAATCACCGTCTCCGCTGGTGAAGGAATGTTGTATAAATCCTTTCGTATCTCTATTTGCTTTAAATACTGCTTGTCCTGCCTTTTTTTAAGTAAACCCATTCTCAGGGTCCTATTCTTCATCCCTCCCAGGAAGCCATAAAAACTATTTCTCGGACCAAATTCTCTCTTCCTAAAACTTATCGTATTTAAAATTCTCTCTCTTTCTAAAACCTCACTAAGTGTAAAATTATTTCCTTTATTAAAAATTTCCCCCAGAAAGGATATATTCCTTCTTATAGATGTATCAGCAATGCAAACTAGTCTATCATTCCCCTGAACTGGCTCTTGCCATTTCATTTTTTCTAATATTAAATGGGATATCTCTCTGTTGCCATCTTTGTTTTCCAGCCAGAAGAAACTAATCTCTTTGGACCTCTCAAGGACGTCAAGGGGACCTTTCCCTTTTTCATCTTCGATATCGCTACCTTTAAAATCGCTAAATCTTTGTTTTAAAAGCTCAGCCCACACCGAACCTTGCTCAAAAATACGTTTGAACCATGTGTAGGTCATGACCTTCCAGAAGGTTTTAAAGTGAAGCAATCCCAGTCCCCCTAAATTTTTGGGTGTGTTAATTCGTTTCCATGTAATTATTCTGCTGCTACCCTTTGGTAGTAAAAAGTCTTCGCACATGGCATCAATTTTTGTGCATAAATCATTTGACAGGGGTGTTTGCTTTAAGATGTGAGTTACTTTGGGTAAAATAAGGGAATTCCAAATTTGGATCCTCGAGGCAACATTTTTCTTTAAAAAGGATGCATACTTTGCTATTGCCCTACTGGTTATTTGTTCAATTGTTCTCAAGTTTTTTTGTACCCAAGTCCCCTCCAGGGAAATAAAGGTTCCTAAGATTTTCATAAATTGAGCTGGCTTTATATCTTGTAAATTAAAATTTATATCAAAGTTTGCTAAGATGTTTGACTTATTAAAATTAATAAAAAGGCCCGAAGCTTCACTATTTTTTGCTAAAATACGAAGAGTTTCTTTAAACGAGCATTCTATTTTATTTTGTGTCCCTGACAGAAGAATTGTTATGTCATCAGCAAAAGCTTCTAGCTTTATCTCCATTTGCCCTACTTTTACACCCTTTATATCTTGACATGAGTAAATATTCTCTATTAGGGGGTTTAAGGCAAAGACAAATAATAATGGGGAAATAGGGTCGCCTTGGCGGCATCCCCTACTCACGCAAAAACGGTTGTTTGTTTCTCCATAGTAGGTTGTTATATCACATAAGGTGATGGCTATATTTCTCAGAAAGACGTCCCCAAAACCATGCGCTTTTAAGCAATTTAAAATCCAAAGATGAGAAATGCTATCGAAAGCTTTCCTAAAATCGATGCCCATCACCGCCAAGCAATCATTTTCCCTCCCAGACTCTGCAATAGTGTCAGTAATGCCCCTGCACACATCCTCCATTGCTCTACCTGGTATAAAACCTTTTTGCGAAAAATGTAGCAACTTCGGCGCGACTCTTTTCAGTCTTTCAGCCAGGATCCCCGTGTAGATTTTGAAGGATGAATTTAACATGGTTAATGGACGGTAATTTTCGATGTTCCTTGGGTCTTTATCGGCTTTTGGAATTATAATGAGCTTGCCTGTAGAAATGTGTTTTTCAAAAAGTCCTTTTTGGTTTGCTTCTGCGAAAACTCTTTCCAGTAGAGGGGACAACAAATTACAATATTTTTTATAAAATTCCATGGGGAATCCATCAGGACCGGGGGATTTGTTTGTTTTTTGAATTTTTTTATATAGTTACTAATTTCCAAAATAGAAATTTTTTTTCTAAATTTTTTATTTTGAAATAAAATCTGCCGAGTTAAAAAGGCATTTAAGGCAGCGCTTGGTTGAAATTTTATTGCAGTCCTTACAATTAAAAAGATCTTGAAAATATTGCGTGATAAGACTGTTTATTTATTAAAACTTTAATATCCTTTTTGTTTTTAAAACTTGCTTCTGCAATTTTTATCTTTTTTAATAGGATTTGTTCTTTCGGGACATTTTTGCAGCCAGACCTAATCAAGTGACCCTGCGAGAATGTATCGATAATATTATCTAACATTTCATTTTCAACCATCCCGTTTCTTCCGTTGGTTTTGCCCTTAACCAATTCTTCAAACTTCCTTTTTCTTTCTGCGCTTAATTTAGTTCCTAATTTTATGTACTCATTTCTTGCAAGGTCTAGGATAAGTTTAAGAGCGAAAGACGGATATTTTATTTTTGAATTGTTAAGATCCGATAAAACACCTTCCATCATGTTTTGAATTTTGCAATGGGTATTGGTGTCGTCTAAAAGTGTTGTATTAAGATGCCAATGTTGTTTACTTTGATGTCTTTTAACTGGCATATTGAAGGTAGCCAGTAAGGGAGAGTGATCAGATTGAACGTCTTCGATTGGTTTACAGTCTACAGTCCTAGATATTAATCCTGTACTAGCAAAAATGTAATCTAATCTAGCACTTTTAAAAGCGCCAGAACTATTTTTGATAAAAAAGGTGTGGTCTGGTGATGCAGTTAGCCTATTGGCCACATCTCCAAGACCTCTTTTTTCCAGTATATCTTTGAAAACTTTCGTGGCCCTTTGGTTATTTTCTTTCTTGTATCCAAATGTGTCTCTGCACTGATCTAAAACTAAGTTAAAATCTCCCAATAAAATTATTTCATTGTTATCTTTATTTGGCAAGGATAAAAATTGTGAGTCAATTTCTTCATAAAATTGAGGATTGTCATCATTGGGACCATATACTGATACTATTCGTATCAAACATTTGTTAAAATTACATTCTAAAATGGCATAGTTTCCGTTCAAATCTTTAGATATTAGTTGTGGTTTTAGTTTTCTCTTAACTGCTACTAAAATGCCTCTCGAGGGGTGGTTTGACTTTTTTTTTCTTGCTGGAACTAAAAAAAATTCGTAATCGTTTGGAAAGGGACATTCCAAGCCAATACCCATCATACGTGTATCGCAAATAGAGAGTACGTCAGGATTGTGCATCAAAAGGCTATCAATGGTTTTCTTTCTTTTTGTTAAATTCGAAATAGAATTTACATTTGCAGTTATAATTTTTAAACGAGTAGTCATGTTTAAGGGAAAAAGTAAAGGGGAGGGGATACAAAACCAAATGACTGCATAAAACAAAACAAATAATAAACACAGTACGATAAAAAAATAAAAAACATTGTTCATACGACCTTATACGGACTGTTCTCTCTTGATCTTTTCCCGGTCGAGTCCTGGCCCGGACTACCAGACCTTTTCTCTCGGGGTTCTTTGGGATTTCGAGTACGCGTTGTCTTCCTGTTTGGCTTTGCACAGAACAAACCAAGCGAAATGGGGATAAGATGTTTTTGGGGTTCGGAATATCCAGCCTTCGATTTGGTTTTCTTCATACCTAGTTCGAAGAGAGATTGGCCGTGCCGGCGTCCTCAGTTACTGTTTTTGATGAGTCCTCTTCTTTCAACTTTTTCTTACGGAGTTCCTCTGGGCTCCCCCGTAGCCTTTTAGACTTATTTTTGTGAGTTCTTTTCTCGTCATTCCCCTTCAAATTCATTTCAGGTCTCTTCCTTAGAACCACTTTCCATGCCTCTCTTTGAGACTGGATCTCGCTTGATGGAGCCTCCTTGGTAGTTTCTTCCCCATCCGAGCCTTCCAATTCTCCCAATCCTTCTCTTGAATCATAAACGACTTGATTTTCATCACCGTTCTCCTCCTCTTCTTCCAGAATCCTCACTTCGTCGGCTTCCTCTTCTTCCTCTAGGCGTGCCGCCTCCTCCGTTTTCCTTCTTTCGTCCGCTCCTTCTATTATTTTTTTCGCCAATCCCATTACGGTCGTAAAGTATTGTTCGAAGTCCGCGTAAGACGCTTTACTGGAGGCAGTGCAATGTGCCTTGTTATGCCCAAACATCAGGCACCTATAGCATTGCAGCTGTTGGGCCACCGACTGTAATTCCACCTTTTTTTCCTTCACAGGCACAATCGAAGGTAGCTTTCGGCTAAGTTTGATCTGAAATTTAACCCTTCCCGACTTTATTTTGTTAAATTTTTCAACAAAATCCTTATCTTCCTCGTATTCAGATTTCGATGTATGGGTTACATTTTCCATATGGCCAACCACTTCGCCAAACTCCCCCATTAATTTTTTCAAACCTTCTAGGTCTGTCTCTGACCCGTTTTTAACAATCACGTCCACTGGGGTCTGAGCATTCCTTAGGTTTTCCAGTCCTCTTATATTAAAATATACTTCTTCTTCTATTTTCTGGGGTCCTAGTATATGTTTAAATTTTTCAAGAACGTTGAATTGTTCTTTAAACTCCAGAACAATAAAACCATGGAAGGTTGTGCAGTCATTGATTCTCCAAACCTCCTCGTGGTCCAGAGCCAAAACCTCGAATAACTTCTTGTAGTTTTTAATTTTGGGATAAAACCCTTTTATTGTATTTTTTTCCTCATTCTTCCAATCAAGGTATATTTTACTCCACACTGGGTTTGAACTTATTTTTCTTGGCCTGTTCCTGAGTAATTATGTAACACATCCAGTTAACTGATTTCAATTAAGATTTATTGTTATAAAACAGAAAATATTTACATACAAATATATATATACATGGTCTTTTTGAAAAGAGAAGAAAAAACAAATGTCGCCCATCTGGTGACTTATTTATATACGAAAAGGAGAGAGGGACAGATAGGAACAGAGAGAAGGAGAGAATCTGCAACACAGTCATAAAACAGTTTTTTTGTTGTTTATTTAGTTATGAAACCTCCATAAACAAAAAAAGTATTTTTTACATCATAAAATAATTTGACTTTAAGCTAACAATTTTGTATATTTTGGCGTTACTCTGATATTATATCTTAATTTAAATTTGTAAAAATAGTTTCAATAAGGAAAGTATTAGGGAATTTGTTTTCGGGATATCAGATACCAACCAGTTTTGCTGAATGTGAGTTTGGTTTTAAGAGGTTCGGTAATTGAAAAAGAGATATATAGGTACTCTGCAATGACAAAACCTAAAACTAAGTTAGAAGAAACGTTTGTAAGGCCTTCAGTAACGTAACACACAAAAATGTTGTGGTTACTTAAACTGAATAACTAAACTAAATGTCAATCACTTTACAAAATGGCAGCATTGTCAAAAAGACAATTATTCTTATATATTTTTTAATTTGTTATATTCTTGTTCATTGTTAATTATTTATAAAGTCATTCATAAAATGGATCACATTTTTATTCATGAATTTTAAAAATTTGTTTTAAATTTAAACTTTTTCCTCCCTTTAATAAACTATTAAAATAACTTTGCCAGTGTAGATGATATAAAGCCTTATTTAAGATATAATTAGAAATATAATAAGTTTTTAATGAACAGTTTTTATAAAATTGCTTATTTTTTATATAAGGTGTAGTAAAAAGAATCCAATATTTTTCCAATAGATGGCTTTAGTAATCTGTATCTCGCGTTGTATAAGTGCGATCGGTTACATTAGATGGCGTTAGAAAAATAAGATTTAGTACTAAAAATACTTCTCAGGTAGTTATATGATTGCTTGATTCAGTATTATTAAAGCACGCGTTAAAGATGGATACCAATAAAGAGAAAATACGCCATATTTTACATAAAGCCGAAAACGCAAGCCAGGCGGCTGAAAATGTGAATAGTGTTTATGTTCCTGATAGTGTAACAGCCAATCACGCGCAATTTTGGTCTCGTCGATTCCGTTCCGGTAATTTTGATGTCAAAGATGTACCACGCTCTGGAAGGCCAATTGTCGAAAATATCGATAATATAATGGAAATCGTCGAGTCCGACCGTCATGCAAGCACTGTTTCGATTGCCGGGAAGTTAAGCATTTCACAAAACACCGTTTGAAACTACTTAAATAAGGCTGGATACAAAAGAAGCTCGATGTATGGGTACCACACCAGGAAAAATGACAGTTTATTTGTTCCTTAAAAAATTGTGATATTTTCTTAAAATTTTCTTGGCTGATTCTAAAACTGAATTGAACACGATGGCACGAATCGAACGACATTTGTAGCCCATTTCTCCAACCATCAGACTCTTTGCTTTCTAATCAACTGTTATTATCTTTCTATTTCTGTCGGGTATAAAGTACTCCCTAGACGTCAGATTAAGGATTTTACTTTCAAAAGGCCATATACATCCATCCGTGTTTTCTCTAATTAAAAGATTCTAAGATGGAAATAACCATAAAATTAATTAAAAACGAAGGTCTTTGAATAAGTTCGAATGACTTGGTTTAGTTCCATTGCATCTATATATAATGGAGCGAGCTTGTCTAGCAAGATTTCAAACAAGGAGTGTGAACTCTCCTGTTTGGTCTGGTATTTCGAGCAAAGGACATCTCCGGTATATAGATAAGTTCTTGGAAACATACAACATTCCAACTCCCAGTCCTAGTATAACAGTGTGGTCTGGGAAAAAGGATACAGTGTTACAAGAAAGTGGTGTTTTGATGATTTCGATATCATTGGATATACTGATGGCTCAAAAATATGTGGCCACACAGGAGCAGGTTGGATCATCGCGCGGGGTGATGTGGTACTAGAAGAGCGAATATTGAAGCTAGACGACACTAATACTGTGTTTCAGGCAGAGGTCGAGGCCATGAGGAGTCTTGTGAGTGGCCTAGGAATGAGCAAAATGGAGGGCAAAAGCTCTTAATTTTGTCCGACAGTCTTTCTACCATTAAGAGCTTGGACGTTAGGCCGGGTAAAACGATTAGTGCGGACGTAAATAACTGCAGGAAAGCCCTCGAATCTTCCAGATGTGACATCACAGTGGGATGGGTAAGGGGTCACAACGACACTACGGGCAACGAATATGCCGACTTCCTCGCAAAAGAAGGCGCGCAATCAGGCGGCCAAGTGGCTGTGCCTATATCCGTCGACCAGACAAAGAACTCCCTAAAGAACACGTCCTTGTCAATGTGGAAAGCCCAATGGCTGGCCATGGATTCCTGTAGACAATCGAAGCATTTCGTCCCGAGCCGTATATTGGAAGGAAGATTTTTCATTTTAAGAGGAAAAATGTCTCAAAGATCGTTGCTATGGTTACCGGACATATTGGCCTAAACGCACACCTCTACAAGATGGGAAAGTCTTCTACCCCGGTTTGCCGACTGTGTGAGGAAGAGGATGAAACCCCTATCCACCTAATCTGCGCGTGTCCCCGAACGAGGATGGAGATGGACGAACTGGCCGAGGAGATGCGAAGAAGGAAAAAGCCCATGGAGGAGTACCTTCTAAGAGCCTTTTTGCTTTTGTGTCAATATAATTTATTTCGAAATAAAGGTTAGCTCCTAGACAGTTTATTACCGGCTGATACCGGATTGAGTTCCGGTGTGGTGGGGCTTATCTAGGAGCTAAACAAACAAACAAACAAGTTCGAATGACGTCTCGTGTTCCCTTAAAAATGATGCGTAATAAGGCCCAAAAAAGAAAGAAATGAGTTACCTTTCAAAGGGGTAATTCCCTCTTTTGGAGGAAATGGATTTGCTAATCCTATTGGGTATAATTAATATTTTCGTCAAAAGGTTCCTTCAATCTTATATAAGCTTCAAAGGAAGTTTTTTTTCCTTTATTGCAGAAACTAGGATCCAACATATATTAAATATACGATCCAAAAAACTATGTTACATAAGCTTGCTCTTCTTTCGCTTTTAAATACTCCAGAAAATCCTTTTTGTGCCTATTTAACTTTTCGAGCTACACTAACCCTACATTCTAGCACTGCCAAAATTTTGAACTCCACAGTAGAGTATCGCCGTGCAAATTTCAACTTGTGAGGAAATGAAGACGTTTCCACAATTATTTTAAAAGGTTATGTTTTTTCTTTGGTGTGTCAAATCCCCTTATCACAAACTAATGGAATCTTCAATACAATATGCTAAAATATAATATATACAATATAAAAATCAAAAGAACAAAAATTGGCACAATACGGATAAACAAAAAACTTGAAATATACCCTTATTGGTGCAGCTCCGTATTTGAGATCCGAATTCCTGATTTTGGAGTACCAACATGGAAATGGACAGAGGATCTAAGAAGATAAAAAAACTATGGTAGCAACATGAAGAATATTTCATTAACGAACACAACTTAAGTAAATGAATTCATTACACTGGGGAACAGTGAAAAAGTTTTCTTGGAGTATATCAACTGATTTGAATTCGTAATGGGTCATAACTTATGAAAATAAAAAAAACAATTAGCTCAATCAGGTCCAATTTTTTTAAATTTTGATTTTTTGTTTTCAATTTTTGACTTTTTAGACAAAATCACAACTTTTTGTTATTGAGCTACAAATATGTTTGTGTGTTTTTGGAAATGGCATGGTCATATTAGTAGGAGTAGAGTTTGAGTTGAAAAAATGATCAAAGAGGCCCAAAAAGCCAAAAAACATTTTGGCCGATTTCAGGCGATTTTTGTAACTTTTGTTTATAGAGCTAAAAATTAGTATGGATGTTTTTGGAAATGGCATACTCATTTTAGTGGGGGGGGGGGGGGTAGATAGTTTTGAGAGGATAAATTAAAGATAAACCAACATCATTTTTTTAAACAGTTTGAACAAAATTACATCTGATCTTTAAAACTGTGTCTCCTAAAGAATGATAAAAGAGACGGCCCATCACATGTGTGTGTTATTTGCATTACACAACTTAGATATAGTCTAAAGGCAAGAAGAATAACTTCATTTTCTGTGTACCTATGGTGTGGAGAGAATCAAAAAAACTACTCAGATGATTGTTATTTTTGCGCTATAAACCTTATAGGTATAAATAGAAAAAAACAGAAAGAGTTTCAAGTATTCAAACTGGATTCTGCTATCGACCAGTGCCCACAGTGAAGATGTTCCAGTGTTTGAGTCACTTCCAGATGTTACAGATGATGAAAGTGCGATAGAGCAGTTGCAATGTGATAGTTCACACAATCATGATGATATATGTACACTTCGAAGGCACAGTATCACAGCCAAATCAGGTCAACCAGGGTGAATAAATGACCTTGTGAGAGACTTAAAATATGCAGAACTTTGGCCTCTAGATTAAGTGAAAAGAATCTGCTTCAACGTGGCACAACAATATCCTTCTACAGAACAAGAAATTCAGAGTTGTTCCTTTTTTCTCTGAGAAAGATGGACTTGTTTACTGTAATGGTTTATGGTCTCCTGGATAAGTTGGGTATAAGTAACTATAATCGTCAAGAGTGGAGACTTTCATTGATAGTTCTAAATACAGTCTCAAGTTGTTCTGTCCAATAATGGAAATAATATGGATCCATTCCAGTTGCCCATGCCCCAAACTAAAAGAAACAATGAAGCGGTCAAATTTGTTCCTCACAATCATGGAATTCACATTTGCGTGGATTTAGAAATGGTTTTCGACAACAGGGTGGTTTTACCAAATTCCCTGCTTTCCTGTCACTGGGATAGTAGGGCAAAGGAGGAACACTAGGTGAGGAAGGAGTGGTCAGAGAGGACTCATAGGACTGGTGGAGATACATTTTATTGCTGAGCCTCTGGTGGACAGATCAAAGATCATTTTCTCTTCTCTTCACATTAAGCTTGGATTAATGAAAAAAAAATCAAAGCCCTAGGCAAAGATGGAGATTGTTTTAATACATTTGTGATGCTTTCCCTGGACTAAGTATTGAATAAAAGAAGGCTGGAATTTTTTAAGGTCCTCAGATCAGAAAAGCTAATGAAAAGATGATCTGTTGTTTCTAGTATGAACCAGGTTGTGTGAAATGCTTGGAGTTCCTTTGTCTTCGTTGTTGAGATTTTTTTTGGCAACAACAAGAAAAGCAATTATATGGAGCTTTTAAACAGTATGCTTGTGAGTTATAAGCAGCTAAATACACAAAAGGCAAAGAATCGAATACTATGGATAATTTCATATTATTTTCTCGAACTAGATCTGGTTTCTACATCAAAAAGAACGTCTCCAGATTCCGGATTATCCCCAGACAGTAAAGAGACACCATCTAAAGCACTTAAAAATTAAGCAGGCATGGCATCTCACTCGCAACATTTATTGATAAATAAAATAAATTGTGTGCAGATAAATCTTGGAAAGAGGAGTCTTGCAGGACATGAAATAGTCAAGCTAATCGATGAACAGTCTACTCATATTGTTTTGGTTACTGAGCCTCCATTAACAAATAATGCTCTTAATCAAATTAATGGCACCTACGATATTTTTACTCCAAAACTTATTGCTGGAAGTAATGCTAGAGTGGGCGTTGTTGTGTCAAAAGATCTAGAGGCTGCCGAACTATTTGAATATTCAAGTAGGGACATGATAGCAATTACTATACGAGTTCAAGAAAAGCAGGTAGTAATTGTATCTTTCTATGCAGATATCACTTTCCCGTGTGTTTTTCCGGAATTAGAAAAGTTGACGACGGAGTGCAAAAAAACGAAAATACCTTTACTGATTGGAATGGATACCAATGCTCACAGTACTTTATGGGGCTCGGATACCACAAATAAAAGAGGAGAACAAATTGAAGAAATGTGTGCTTCCCATCAGATGAATGTTTGTAATGAGGGGAAGAGATTTACATTTGTTGGTGGAGTGGGATCATCAGTGATAGATGTAACCTTCGCAAACGACTTAATGCTCCCTTATGTAACACTCTGGAGAGTATCACAAAAACCTACCATGTCTGATCATAAATATATTATGTTTCGAATAGACCTGCACATGCAACCAACTTTGTTGAGAAATTTGAGGAGAGTGAAATGGTCTGAATTCCGATATGTTCTGCGTCCTCTAAGCAATACAACGCTGAAGGGAAATGAAAGTGAAGTTTACCTAAGTGAAATAGAAAGACTAGCCTATGACCTCACTCAATGCATAAAGGACGCGCTCGACGTAGTGGCACCATTGAGGGAGAAAAAGCATAGAAGAGTAGTTCCCTGGTGGACAAAAGAGTTGAGTGGCTTAAGAAAGATGGTTAAAAGAGCTGAAAGACGGTTAAAAAAGACCCAAAGTGTCGCTGATAAGGAGACTTATTATTTCAACAAGAGAGAATATAGGAGAGTAATTGAACTCGAGAGACGACAACATTGGAGAAAGAGATGTACTGAGTTGGACTCCCAGCAAGCCGTGATTGCAGCAATTCAGAGACAAAAAGAAAAAAAGAAATCTGGATTAGGATTATTTCCAAACAACACCGGAAACTTCTCAATCAGTGACAATCTTACAAGGATGATTTTAACGCATTTTAATAACGCCACTATCTATGGATCTGGTGAGGATGTTCTGCATGAAGAATGTAAGAAGAAGGAAAGCGGCAACTTACCGTGGGAAAACAAAATCGACAGCTCATTTATTAAAGAAGTTTTAACTCTTTTAAGAATTTTAAAAAACCAGGGCCGGATGGTCTGGCTCCAATTGTTTTAAAAAATTTATCAATGGAGTACTATGAACGAATAGCTTTTATATATATTATCTCTAAGGTTTTCTTACGTTCCAAGGATATGGAGTGAAGCAAGAGTACTGTTTTTACCGAAACCAAATAAAGACGACTACATAAACCCTAAATCATACCGTCCAATAACACTCGCAAACACTTTAGTAAAAGGACTAGAAAGAGTAGTTTACTGGCATATAGAATCTTTAGAGCTAAAAGTTCCCATGGAAAACCAGTTTGGGTTCCAGATTGGGAAATGTGCTGATACAGCTATTGCAAAGCTGGTAGACAGAGCTGAAAGTGCCGTCCTCACAAAAAAACATGCTATTATCGTGTTCTTCGACATTGAAGGGGCGTTTGACAATCTTCCGTTCGATGTAATTGAAGAATACTTGAAGAAAAATGGAGTAGATTCGTGCTCAGTTCATTGGTATAGACACTTCCTACAGAGTCGAAAAATAGTCTGTACACAACAAGGGGAAAATATATATTTCACTCCCACCAAGGGCTGTCCGCAGGGAGGAATTCTTTCCCCATTTGTATGGAATTGTGCAATTCAACATATAATAGCCCCCAAACCAGGACCGTTACTCACTATAGGTTTTGCTGATGATATAGCCGTAATTATCACAGGCATTGACCTGACTTCGATGGCAGATATCATTCAACGAAGAGTGGATGAAATGAACACCAGTGTGTCCAAAATTGGGCTAAAGTTTAGTGCATCAAAAACCAAAGGAATGTTATGCACTTGGGCATGCAAAGTGGACCTTCCCATGATTAAAATCAACGATACACGTATTGAATGGGTTAATCAGTATAAGTATCTTGGGGTCATAATTGATCGAAAACTTCAATGGGGAGCCCATATCGATTATATTGTCAAAAAAGCCAAAGGACTTCTATTTTCTGTGCGGAATTTGATCGGAAGTAATTGGGGGTTGCGGCCTTTTTATACGCAATGGATTAGGAAGGCCTGCTTGGAACCAATCATTTGTTACGGGGCAAGCATTTGGGCGCCTAGGAGTATGAATCTGAAAAAATACCATGTTAAATTAAGGCGAATTAATAGGCTGGCATGTCTATTAATGTGCAGAGCCATGAGATCCACTCCGACGAAAGCCATGGAAGTTATGTTCAATATAGAACCACTACACATAAGCATAAAAAGGTGGGCACTAAGGTCAAGGTTAAGAGTCATGCATAATGTACCGATAAAATGGCTGACTCATTCTCGATCAAAAGGTGGAGGAAGTATCATCCAAAAAGAATTAGACGTTCTACTGAAAAAATATGGTACTGCATTGGAAAAAAATGTCCACAAATCATATTCCATGCCTCCATTTGAAATTACCAAGAAGTTAATTGGGGATCCCAAATGCCTGAATATTTTTACGGATGGGTCGAAGATGAGCGATGGAGTTGGTTTTGGCTGGTGCATTACCTTTGGAGAGCAGTCCATTCAAGAAGGATGCGGAAATCTTAACTGGTACAACACGGTATTTCAAGCAGAGTTGGAAGGAATTCTACAGGCAGTACGAGCTTTGAATGTGATGGAAAAATACCACGACTCCCCAGTGACATTCCATGTGGACAGTATGGCTGCCATTGAATCTTTATCAAAGAGAAGAGGCTTATTTACAAAACAACAAAATGCAATATTGGATGAAATGAGCAGGTCGAAGAGGACTATATATATGAAATGGATTAAGGGCCATGACGACAACACTGGCAATGAATTTGTGGATGCCTTAGCTAAGATGGGATGTAGTATGATATCTCCATCTAGCGTCGAAGTCCCTCAAATAACAATAATAAGAGAAATCGAAAACAAGACTCGATCGTTATGGCTGAAAGAATGGCATGGTGAACAAAGTTGCCGCCAAACAAAATTCTTCTTTCCTGATCTGAAACAAAGATGGAAGTTGCACACTCACACGAGAATTTCAATTCATAATATTGTAAGTTTTGTGTCTGGCCATATTCGTATGAAAAAACATCTCAAGGAAATGGGATTGGCGGATGAGGACTCTTGTAGGCTTTGTGGAGAGGAACGAGAGTCTCCCATTCACTTTGTCAACAGCTGTGATGCCCTTGCTGGTGTAAGGAGGAACCTTACCGAGGATCGTGGGGACTATCGTTGGAGTAAGGGTGATGTTTCCCACTTCATCAGGGCTCTCATCAACACGCGCCAGTTCGTGGATGTCTTCTTCGATGACCAAATTCTTCAATGATTTTTTAAACAACAGTTGTAATTTTATTGAAACAAGTATATGTGCTTTTAAACGTTTTTAGTATGTATTTTAGTATGTTATATTAGATTGTTTATTGTTGTTTGTTCACCGTTTGTATATAAATGAAATATACCTCACCTTTAGGGTATATGCCTAACGGGTTGCTGCATTAAATTGCAGTTTCCGTTACCCCATGAGAAGCTTAACCGCATATACTCCTGGGGGGGAAATTGAAAAAAAAAAAAAGCTAAATGCGATATGAGCATCAAACTTCATTTCCTTTAATTCCCCTGGAGAAATTCCCTGAAAATTGGCAGTGTTATTGCTAGGCATTGTGAGAGGTTTCACCAGGACATGAGGGATATGGTGAAGAGTCAACCTTTTTATAGTTGTAGCAGGAGTTCGAACCATGAACTGACGGTTCATCACTCTGGGCCGTCACTAGAGGGAGTGTGTAATATATTTTGGCGGCATTTTAAATCAATTAGATATAGTTATTTAAGTATTAACACGTCCATAGTTTTATTATGCCTAAGAGTACGACACAATAGTATCATTCATTTATCTGATTTTCTTCAATCTATTTCTAACCAATCCTATTTTATTGTTTCCTCCTTTTAATCCCTGTATGTATAAAACTAAAATAAATATGGAAGATCAAAGAATATCAAATATAAATAAGTGATGGATCACAAAGACTAATGAATGTCAAATGATCAAAATAAACAAAAAAATATTACAATACTTCAAAGATCTTTTTTCTTCTGAAGACCGTGTGGAAATACCTTCCAAAGGCAGTATCAAATTACTACATTACTGAAGACTAAAAAAACAAGAAAGAAATCCTAGACTCAGATGGATTCCTTTTAGAATTTTATAAAAATATAGTTGAAAGCTGTCACCGCTCCAGGCTATGATCTATCGGAAAGCAAATGTCAGAGGCTTCTTTGTGTGTACAATTAGTATAATTCCCAAATCAACAGAGACCCAAGGATATTTGACAATTCTACCTTTAACGATGCTGAATACTATGCACAAAATATCGGTGAATGCTTGCCGAACATCTAAAAAGTTAGCCCCCACTTTACTAATTTCCTTACAAAAGGGCTTCTTCATATCGACAGAGCTAGGGCTGACGTTGGTATAGATATAATAGAATTCAAGGCTCCAATGGAAAAATATTGTATTGCAGTATGGGCAACGACTTTTAAGAATCTTTCGACAGGCACATGGTTTCGGCGATAATTTATAGAATATGTGTTAAATAATACAAATATTTATTTTAATTAGAGTAGAAGGGCCACGAATGACCGTTTATCATTTTTTATGCCTCATGTTTGTTCAGTTAAATATTAAAATCCTAAAGGTTGCCCCAAAAGTATGGTATTATATTTGAATTTGTTCAAAACTAATTTCGTTAAAGACAATAAAAAATTTCGTTATTTTTAGTCTATTTCGGCTGTGAACAAATGTATTAACCTCGCAGAGATTCTCACCAGTCCCTATTTATGGTTCAAGTGGTTCAGTTCATTTTATCAAAGATTGGACTTGAGGACTTGTCTGGGTTGAAATTGGTAAGCAGAATAAGGCTAGATATGTAGTCATCAGTCTTTGAGAGCGGCTAATAGTTCGAATAGGACAGATAAATCTTCTTGGAAACTTGTTTGATGAACCAGATAATTTTAAAACTACTACAGTACCGGCAACTATTTTGCTTTCACCCACCCTGAACAAACTCACAAACTTTGGTCGCGTACACTATGGAAAATCTCTCCAGAGTAACTTCAACACTCTCAAAAGAGCTAATAGGTGGCCCTAAAGACATCCCTTAACTTTCTATGATACAATTTGTCATTCAGTTGAAATATAGGATAAAAGTAAATAAATAATTGTTAATTCTATTTGATAAACTAAGACTTTTTAAGTTCTTATATTTAGATTGATATAAGAGTATAACAATAACTTTTAGAGTCCTGCTTGTTTTTTAAAAGATGATTATATATAAATAAGAAAGTGATCAAACAACCATCGCTTAATATAACATTTGTTGCGTTGTATATGAGCGTAAAATATCAATTAAATGAATAGCCCTATAAAAAGACTGTTATATTCAGCTATAAATTTTTCTAAGGCACTATGTGCGAAGGAAATGAGGCATATGATCGGTTCTAAGAACACGGTAGTACTCTTACAGCATCACAATTTATATTAATAATAAAACAACAAGCTAAGAGAAGCTAGGGAAAACCCTGTCAAAACCATTGTGTACACTTATGATAAAGGATGGAGTATACAAGAAATGTGTTTCTCCTAATTTATTACTCGCTCCGTATGTGTCTATTTCGACAAGAGGAACTTCCTAAAGTATACATACAAATATAAACAGTCCTTCTTTATACACTAACATGTAATATCTAATTTAAAAAAAATATTTTGTTTGTCTCACACTACGTGATATCATTAATAATTCATACGTGGTATATATATATATATATATAAGTTGGCGTGTATATAATTTTATGGAAAGACACTCAAGTCATTTGGTATAATATACCCCATTGGAAATGTGGACGTGACGTTTAATTTAAAAATAAAGTATTATTCTTATAAAAATCCATATACGCCATTCTGCGGGCGTATTAATTACTTTAGTTCTATTTATTTGTATGGTTATGTGTTTATTTACTGTACAAAATAAAAAAACGTTCAACGAACTTGTAGTTATGTATAATAAATATATTACATTTTTGAAACATTCTTCTTTATATAAAAATGGATTTAAAAAAGTCTGCAATTGACCAATAATATTAGTTTGACCGCCTGCCTTAACTATATTCCGATCTAATAACAAACTCATATAAATAATAAAAAAAACTGTTTGAGGGGATGATACCATAATATAGATAAAAATCAATTCAGTTTGGTTAGTTTGATGATTTAATAAATATGTATACTAAATACTATAGGACAGATCGCCTCCCACTTGGAGAACCATCATTATGTTTGAGCTATCTTTGAGAAGGATGAAGGTCTCTGACAAAACGAAGGCGCTAGACTTTGCCCTTTTATAGCAAGTAAGCTTACTAAATACAGAACCATAAGACCATTGAAGACCAGAGGGAATCTACTTTGATCTGCAGCTAGATATGTGGCTTTTTTACTCAAAATCACATCGATGAATGCTCGTGGTGAATTGTCAAAAATATTATCTGGCCAAATCTTGTAATAAACAAATTTTGAAAAGATAATTCAAGAATAAAAAACTAGTGTTTTACTGGTTTGTTTATTTACAATTATAAATTAAATGTACATGTCCAAATTCGATGCTAAATTTATAGGATATTCATTTTTGTAGTTTATCTACATAACTATTATTTATTTTTACATTTAAGTTGTAAAGATAACATCTCTTGGCTGATTTTAAAAGTTGAATTGAACATGATGGCACAATCGAACAAAGTTTTCAGCCCATTTCCATGTATTGGATGCTGCGTTTAGAATCTTAATTTGTAGAGCTGAGTAACGGGCGGCGGCACAAATGATTATTGCCCTTAGGTATTTTTGCCGTAAAAGACGATATATTAAAAGTGCTGGGTCTTTAACTTTGTGACAAGGGGGGAAGGGAGCATTAAATTAACTTTTGTATGCATCAAAAGGAACAAAGGCTTTTAAAAGATTAGAGGAAATTATTTTATTTCACAAACATTTAATTGAATAAAACGTTTGACCACAATGAAGAAAGATTAATCAACGATGGCACAAATGACGGAATTGATTAAAAACCAAAATTATTGCTTAGATATTAAGATCTAATTATTTTAGCGGAAATCAACTATGGCAAACGTGGACCGAAAAATCCTGCTTATATGATTGAGGAAGACCAAGCAATTTTTAAAAGGAGGGGTGCGATAGCCGTGCGTGCTAAGGCGGGTGTTCCACTCTTGATGTTGAGGGCGCAGGTTGGATCCCGAGAGGGATGGTCATTTTTGGTCTAACCTCATTAATAAGACCCTAGGTTCGATAGACTAATTTTAATGCTATATGCTTATTATATCCTGTCGGATGCAATTCTATCGAACCATAAAAAAAAAAAAAAAAGCTTTCGGGAGTGCGATAGCGGTGTGCGTTAAGGCGTGTTCAACTCTCAATGTTTGGGGCGCATGTTCGAAACCACCCGAGAGGGGATGGTCATTTTTGTTTGTACCTCATTGATAAGATCCTAGGTGAGTAAGATTTTAATGCTAAATGTTATTTATATCCTGTTGGATGCAATTCTATCGAACCATATAGGCAAAAAAACGCTCTCGATATAGATTCTGAAGTAAAGAAATCCGAAATACGGGCATCAACAATAAATAAACAAACAAGCCTAAGAAGTACTAAAATAATTCAATGACTGTTACAGAAGGAAACGAAACCTCCTAGATTGAAGACAGGAACCATTTTAGGTGATGGAGTGTAATACCATTATGATAAAATCCTCGTTTTAAAGCTAATATTAACTAAAAAGGCTATGATTTTTACTTTTTAACCAAAATTATCATAACTTACTTATGAAGTCATGATAAAGCACTATTTATTATTATTAACATTCATCCATAGAAGCATCCTAATTATAAATATAAACTGAATTAATTGCTTCAGTCAATATTAGAGATCATCTAATATGCATTCTCCTGCAATTTCCTTTAATCATGATTGACTTTTTTGTCATTCATTTATCTTTAGATATAATGGGCATCATATAATATGATATCTTGTTACGGTCTCGAGGTAATGTCTGTAAAAAAGTTTTTTTTAGGGGGGGGGGGGGGGGTCATTGAGTCCCAAAAGAAGCTCAGTATATTCTAAGACCTCGAATTTATCAATCCACAAAATGATTTTCATGGGGGTAAGCAGAATGAGATAATATCCTCTTAAATATATGGACATATAAAAGTGCGAAGCTAGTTGCTCCGTATCTATATATATATATATATATATATATATGAGTGGACGTGATTGTTAAAAACGGGTCAGAGACAGACCTAGAAGGTTTGAAAAAATTAATGGGGGAGTTTGGCGAAGTGGTTGGCCATATGGAAAATGTAACCCATACATCGACATCCGAATACGAGGAAGATAAGGATTTTGTTGAAAAATTTAACAAAATAAAGTCGGGAAGGGTTAAATTCAGATCAAACTTAGCCGAAAGCTACCTTCGATTGTGCCTGTGAAGGGGAAAAGGTGGAATTACAGTCGGTGGCCCAACAGCTGCAATGCTATAGGTGCCTGAGGTTTGGGCATAATAAGGCACAATGCACTGCCTCCAGTAAAACGTCTTACGCGGACTTCGAACAATACTTTACGACCGTAATGGGATTGGCGAAAAAAATAATAGAAGGAGCGGACGAAGGAAGGAAAACGGAGGAGGCGGCACGCCTAGGAAGAAGAGGAAGCCGACGAAGTGAGGATTCTGGAAGAAGAGGAGGAGAACGGTGATGAAAATCAAGTCGTTTATGATTCAAGAGAAGGATTGGGAGAATTGGAAGGCTCGGATGGGGAAGAAACTACCAAGGAGGCTCCATCAAGCGAGATCCAGTCTCAAAGAGAGGCATGGAAAGTGGTTCTAAGGAAGAGACCTGAAATGAATTTGAAGGGGAATGACGAGAAAAGAACTCACAAAAATAAGTCTAAAAGGCTACGGGGAGCCCAGAGGAACTCCGTAAGAAAAAGTTGAAAGAAGAGGACTCATCAAAAACAGTAACTGAGGACGCCGGCACGGCCAATCTCTCTTCGAACTAGGTATGAAGAAAACCAAATCGAAGGCTGGATATTCCGAACCCCAAAAAAACATCTTATCCCCATTTCGCTTGGTTTGTTCTGTGCAAAGCCAAACAGGAAGACAACGCGTACTCGAAATCCCAAAGAACCCCGAGAGAAAAGGTCTGGTAGTCCGGGCCAGAACTCGACCGGGAAAAGATCAAGAGAGAACAGTCCGTATAAGGTCGTATGAACAATGTTTTTTATTGTTTTATCGTACTGTGTTTATTATTTGTTTTGTTTTATGCAGTCATTTGGTTTTGTATCCCCTCCCCTTTACTTTTTCCCTTAAACATGACTACTCGTTTAAAAATTATAACTGCAAATGTAAATTCTATTTCGAATTTAACAAAAAGAAAGAAAACCATTGATAGCCTTTTGATGCACAATCCTGACGTACTCTCTATTTGCGATACACGTATGATGGGTATTGGCTTGGAATGTCCCTTTCCAAACGATTACGAATTTTTTTAGTTCCAGCAAGAAAAAAAAAGTCAAACCACCCCTCGAGAGGCATTTTAGTAGCAGTTAAGAGAAAACTAAAACCACAACTAATATCTAAAGATTTGAACGGAAACTATGCCATTTTAGAATGTAATTTTAACAAATGTTTGATACGAATAGTATCAGTATATGGTCCCAATGATGACAATCCTCAATTTTATGAAGAAATTGACTCACAATTTTTATCCTTGCCAAATAAAGATAACAATGAAATAATTTTATTGGGAGATTTTAACTTAGTTTTAGATCAGTGCAGAGACACATTTGGATACAAGAAAGAAAATAACCAAAGGGCCACCAAAGTTTTCAAAGATATACTGGAAAAAAGAGGTCTTGGAGATGTGGCCAATAGGCTAACTGCATCACCAGACCACACCTTTTTTATCAAAAATAGTTCTGGCGCTTTTAAAAGTGCTAGATTAGATTACATTTTTGCTAGTACAGGATTAATATCTAGGACTGTAGACTGTAAACCAATCGAAGACGTTCAATCTGATCACTCTCCCTTACTGGCTACCTTCAATATGCCAGTTAAAAGACATCAAAGTAAACAACATTGGCATCTTAATACAACACTTTTAGACGACACCAATACCCATTGCAAAATTCAAAACATGATGGAAGGTGTTTTATCGGATCTTAACAATTCAAAAATAAAATATCCGTCTTTCGCTCTTAAACTTATCCTAGACCTTGCAAGAAATGAGTACATAAAATTAGGAACTAAATTAAGCGCAGAAAGAAAAAGGAAGTTTGAAGAATTGGTTAAGGGCAAAACCAACGGAAGAAACGGGATGGTTGAAAATGAAATATTAGATAATATTATCGATACATTCTCGCAGGGTCACTTGATTAGGTCTGGCTGCAAAAATGTCCCGAAAGAACAAATCCTATTAAAAAAGATAAAAATTGCAGAAGCAAGTTTTAAAAACAAAAAGGATATTAAAGTTTTAATAAATAAAAGAAATGATATTGTATCCGACCCTTCTAAAATAAACAGTCTTATCACGCAATATTTTCAAGATCTTTTTAATTGTAAGGACTGCAATAAAATTTCAACCAAGCGCTGCCTGCCTTTTTAACTGCCTTTTTAGTAGGGACCAAATTTTATTAACGAAATAAAAAATTAGAAAATAAAATTTCTATTTTGGAAATTAGTAACTATATAAAAAAATTCAAAAAAACAAACAAATCCCCCGGTCCTGATGGATTCCCCATGGAATTTTATAAAAAATATTGTAATTTGTTGTCCCCTCTACTGGAAAGAGTTTTCGCAGAAGCAAACCAAAAAGGACTTTTTGAAAAACACATTTCTACAGGCAAGCTCATTATAATTCCAAAAGCCGATAAAGACCCAAGGAACATCGAAAATTACCGTCCATTAACCATGTTAAATTCATCCTTCAAAATCTACACGGGGATCCTGGCTGAAAGACTGAAAAGAGTCGCGCCGAAGTTGCTACATTTTTCGCAAAAAGGTTTTATACCAGGTAGAGCAATGGAGGATGTGTGCAGGGGCATTACTGACACTATTGCAGAGTCTGGGAGGGAAAATGATTGCTTGGCGGTGATGGGCATCGATTTTAGGAAAGCTTTCGATAGCATTTCTCATCTTTGGATTTTAAATTGCTTAAAAGCGCATGGTTTTGGGGACGTCTTTCTGAGAAATATAGCCATCACCTTATGTGATATAACAACCTACTATGGAGAAACAAACAACCGTTTTTGCGTGAGTAGGGGATGCCGCCAAGGCGACCCTATTTCCCCATTATTATTTGTCTTTGCCTTAAACCCCCTAATAGAGAATATTTACTCATGTCAAGATATAAAGGGTGTAAAAGTAGGGCAAATGGAGATAAAGCTAGAAGCTTTTGCTGATGACATAACAATTCTTCTGTCAGGGACACAAAATAAAATAGAATGCTCGTTTAAAGAAACTCTTCGTATTTTAGCAAAAATAGTGAAGCTTCGGGCCTTTTTATTAATTTTAATAAGTCAAACATCTTAGCAAACTTTGATATAAATTTTAATTTACAAGATATAAAGCCAGCTCAATTTATGAAAATCTTAGGAACCTTTATTTCCCTGGAGGGGACTTGGGTACAAAAAAACTTGAGAACAATTGAACAAATAACCAGTAGGGCAATAGCAAAGTATGCATCCTTTTTAAAGAAAAAGTTGCCTCGAGGATCCAAATTTGGAATTCCCTTATTTTACCCAAAGTAACTCACATCTTAAAGCAAACACCCCTGTCAAATGATTTATGCACAAAAATTGATGCCATGTGCGAAGACTTTTTACTACCAAAGGGTAGCAGCAGAATAATTACATGGAAACGAATTAACACACCCAAAAATTTAGGGGGACTGGGATTGCTTCACTTTAAAACCTTCTGGAAGGTCATGACCTACACATGGTTCAAACGTATTTTTGAGCAAGGTTCGGTGTGGGCTGAGCTTTTAAAACAAAGATTTAGCGATTTTAAAGGTAGCGATATCGAAGATGAAAAAGGGAAAGGTCCCCTTGACGTCCTTGAGAGGTCCAAAGAGATTAGTTTCTTCTGGCTGGAAAACAAAGATGGCAACAGAGAGATATCCCATTTAATATTAGAAAAAATGAAATGGCAAGAGCCAGTTCAGGGGAATGATCGACTAGTTTGCATTGCTGATACATCTATAAGAAGGAATATATCCTTTCTGGGGGAAATTTTTAATAAAGGAAATAATTTTACACTTAGTGAGGTTTTAGAAAGAGAGAGAATTTTAAATACGATAAGTTTTAGGAAGAGAGAATTTGGTCCGAGAAATAGTTTTTATGGCTTCCTGGGAGGGATGAAGAATAGGACCCTGAGAATGGGTTTACTTAAAAAAAGGCAGGACAAGCAGTATTTAAAGCAAATAGAGATACGAAAGGATTTATACAACATTCCTTCACCAGCGGAGACGGTGATTAGACATCTTAACACAAGTGACTTAAATCATACGCTATTCTGGCTGAAATATAGAATTATCACAAACACGCTGTCTTTGGGCAGTGTGCATGGAAAAACGCAAGAAGAAAGGATGTGCTTTTTCTGTAAGCATTCTTTAGAAACATCAAAACATTTTTTATTCGAGTGCCCAACCATAGATAAAATTTTATACCAAATAAAACATTTATTTTTTACTCTTTTTAATTTATCCTTAAGGTCAAAACAGTTTGTTTATTTTTATATAGGCCCCCACGAAAATGAAATAAATTATTTTACTGCAAAATTGCAGTTTATTCTATATAATTTAGTGTGCAAAAAATCCTCTCCCAGAAAGTTTTACCCCAATATTAAATTTTATCGTGAAAT
>CP045902.1:8686934-8697546 GCA_013387185.1 Caligus rogercresseyi
TATATATATATATGTATATATTAAATCATTCATATTTTAAATTGCTTTTAAGATTTAAAAAATGGTACTTTATTTTTGATGAACAGTTAGAAACTCATATTAAAAAATTATGTTAGAAACTCTTACTTTGACTTGAACATCCATCCACCAATAGACTCATGCTCGAGCTAAAAATACTGATAAGATCCTCTTCGTAGCTCTTGTATCGAAGTTCTTGCATATGAACAATGTCCATTATTTTCACCCCTTGGAGCAAGGCAGCTTATTAGCCATTTCACGGTAGCAGTCCACGGGAAGGACAGCATAGCAGTTTTTGGATGGACTTCTCTGGTTGGACCTCATAGGCCTAATTCTGTCTGTTGAAACCATTTTGGAGACTTCATTTTTAGATGATGATAAATTCCGTTCGGACGCAGGGCGTCGCGGTGGCCGTTAGTGCATTAAAAGGGACTTGGGGGAAATCACTTTGGAGCTTATGGAGAAGCTAGTAGTCCAGGTGAAAGTAGTGTCCCCACTGAGACACACAGTTGGCCTCATCAATAACGAATCGCTTGAGGGGATCCCGCGAATAAAGGCTTCGAAAGACTATTGAGCTTCTGAGAGGCATATACTTTCTCGGGAGTCACGTAGTGGAGTGTGATTTGGGGCATGAGGAGACATAACTTTTCGTATATTTTCCGCTGCCGGCCATGTTGTCCCCGATGAGATGATCTGCAGGGATTCCCAGACCGTCGAACTTTGTGAATTTATCATATATGAGGGATACAGGAGGGATAGGACTTCAGTGACTCGCCCTGGACCGTGGATGTAACTGATAGCAGAGACTCTTTCCGCCCCCGTGGGCATAAGGACAGAGGTGACATTTTTCAAAAGGATCGCATTAATGGTTGACAGTTGAGTGAGAAAGCTGTGGATATCAAGTGACTATTGAGCTTCCCAAGAGTCGTTCGAGAAAGAGTAGTGCCTCTGTGGCATAATAATATCCCTGTTTACAACAGGATCAAAGAACTTGTATACCGCTTTGAAACACAGAATATAAAGAACTTAAAATAACACTACACAACCACGTTTTTTGAAATACATATTACAACTGTATTAATAATGATGGCCTTCAGGTACGCATGAAGGGGGTGCTCGTTTATGACGACATCCTTCCAGCTAGCTTCTAGTATCCTTGACATCGAAAGAGGGTTATAATATAAGAAGAGAAGAAGCGATTGTTCAGAATGTATTGTAGTTTTATTCAAGTTACCTTTCAGAACATAATGGTGGCCGAAATCGTTATTATCAGCCATTGAAATCCTTATTTACACAATAATCTTATTAAAACCTTAATATTGAATAAATCTCTCGCTCTCTTGTTTTTCTTTCTTGTTTATTTTTTCTTTACACTAAACATGGTCAACAACACTATGCAGAATGTTTAAAATCAATTACGCAACTCAACTGGTGGATCTCATCCTTAAAAGTGCTCAAATCCTTTCAAGCATGAATGACGTCGTGATGCATCCATGTTTTTTAGTACTACTATGTGATTCTTATTCGAAGTCAATGAAATATGTATACTTTTTCTGACATCCTAAACATATTTTAAAAGTTCTAAAGTCAAGATTCCCTCTATGGGTTCAGAAATTGTACAAACAAAATACCATTTTCGATAACAAAAGCATAATATCCGTTTGATTCGTAACAGCGTGAAAATAAATCAAGTCTTTTGACTTCTTCTGAGAATTGCTCTTTTCTTAATGCTTTAAATTGTATAAAAAAATATTACCACTTAGTCAAAAATATATAAAGTATCCTTCGATATCTTACATAATACAAACTGTTTCTGATGAATTGGTTCCATAATTGTTTCCTAAAGATGGGTTAGTGGTCCTTAACTGAAACAATGAGGTGTCAAGGATAATGTACGTGAGACATTTCAAACTGGCATGATTTGCTTATTCTTCAAAACTAAAACCCTGAATCTAGGCGGTTTTCAAAATTTCCATGATATTGGTTAGAATAACAATAGTTGATTAAGATTTTTTTGGGATTGCCTTCAAAAAGTTTACATATTTATGAACGTGTTATACTCATCTTGTAATTTTCTTGCATATTTAATACCAGTATAAAACTACTTATGTGAGTTTGCATTATATTCCAATTTATATTAATAAGGCTTACACTATCCAAAATGAAGAGTAATGTATGTATATAGTATATGTACATGTACATATATGTAAATAAAAACCTATTTATGCCTCCCATTGAGTATATAATATCTGTATTTTAGTGTGATCTACTGATAAACAATATTCACCTTTTTGGGAGTTGAAATATATGTAAAAAACAAAAAAAAAATAAGAATCAATATTATGAATAATAATTTGTTTTGACCTCAATCCGATATTTATTATGGCTGCTCCTAATTCAAATTCTTCTGCTGGACTCACCTGTTAAAATATTACCCCCATTTTCGATTTAAATCAGTGCAAAAAATTGTTTTTGCTACATATTTCTAAGCATACATGGCCGTCAAAAAGTCTTACGCCACCTCTTTGATGATAAATTGAAGAGATTGTGCAAAGTTGAAATAAAATGTTGCTTAAAAGCAACAAAATAGCAGATTTCTTCTTTCGAATGAGCCGTCCCCATAGAGATATAAAAAATAGAGACGCTTCTTCCCTTCAATAGCAGAGAAACATCGTTCAGCTGTCGCCATTGCCCAATATAAACAAAGTAATTTATACTACGTCATCGTAAGCTGATCATAGAGATAGAAAGATTTGTTTATATTGTACACAAAAACGGATTCCCCTGAAGAATCCAATAAGCCTCTATGTTTTATATCTCTATGGCCGTCCCTTGTATCTCTGTCTTTATTTTGAGAGACGTGAGGATGGAAGTAGACATTTCCCCCCTTTTCGGGCACATCAAACCAGACATCGTTAAACAGCTCAAAGTGGACATCAAACACATTCTATCGAGTCAAAAAATGTTTGGATGAGAAGCAAAAGGCCAGTCAAGTTGATTCTAGAGGACACAAAGAAGGCATTTGAAGCCATGCATATGATAACCATGCCCGAGTTCGCCGAGAAGAAGAGTGTGGCAACGTACAAGGCGTCTGTTGCCATAAAGGCTGCCAAGGGCATGTCCTAGAGGCTTATATCGAAACATCTTTTAATCAAAAATCTGCAGGGCATCCATGTGGAACCCAGCCTCCTGAAAGATTTCAAATACCATGGTGACATGCATCTTCTTCTTCATCGGCTCAGTGATTAACAAACTAATCGTGATCGTGGCGTTTGCTTTGTGGTGACCAATGAGGTGAATCATGCCAAAAAACGAAAAACATGTCTCTGTGATAATACTGGGCTTTCTGACGTCAATGGGGACAACATGAAACCGTGTGGTTATCCTTGGATACAATTTCCCTGCTGCCAACAATTTGGTGAACTTGAAGATCAAGGTGCTCTCAAAAATCTGCATAGTCACTAAAAAGTCACCCACAGAATGGTGCGCCTACACACACCGCATTTTGTTTTGTGCATGAGTGGATAAAGGAACCCATGAACTTCTGTCCAATGAAGTACTTGTCCACCAGAGCCTCTACCTCAACCCTTTGGACTATAGCATCAGGTGGCACAATTATTCAAAGGCATTATATGCCTCTCAAATTAGTGTCATCGACCTGAAGTCCTTCGAAGAAAAACAATGGCGGATCATAAGAAGGAGTATGAGGTCAAGATGCACTCACCTTCTGCTGCGGATTAGAAGTCGTCATGTTGACCAACGAACATCAAATTCACAAACAGTGTGTTTCGCTATTTGTGTATGAAGTCTTTATGGATTATTCTTATCCAAGTTTACTTTAACAAAAGTAAGGGTTGCAGTCGATTTTTATTCAAATATGAGTATTATAGGCATGCTCTATAGTCATAAAATTATCTAGTATTTACCCAGAGTGTTTCGGCCACCGACCTATACAATGACTTAATGAAATATACAATATACTAAAGTAGTCAAAGACTTCATACAAATCTTAAGGAGTGAAAAAGGAAAAAAAAATGACAAAAGTAATACCTAGTGACGTCATGCGCATATTTTTTAAGTAACATACCATAACATAATAATAAGTCAGTCCCGACGAGAGACGAGGGAGTTCCTCTCGTCCTATTGAATAATTGACTTTGAACGAAAGAGCCGAGGAATACTTCGTACAAAGGTTCTCCTCCAGAATATAATAACTCACAATGTTTATTATGATACAATAATTTTAGTAACAACAGCTTTCGTTTTTTCTCCTTTAGTTTTATCCCCCTTGATTCAAAAATGCTATTAATAGTAAAAAGAGAGAGGTTTGGGAATATTTGATACTATAATTTCTTATGCCAGAGAGATGCCTCTCATATAGGCAAAAAAACGCCAACGTGGAAATGGACTGGTGACATAATCAAATATGCGTCTGCAAGATCAAAACTTTATATGAAAAATATCAAAGGATTTAGATATACATCGGGATTTTGTAACACAGGTAATAAATGATGCGTTCTTTTATTTAATGTTATTCTTCAGGGAAGTTAATGTGAACTAAAATGTTTTTTATGTATTTCGCTACTGCCCTGAATAGTTTTACTCTGTTTCTATACATAATTTTAATGTATTTGATTTTTAAAATGTATAAAATTTTGCAGATAACCGAAAAAAATGTTTTTTAACCAAAAAAAATATCCAAAAGAGAGCCTTTTTTAGCTCATCAGATATGTACAAATCTAGGATATTCGGAGATTCTCCCTTATGTCGTTTGCGTGATCACTCACTTCGCCTCGTTGTGCCCTCTCGTTTAACAAATTCTGAATCCGCCACTGATAGTCTCTAAGGAGACGCCCCAACATTATTTTACTTGGATGTTGCAAATAGCTGAAATACTAAATTTAATGTTTAGTGTTATTGTAACATTTAAAATTATATCATATTATAGAGACTTATTTTTTATTCGACTAACTAAAGCTTTGCTGCAGAAAAATGCCGTGTCATTTAAGTATCGCATTGAAAAGAAATAGTTTTTTTAATCTCAAAAAAGTTTGTTTTTTCTATATATCAAGATTTGTTTATTGATTGGAAACAAGTGAAATTGAACTCGAAATATATTTCGGAAAAAAAATAATAAAATGACTAGGGATTACTTTATATTCGACATGAAATAAAAAGAGAAAAAGAGTTGTCGATTAGAAAACATAAAGACAACTTTATTGCAACTCTCTTGCATCTCTTTGATAATAAATTCAAATTAATCCAAAGTTCTCCATTATTATGCTGTTGGTGTTATTAATATTAAATTATATTACACAGCTTAAGTTCTTCTATTCTAGAGGAGGAACTTTGATACGGAGTTCCCTCCTGTGTCGGAGTTACTCTTTCGACAGGACTCGTGGACGAGATAAACAACCTATCCCTTTTTGATTTATTAATAGCAATTTTGAAGAAATAAATGTAAAGCTTTGTTGTCTTCATTATTTCGTTATAATAAACAGCTTTATTTATTCTATTCATCATATCAGGGTTCTTCCTCAAGAATAAAAAAACTCCAGTTGTTTATGATAACTCAAAAATAATAATTGCAACAGCTTATTAATAGTAGAGAAAAAGGGAGAGGTTTGTGATCAATTTACATTATCTTAAAAGAGATGCCAGAGGGATACAAGAAAGATGTCTCTATTTTTCTAATCGAAAGCTGTTTCTCTCTATTATATTTCATGTCTGATATAAAGTAATCCCTAGCTGTTAAAAACATTCCTTCAATCAAATTACGACATAATATATATATATATAATAATAATAATACAAGTTAATTTTTTAGAGTTTATAATATTCTATCATTTCCTACAAAAGAACTGCCACATCATTTAACTAAGGTCTAAACGCTTCATAAGTATAAATTGATATATGTTATGTATTAATAAGTATCCAATAAAAAAAACGTGTGCCTTGTACAAATTATAGTTCCCAAAGGCTAGGTAGCAACGATTCTATATCTAAGTATGACATAAAATCCATTTGATCTCCACTGCAGCTATGTAGTTAGTCCTATCTATTAAGATCCCGGATGTAAATTGTTCCTTTTTGGTATATACACAGACTTAGTCCAATTTTATCCCTCCTGTTCAAACAATATAAAATAAAGCTTAACAATAAGTTAAAATATATATAATAAGATTTATTTACTACCCCTACAAAGAACTTATCCTGGAATTTTTATACTGCATCATACTATGTACTCTAGTGATTTGACTATTAAGAATCATTTTTATAAGAATTGTTATCATATATATATTATATTGGTTTTGTTTAATATGTTGATACTTTATATTTAAGAAACTAATTTTAACAAGAATGTTTGTATTACATTATATTTGTAAGTTTCTGAATATAAAGTTAAAAATAACTATCTTTGAATATAACCATTATCAAGATATCCATACAAAGTATATATATATATATACAGGTCGCTGTAGGTCCCGAGACTAACTAGAAGAAAACTTTTCTTGACAAAATTCGATTTTATAATTCAACATAGTTGCCTTCGAGGGCGATACAGCGATTATAGCGATCTTTCAATTTTTCGATTCCACTTTTATAGTAATCTTCGTTTTATCCGAAAAAATAGGCTTCTGTCTCGGCGATTACTCCATCATTGTCCTAAAATTTCTTGCCAGTGAGCATTCTCTTCAGGTCTGCAAACTGGAAATAGTCGCTGGAGAGTACAGTGGACGGGAAGCAATTCGTAGTCCAATTTATTTAATTTAGCCATTGTTTTCATTGACTTGTGACACGGTCCATTGTTTTGGTGAAACAATACTTTTTTCTTTTTCAAATTGGGCCATTTTTCAACAATTTCATCATTCAAACGCGCCAACAAGGCTATATAATAATCGCTGTTGATGGTTTTCCCCTTTTCAAGATGGTCAATGAATATTATACCGTGTGCATTTGGGCTGTTCCTATTTTTCAAATGTTTGAAATATTAGCAACATTGTAGATTTCTGTTTCTTGGTGATAAAAGAAGACAACATACAAAGTTTGAACAAAATCGATCAACATTACGGGTTGCTCAACGAGGTCAATGTTTTAAAATTTAGTACAATATAGTTTTCCACAAATTTCTGAAGATGGTGGGCGTTACAGACTTCAATAATTATTAATTTAAGGAAATCTAAACTAAACGGACTTTTGATGTTTTTTACAAAAAAGGTTTCAGTAAAAACAAACAAAAATGAAGTGTGTAATGTTAGCATATTTCATAGCTTTTTTGTATCAATTAACTTCACTCGCCTGTAGAAGATGACTTGTTCGCTTCAAAGTAAAATAGTATTTTTAAGTTTAGTAAACCTTTGGATGATAAATCCAAAAATGACCTTGGTTGCATTCTATCAGCTAAGAATTAAGTACAATCTGAGTTTACCTCATATGATTCAGAGCTTGTATTGACCTATAAGAAATCGATTATGAAAAAAAAATATATGTGTTTCTTAGATTTGCGTCAAGGTATCCTCTCAAAATTTTACTTTGTCTCTGACACATTTATAATCCATTATATGCGTCATTTTGTACGCAAGATATGTTTTTTAAAATGTAGATATAACTCTCCACTACTACCGGCTGATACCGATTAGGTTCCGGTGAGGTGGGTCTATTCTAGGAGCTAAACAAACAAACAACTCTCCACTTATTAAATTGACATGATTTAGTATACCAAAATATTAAAGCTGGTTTACCAAGCTTTCATTTGATATGTTTGGTGTTCTAAAAATCGCTATACTTTAAGAGAAATAAGCAAATACATTTTTGCACGTACTCTCCCAAAAAAATGATCTTTTGATATGAGAATATACAATTACCGCTTGTTAACCACTGTTACCTGGATAGAAATATAAAAGAAAGAAGAGAAGTGAGAGAGTATTTCGCCTCACTTCTTTTGCTTCTCTTTTTTGGTCTAACCATACATTCTAGCACTGCCAGACTTTTGAACTCCACAGCAGAGTATCGCCATGCAAATTTCAACTTGTGAGGAAATGAATACGTTTCCACAATTATTTTAAAAGGTTATGTTTTTTCTTTGGTGTGTCAAATCCCCTTATCACAAACTAATGGAATCTTTTACATATGCTAAAATATAATATATACAATATAAAACTCAATAGAACAAAAATTGGGACAATACAGATAACCAAAAACTTGAATATACCCTTAATGGTGCAGCTCCGTATTTGAGATCCGAATTTCTGATTTTGGAGTACCAACATGGAAATGGACAGAGGATCTAAGTAGATAAAAAACTATGGTAGCAACATGAAGAAGATTTCATTAACGAACACAACTTAAGTAATGAATTCATTACACTGGGGAACAGTGAAAAAGTTCTTGGAGTATATCAACTGATTTGAATTCGTAATGGGTCATAACTAAATAAAATTTAAAAAAACATTTTGCTCAATCAGGTCCCAGTTTTTTGAAATTTTGATTTTTGTTTTCAATTTTGACTTTTTAGACCAAATCACAACTTTTTGTTTATTGAGCTACAAAATTGTTATGTGCGTTTTTGGAAATGGCATGGTCATATTAGTGGGAGCAGAGTTTTGAGTCGAAAAAATGATCAGAGACGCTCAAAAAAGCCAAAAAACATTTTGGCCGATTTCGGGCGATTTTTGTAACTTTTGTTTATAGAGCTAAAAATTAGTATGGATGTTTTGGAAATGGCATACTCATTTTAGTGGGGGGGGGGGGGTGATAGGTTTTTGAGAGGATAAAATTAAAGATAAATCAGCATAATTTTTTAAACAGTTTAAACAAAATCTGATCTTTAAAACTGTGTCTCCTAAAGAATGATAAAAGAGACGGCCCATCACATTGTGTGTGTTATTTGCATTACACAACTAGATAATAGTCTAAAGGCAAGAAGAATAACTTCAGTTTCTGTGTACCTATGGTGTGGAGATAATATATAAAAACTACTCAGATGATTGTTATTTTTGCGCTATAAACCTTATAGGTATAAATAGAAAAAACAGAAAGAGTTTCAAGTATTTAAACTTGGATTCTGCTATCAGACCAGTGCCCACAGTGAAGATGTTCCAGTGTTTGAGTCACTTCCAGATGTTAGACATGATGAAAGTGCGATAGAGCAGTTGCAATGTGATAGTTTACACAATCATCATGATTATGTACACTTCGAGGGCACAGCATCACAGCCAAAGCAGTCACACCAGGGTGAATTAAATGACCTTGTGAGAGACTTACGCTTGCGCAAAAAATATGCAGAACTTTGGCCTCTAGATTATGAGAAGAATCTGCTTCACGTGCACACAACAATATCCTTCTACAGAACAAGAATTCAGAGTGTGTTCCTTTTATCTCTGAGAAGGATGGACTTGTTTACTGTAATGGTTTAATGGTCTCCTGGATAAGTTGGGTATAAGTAACTATAATCGTCAAGAGTGGAGACTTTTCATTGATAGTTCTAAATACAGTCTCAAAGTTGTTCTGCCCAATAATGGAAATAAATATGGATCCATTCCAGTTGCCCATCCCCCAAAAACTAAAAGAAACATATGAAGCGGTCAAATTTGTTCCTTACAAGCATGTCTTGGCAGGAATTGCGTGAATTTAGAAATGGTTTTGGACAACAGGGTGGTTTTACCAAATTCCCTTGCTTTCTCTGTCACTGGGATAGTAGGGCAAAGGAGGAACACTAGGTGAGAAGGAGTGGTCAGAGAGGACTCATATGACTGGTGGAGATAAATTTTTATTGCTGAGCCTCTGGTGGACAGATCAAAGATTATTTTCTCTTCTCTTCACATTAAGCTTGGATTAATGAAAAAAAAATTCAAAGCCCTAGGCAAAGATGGAGACTGTTTTAATTACATTTGTGATGCTTTCCCTGGACTAAGTATTGAATAAAAGAAGGCTAGAATTTTTTAAGGTCCTCAGATCAGAACGCTAATGAAAGATGATCTGTTTGTTTCTAGTATTAACCAGGTTGTGTGAAATGCTTGGAGTTACTTTGTCTTGGTTGTTGAGAATTTTCTTGGCAACACAAGTCAAGCAATTATGTGGAGCTTGTAAACAGTATGCTTGTGAGTTATAAGCAGCTAATGCATATATGAGCATCAAACTTCATTTTCTTTTCAGTCCCCTGAGAAATCTCCTGAAAATATTGGCAGTGTTATTGCTAGGGCATTGTGAGAGGTTTCACCAGGACATGAGGGACATGGTGAAGAGGCCACATGATGGCTGACTACTCAGCTGGTGCATAGCTCGTGATTATCCTAATTTGCAGCACAAGAGGAGATCTTTAGAAGAGATTTTATACCTGCCAGTAATTAGTATTCCATGCTTTTCAATTTGAAAATATTTTTTGAATATGTTTTTTGTATAATAAGAAATAAAAAGCTTAAAAATCATTTTTGTTTTATTTAGCAGTTGTAATATACATAATATATTAATAGAAATATGCAAAATTTGATCATTTTACTAATACAAATTTCATTTTTTTGCCCATTTCCAATTTTTTCAACTCAAAATTCGTCTCCGCCCCCCACTACTATGACCCTGGCATTTACAAAAGCTC
>CP045902.1:8697646-8729516 GCA_013387185.1 Caligus rogercresseyi
TAACATTTTTTTTTTCAATTTTCCCCCCAGGAGTATATGCGGTTAAGCTTCTCATGGGGTAACGGAAACTGCAATTTAATGCAGCAACCCGTTAGGCATATACCCTAAAGGTGAGGTATATTTCATTTATATACAAACGGTGAACAAACAACAATAAACAATCTATATAACATACTAAAATACATACTAAAAACGTTTAAAAGCACATATACTTGTTTCAAATAAAATTACAACTGTTGTTTAAAAATCATTGAAGAATTTGGTCATCGAAGAAGACATCCACGAACTGGCGCGTGTTGATGAGAGCCCTGATGAGTGGGAACATCACCCTTACTCCAACGATAGTCCCCACGATCCTCGGTAAGGTTCCTCCTTACACCAGCAAGGGCATCACAGCTGTGACAAAGTGAATGGGAGACTCTCGTTCCTCTCCACAAAGCCTACAAGAGTCCTCATCCGCCAATCCCATTTCCTTGAGATGTTTTTTTCATACGAATATGGCCAGACACAAAACTTACAATATTATGAATTGAAATTCTCGTGTGAGTGTGCAACTTCCATCTTTGTTTCAGATCAGGAAAGAAGAATTTTTTTGGCGGCAACTTTGTTCACCATGCCATTCTTTCAGCCATAACGATCGAGTCTTGTTTTCGATTTCTCTTATTATTGTTATTTGAGGGACTTCGACGCTAGATGGAGATATCCTACTACATCCCATCTTAGCTAAGGCATCCACAAATTCATTGCCAGTGTTGTCGTCATGGCCCTTAATCCATTTCATATATATAGTCCTCTTCGACCTGCTCATTTCATCCAATATTGCATTTTGTTGTTTTGTAAATAAGCCTCTTCTCTTTGATAAAGATTCAATGGCAGCCATACTGTCCACATGGAATGTCACTGGGGAGTCGTGGTATTTTTCCATCACATTCAAAGCTCGTACTGCCTGTAGAATTCCTTCCAACTCTGCTTGAAATACCGTGTTGTACCAGTTAAGATTTCCGCATCCTTCTTGAATGGACTGCTCTCCAAAGGTAATGCACCAGCCAAAACCAACTCCATCGCTCATCTTCGACCCATCCGTAAAAATATTCAGGCATTTGGGATCCCCAATTAACTTCTTGGTAATTTCAAATGGAGGCATGGAATATGATTTGTGGACATTTTTTTCCAATGCAGTACCATATTTTTTCAGTAGAACGTCTAATTCTTTTTGGATGATACTTCCTCCACCTTTTGATCGAGAATGAGTCAGCCATTTTATCGGTACATTATGCATGACTCTTAACCTTGACCTTAGTGCCCACCTTTTTATGCTTATGTGTAGTGGTTCTATATTGAACATAACTTCCATGGCTTTCGTCGGAGTGGATCTCATGGCTCTGCACATTAATAGACATGCCAGCCTATTAATTCGCCTTAATTTAACATGGTATTTTTTCAGATTCATACTCCTAGGCGCCCAAATGCTTGCCCCGTAACAAATGATTGGTTCCAAGCAGGCCTTCCTAATCCATTGCGTATAAAAAGGCCGCAACCCCCAATTACTTCCGATCAAATTCCGCACAGAAAATAGAAGTCCTTTGGCTTTTTTGACAATATAATCGATATGGGCTCCCCATTGAAGTTTTCGATCAATTATGACCCCAAGATACTTATACTGATTAACCCATTCATACGTGTATCGTTGATTTTAATCATGGGAAGGTCCACTTTGCATGCCCAAGTGCATAACATTCCTTTGGTTTTTGATGCACTAAACTTTAGCCCAATTTTGGACACACTGGTGTTCATTTCATCCACTCTTCGTTGAATGATATCTGCCATCGAAGTCAGGTCAATGCCTGTGATAATTACGGCTATATCATCAGCAAAACCTATAGTGAGTAACGGTCCTGGTTTGGGGGCTATTATATGTTGAATTGCACAATTCCATACAAATGGGGAAAGAATTCCTCCCTGCGGACAGCCCTTGGTGGAGTGAATATATATTTTTCCCCTTGTTGTGTACAGACTATTTTTCGACTCTGTAGGAAGTGTCTATACCAATGAACTGAGCACGAATCTACTCCATTTTTTCTTCAAGTATTCTTCAATTACATCGAACGGAAGATTGTCAAACGCCCCTTCAATGTCGAAGACACGATAATAGCATGTTTTTTTTGTGAGACGGCACTTTCAGCTCTGTCTACCAGCTTTGCAATAGCTGTATCAGCACATTCCCAATCTGGAACCCAACTGGTTTTCCATGGGAACTTTTAGCTCTAAAGATTCTATATGCCAGTAAACTACTCTTTCTAGTCCTTTTACTAAAGTGTTTGCGAGTGTTATTGGACGGTATGATTTAGGGTTTATGTAGTCGTCTTTATTTGGTTTCGGTAAAAACAGTACTCTTGCTTCACTCCATATCCTTGGAACGTAAGAAAACCTTAGAGATAATATATATATAAAAGCTATTCGTTCATAGTACTCCATTGATAAATTTTTTAAAACAATTGGAGCCAGACCATCCGGCCCTGGTTTTTAAAATTCTTAAAGAGTTAAAAACTTCTTTAATAATGAGCTGTCGATTTGTTTTCCCACGGTAAGTTGCCGCTTTCCTTCTTCTTACATTCTTCATGCAGAACATCCTCACCAGATCCATGGATAGTGGCGTTATTAAAATGCGTTAAAATCATCCTTGTAAGATTGTCACTGATTGAGAAGTTTCCGGTGTTGTTTGGAAATAATCCTAATCCAGATTCTCTTTTTTCTTTTTGTCTCTGAATTGCTGCAATCACGGCTTGCTGGGAGTCCAACTCAGTACATCTCTTTCTCCAATGTTGTCGTCTCTCGAGTTCAATTACTCTCCTATATTCTCTCTTGTTGAAATAATAAGTCTCCTTATCAGCGACACTTTGGGTCTTTTTAACCGTCTTTCAGCTCTTTTAACCATCTTTCTTAAGCCACTCAACTCTTTTGTCCACCAGGGAACTACTCTCTTCTATGCTTTTTCTCCCTCAATGGTGCCACTACGTCGAGCGCGTCCTTTATGCATTGAGTGAGGTCATAGGCTAGTCTTTTCTATTTCACTTAGGTAAACTCACTTTCATTTCCCTTCAGCGTTGTATTGCTTAGAGACGCAGAACATATCGGAATTCAGACCATTTCACTCTCCTCAAATTTCTCAACAAAGTTGGTTGCATGTGCAGGTCTATTTGAAACATAAATATTTATGATCAGGCATGGTAGGTTTTGTGATACTCTCCAGAGTGTTACATAAGGGAGCATTAAGTCGTTTGCGAAGGTTACATCTATCACTGATGATCCCACTCCACCAACAAATGTAAATCTCTTCCCCTCATTACAAACATTCATCTGATGGGAAGCACACATTTCTTCAATTTGTTCTCCTCTTTTATATTGTGGTATTCGAGCCCCATAAAGTACTGTGAGCATTGGTATCCATTCCAATCAGTAAAGGTATTTCTTGTTTTTGCACTCCGTCGTCAACTTTTCTAATTCCGGAAAAACCACGGGAAAGTGATATCTGCATAGAAAGATACAATTACTACCTGCTTTTCTTGAGCTCGTATAGTAATTGCTATCATGTCCCTACTTGAATATTCAAATAGTTCGGCAGCCTCTAGATCTTTTGACACAACAACAACGCCCACTCTAGCATTACTTCCAGCAATAAGTTTTGGAGTAAAAATATCGTAGGTGCCATTAATTTGATTAAGAGCATTATTTGTTAATGGAGGCTCAGTAACCAAACAATATGAGTAGACTGTTCATCGATTAGCTTGACTATTTCATGTCCTGCAAGACTCCTCTTTCCAAGATTTATCTGCACACAATTTATTTTATTTATCAATAAATGTGGGAGTGAGATGCCATGCTGCTTAATTTTAAGTGCTTTAGATGGTGTCTCTTTACTGTCTGGGGATAATCCGGAATCCGGAGACGTTCTTTTTTATGTAGAACCAGATCTAGTTCGAGAAAATAATATGAAATTATCCATACTATTCGATTTCTTTCTTTGCCTTTTGTGTATTGCATTTATTCCACTGTGTTATTTCCACGGCTTCCAAAATAAGTTCATTATTGGAATTGCATTCTTTCTTTGTATTGGAGATTAAGCTTTGTTCTCCGCTGAATTTCTCACAATATTTTTCTGACTGGCCTCCGTTCGCAACGACGCCATTCAAATTTGCCAATATAGTGTTGTCAATTGAGTTCCTTTAGTTGTGGAATCCCTCCCGTACATTCAGTATATCTTTAATGGGGTTTCATTGGGTTTTCATCATTCTGTTTATTTTCCTTTATTCCAATCGCTTTTACCGTTGAACATTCATTCATCTTGATAATTTGATGCTCCATTTCCCAGCTTTATTTGGACAATCCCTTGCGAAATGCCCAATATTGAAGCACTGGCACAGGTAATATTTGACCAGCATGGCTTATCCTTGTTTTAAACCCTTTGATTGGAAGGAACCCAGGTATTTCACTCTTCAAAGTTGCCTTCATCATAAAGTTTCCATTTGAAATTCCTTTCAGCTTTCCTTCCTTAAAGCAACATCCTTATAGGAACTACAATATCCCGTAGTTTTCACAGTACTCTCCATATCTTCCATTGTAATATCCTCGTGTGGGGAAGGATGTTATTTTCGTTCAAAAATAAGGGAAGTACCATTTCATCTTTACGTTGGCCTTGAGCCCTCTAACTGACCCTTAAGTCCTTAAATTGCCTTCTGATCTTCGAGGATGAATTCATCTTTTACATGAGACAAGCTAATTCCAATGTCCATTTCCTTATTAAGATCAATAATAATGATATTTTTAAATCCAGGGCAGACACGAGCCCCTTAAAACATTGGGCCTCCATATCTTAATATCAAATAATACATAAATAATCTATATATATATCCCTCTCAACAATCCAACCCTCATCATTGATGGTTGAACACGCTAAATCGCTCCCTGCAAGTTAACATACATAGAAACTAAATTGATTCTATCATGTTGTAACTTCCCTTTAACTAACGACATTTCGTTTCTTAGACCAAAAAATGTGTTGCCCAAATGTATATATATAAATTCATTTTAGTGAATAGTAGATTTCCTGGGTTGCTGTGACGATTATTAAGCATTCTGTTCACGGAAGAAAAAAACCCTTTATAAAGAATAACTTTACATTAACTCAGAGGACTAGAAAAGGGATCGCAGTTGTATTTACTTAATACATTTATCTCCCTGTCTCCCAGCAAATGAAAATATACTGTTGCTAATAGACGTGGGTTTCTATAGGAATAAATGTGAATATTGAGTTGTGGCAATCATAGCCATTCAAGAAAAAGGAAAATGGATCTAAGAATTAATTCTTTTTATAATGTTTAAAAAGTAAGTTAATAATAATTAACAGACACCAAAGTTTAATTAAGAAAAACTTCGGGGTGCGATAGCCGTGCGTGCTAAGGCGTGTTCAACTCTCAATGTTGGAGGCGCAGATTCGAATCCCGAGAGGGAATGGTCATTTTGTCTACCTCATTGATAAGATCCTAGGTTCGATAGACTAATTTTAATGCTATAATGCTTATTTATATCCTGTTGGATGCAATTCTATCGAACCATATAGAAAAAATAAATAAATAAATGAATTTATAAATATTAATTTTATTTAAGGGTTACTAATACTGCAAGTGAAACTAAGGTGTGGCACAATCCTTAGCCGCGTGTCTTTTCTCCCTAAATGTCAGCGGTAGGTTCAAACCCCATGGGACCCAGACAGAGTCCCCATGAATAGGTCCACAAAGTAAAAATAAACAGCGCGGAAAATGCTTCACTACAAAAAAGCTTGGTGACAAAATTACCCTACGAAAAAAAAGAAGACGACAAAATACTTCACTAAAAAGCTTGGCGACAATTTACCCACGAAAAAAGAAGAACACAAAATTGACTGAATAAAAGAGCAAGCGATGTATTTACCCGTGACAAAAAAACGGCTATAAAAAGCTCTGCACAAATTTACTCGCGATGAAATTACAGTAAACCCTCATGCACAATATCCTGGATCAATGGAGCGAGGCAAACGAGGATTCTCCTCTCACTCAGGGTCTTCTCAAAAATGGTGGACCGAATGATGGAGGTGATGGATGGGTTCCCTGACCACGAGCATAATCCGAAGCCAATTCCTTTTACCCTATTGTGTTGGATGTTTTTATGATCCTCAGAAATCTTTGTTTTTAAATAACTCTCTTTTGTTTAATATTTACCTCACGTGCTTGTTTTCATATGTTCTTAGTTTGTGACGCCCCTCCCTTTTATTATTGTAAATCATCCCTTTAAAACTGTCCTGAAAAAACGCACATCAGAAGACGCAGATTTTAAGTTTATTATAGTTCAAGTTCATTCGAACTAATAATATTTTCAAAATGTATTTTATATGCGTATAGAAAAAGTGAAATAAGAGATAAGTGAAAAAAAAAAAACGATACTGTAAGTCGTGAGGCCGAAAAAGCTAGGGAAGAAGAAATTAATATGGCTCAAGAGGACGTCGTAATTCCTGAGGAAGATAGCTCTACTAGCCACCAACAATGTTCAGACACTGAAACTCCTTCAGAGGAGATAGTATGTATTAGTATTAATGAGAAGAGTGGGGAATCTGCCCACGAGATTCAGGCATCTTCTAAAGAGGATCAAGGATCCCCTCCTGAGACACAAGGGTCTACTGAGGATGTAGAATCTTTTTCTGTGTCTAGTAATGGCGTTTTGAGCCCACCTATAGAACTTACTCCTTGTGAGTTACAAAACGAACCTCTCCCTTCAACAACCCCTGACTTTCCTCGGAATGAAAAGATAAAAGCTCACATAGACCCTTCTGCAATTTTAGAGCACCGTACTCGTTCTTATTCGGTAGGAAAGAGGTCCAAACCAGACTCTGATAATTCTCCAAATAAAAAGAGTAATCCGTCTAAGCAGCCAAAGACATAAATAGGAGTAATTTATTAATATGGTAAGAGAAATCTACAAACAAAATACGCAAACAAAAATCACGGAATTCTTCCCTGAAAATGTGACGGCGGATTTTAAGGCCAATATGGGAATAAGGAGATTAATATCTCTTAACATGAGAGGGGGGAAAGAGAAAAGAGCAAGACATGATATTTTAAAACACATTCAATCTCTTGATCCAGACATTATATGTTTACAGGATATTTCTACTGAGGTATCTTCTTCATGTACACAGGACTGTTATCTCTGCTTACCGAGTCGGTTTCACCACTTTTTACGGGATCAAACTCAAAAAGAGGAGTCCTAACTTTTATTACAAAAAGGATCAAGATATTGTCCTGCATAAAGGAATTTTCATTTGGAAGCGACTGGCACAAAATTCGAGTTTGTACCAACGACTTCGTCTTTTATATTTTAAATGCCTATGGTCCTAATGACAAGTGTTTGCCCTTTTATCAAGCCATTGAAAATGATTGTTTTTAAGAATCCCATTCCGCTTTTATTAGTTGGGGACCTCAACGTGGACTTAGACAAACCTCCCCATAAGTACCCCAATGGTTATATTTTAAGAAGTCTAATCAGTAAGTTAAATCTTATTGACGTTTTAGATATTTAAACTCTGGAGGATTTTCATGGTCTAGAGGCATCCAACGGTCTAGAATTGATCTAGCCTTAATATCCCCTGCCCTGATGCGTCACATAAAAGGAACCTGTTACCGTCCGGAACCTTCATCAGACCACAAGCTATTAGTATTGGACTTAAAATATAGTCTCCCCAACGGCCACTTCAAAGTCCCCAAATGGGTACTTAAAGATGATCACTTTTTAAGCATTAAAAAAAACCTAGTAAGAGGTCACACTAATTTTATATCCTCTAACACGCTTTGAACAAAATGAATAGAACAATTATTACAACAACATCTCAATTTCTTAAAAAAGAAAATAAATTCGAAGAAGTATCAATCCGAAATTGAAGCAATTCTTATAAGGAATCGATTTTTGCCCGCTCGATTATGTCCGATTCGGTAACTGTTTTAGGATTGCGGAGATTGCAGAGGCAGAGCTCGAAGCCATAGTACTCAAGGAAAATCATCCATTCCAGAGGGTGAAAGACCTCACAAATAATGTAAGGGTATCAGCTACTTCTGTTGAAAAGATAATTCACGATGGAAAGCCCTTAACCGACTCCAAAGATATTGTTCAATATTTTAGAGCCTCTTTCCAAGCTATAGTCGGGTGTAGGGAGGGTCATTTCCCTAGACCAAAACCAAGAAAAACTCAAAACTCTTTCATATTTTCATCGTCTAACATATCTCTATATCTAAAGAAGAAATAAAGGTTAACAAAGCATGTGGTCCCGATGGAATAATAGGCAAAGTTTACTCACTCTGCCCTAATGAAGTTGTCCCTTATCTCCTTAAGATTGGCAATGACATGGAGAAAAAAGTCAAAATTTCAAAGTCTTTAACGAAAGGAAGGATCATACTCATTCCTAAAAAAGGTAACGGGACAGATTTGAGCCATTGGAGGCCAATAACAATTTTAAATGAATCTTACAGAGTTTTATCAGGAATTTTAGCCCAAGAAATGGCCCAAGAACTTCAAAATCTATTAGTTTTAATCAAAAGGGGTTTTTAAAACACAGGAAAATCGTTGAATCTCTCGCAATATTCAAGCGTCTATTGACTCGGTGAAAAAAAGGCAAAAATATGGAGCCATAGTCGCTATAAATTTTTCCAAAGCATTTGATTCAATTCATCATCGTCATATTCTCAGAGAAGTTTCGAGAATCTTACCTAAAAGATTTTTCAACCAGTGCGAGCGTTGCTTTATAATGGCTCGTCAACAATTTCCATCAATGGTTGTGAAAGTAAGCTTATCACCTTAGGAAAAAGTTGTAGGCAAGGCTGTCCATCAGCCCCGCTTCTTTTTATAATTGCGCTTGAGAACTTTGTAAAAAGAGTTGTTAGAAAATTTGGAGGTTTTGGAATAGATTTCGAGGGTCACCGACATTTAATCGACCTTTATGCGGACGATATCACCCTAACGGTGGAGGGAAACTCGGCCGCACAAGTCTCAAAACGAGTGGAAATATTAATTGAGTATTATTCTAAATTTGAGAAAATGTCTGGGCTTTCCCTAAACAAAGATAAAACAGCAATTCTACCTATTGGAGCCTGGAGTCCGCAGGAGGGAGGAAGGTCGCCTCGTGTGAGATTAAAAAGCAGGTCAACATCTTGGGCATAGATTGGTGTGGAAGCGGAATCCATGAAAACAATTGGACTTTTATCTCATCTCTAGCGGGCCAATCAACATTGAAGTGGAGATCATATAATTTACAGAAAATAATTGACTTATATAACACACAAATTGTACCAAAAATTATTTATAAAGCATCGGCTTGCCCCGAAATTGTAGAGAAGGCTATCAATGAGGAAGGAATATGGCTGAATAACCTGTTTCACCGCAGCTACTTACCTGCAATTAAAAGGTCAAAAAAACTTCTGGGAGGAGGAATCTCTCAACTCTCAGTGATTTTACCAAAAATTTACATAAATTTTTATTGATATAACGAGGAATGCAGAAATTGAATGGAGAAGATCAGTTACTGGTAATAAGTTACTTATGTGGCTCATGTTCGGAACTGATTTGACAAATAACATTACTTCAAGTATCTCTCCAACCTAGGGAACTGCTCAACGAATCATTTGGAATTATACACCATCGTTTCAAGGCGATTCCTTCGTGGATATTATTGGAACAAACAAAAATAAGAGATTCTTTTTCCTAAATCTCGGGAATCCGGAGGATTTAGAAGAAAAGGTAATTGAGGAAGGAATTATGACTCTCCATGATTGGGGTCCTAAGGGGCCTTTCAGTGATGGAAGGTTTAGATACCCATTACTTAGATCGTCTTTAAACCACTGTCTCCTTACACCTTGGCACCTTAAGTTGTCTAGGATGTGCCACGGCGAAGAAGTGGACTTGATTGTAAATAAACATCTAAAATTGCTAGACCTTCCACAAAACTGGAAAATAAATATAATGAGCTCCCTCTCCAATATTACGATGACAAAAAATTCACAGCTCAGCTTCAGATCTCGACCGATTCAATTAAATTCTGGGTGCCTTGTAAATATTGCGGCAAGATATTTAACTCCACCATCCATGCCTTTGTGGAATGCCACGCTGTCGCAATGTTAAAGAGGTTTGTTTGCCTAAATGCCAAAGGACTACAAAAGGACAATTATGTCAAATACAGCAAAGCGATAATTCTATTTGGATTGGGCAAAAATAGGAACACCCCACGGGAGAAGGCAATAAATTTTGCTATTCTTAACACAAAGGCCCTCATCGCTAATAAAATAGGAACACCCCACGGGAGAAGGCAATAATTTTGCTTTTCTTAACACAAAGGCCCTCATCGCTAATAAAATAACAACTGGGGATCTTATTAATGAGTCGGACATTAACCAGTGCTTTTATCAGCTGCAGCTAGATATGCGTCTGGCCTCAAGATACCCTCTCCTTCAACGGATTCCTGGACACCGGCGTCGAAAGAAGTCAATTCTTCCCATCCCTTGCCTCCATCCTCCTAGTATGTCCCTCATGTAAAAATTGTATTGTTCAGCTCCTAAGACCAAATTTTAAATTATAACATTTATTTATGTGTATTCTCACGTATTTTCTTAGGTTTTTTATGTATTTACTTCCTTGTACATATTTTAAAATTTGAACTGTTGAAAAAAAAATATATATTAATTTTATAAATAAATATAATTTTTTTCTTTCAAACTTTAAAAGTATAAAATGGATGTAATTTTTTTAAGCCCAAATAATCGATTAGAAGCATTTGTGCTATAGTTCATACATAAATGTGAATGTTTATGAGATACAACTGAAATTATTTTTTCTTTTTGGGCATTTATAATTGAGAACAAAGTACTCTAAAAATAAACGCAGAAATGGATTACTTCATTCAAGTATTTGTTTTATTCCATTTTTCATATAGAACACGGTCTTTTCAGGAATTGTAATATATATTTTAATGTCAAAAAGAGTATGTATATTTGTATGTCGTTTAGGTTATACAGAAAAGAGGGATCCTACTTGAACAAAAAAATGAAAAACATGGCATGAAAAGTTATTTAGGTAAGCTTATACATGTCTATATATTAACATTATAACATTATAATACCATATATAATTGTAATATTAGTGTATTCTGTATGGGTTGTTTCTTTTTTTTTCAAAATGAAATCAATTATATTTTAAAATCATTGGTGGTACTTTTGTTTCTTGTACTTATCTGGATTATACAAAATTGAAGGGTGGTCTATTTTCAAAATGTAGCACTTTGTGATTTTTTTTTTCTTGGTGATAACAGAAGACGACATACAAGTTTGAACAAAATCGGTCAACATTACGAGGTCGTGCAACAGGTCAAAGTTTAAAAATTTAGTAAAATATAGTTTTTCCGCAATTTCTTCAAAATGGTGGACGTTACGGACTTCAATAATAATTATTAATTTAAAGGAAATCTAATTTGCTACCAGACGTATGTTTGATGTTTTTTAATAAAACAAAGTTTTCAGTAAAAACAAAGCAAGAAAGGGAGTGTGTATTGTTAGCTTATTTCATGGCTTTTTTGTATCAATTAACTTCACTCGCCTGTAGAAGATGACTTGTTCGCTTCAAAGTAAAATAATACTTTTAAGTTTAGTAATACTTTAGATGATAATCCAAAAATGACCTTGGTTGCATTCTATCAATTCAGAATTCAGTACAATCTGAGTTTACATCATATGATTCAGAGCCTGTATTGACCTATAAGAAATCGATTATGAAAAAAATAAATCATAATGTGTTTCTTAGATGTGCGTCAAGGTATCCTTTCAAAATTTTACTTTGTCTCTGATGCATTTATAATCCATTATATGCGTCATTTTGTACGCGAGATAGGCTTTTTTTAATGTACATATAACTCTCTACTTATTAAATTGATATGATTTAGTATACCAAAATATTAAAGCTGGTTAACCAAGCTTTTATTTGATATATTTTGTGTTCTAAAAATCGCTATACTTAAGAGATATAAGCAAATACGTACTCTCCCCCAAAAATTGATCTTTTGATATGAGAATATACGATTACCATTTGGTAACGGCAGTTAGTGTAACCTGGAGAGGAAGAAAAAAAGAAGAGAGAAGTGAGGCAAAATACTCCCTCTCTTCTCTTCTATCCAGGTAACACTTACATAATTACCAGATGGTAATCGTATTGTACCATCTACAAATATTGCGTTTGTAAATATAATACAATCCCTAACAAGAACCTCATTCCAATCTAATCAAATTATGACGACAAAATATCAATATCCATTCTTGGAATAAACCAACAAATCTGTAACGACGGCATTTGATAAAGATAACTGATTGTTAAAATCATTATAAAATACATTCCTCCTTTTTATATATAACAACAAGAAAAATAGACTCTTAACAAATGCGATTTTTAGGAGTATTTATAAAATATGCCCTTTTTCACCTCGCTAAAGTATATAGTATTATATATAAGTCTATAACGAGATTCATGGTCCATTTATTTTACATCATAAAAAGTCTTTTCAAATTTTGTCAAACTCTCTCCCTGTGTGTTTCTTTTTTTTCTCTCTTTAAGTTTATTGTTTACAAAGGGATATACATAATGTTTTCCTTTAGACCCTTCGAGCCATGCATCGAGTGAAGAAGACCCTATAAATTCGTGAGGATATTGTATAATAACACAGAGACATTGTTAAAAGCCTATATTAAATGAGAGTATTAGATAAGTCCTTCGACACATTTAAAGGAATATATTTCTAAGCTAGGGGGATATTTAAACTAAAAGGCATTTGTGTAAATGATAGTATTTTTTATTCTTTGAGATCCTTCGCCATTGCTGTAGATTAGCTATAAGAACTTTAAAAAACCGTGCAAAATTTGAGATTGAACCATAATTGCAGCCTTGACGAAAATACTAACATATCATGTCCAAAGCAGCCCGGAAGATGGCAGTTCGTTACAAACTAAAGCATTGTATTGCTGCAACAATAGTGTAGTTGTAGAGGCATTGAATGAAATCTATATAATAATTCACCAATCTCTGTCCGTCTGTATGTCCGCACGCTATCTCCTCCCACATTTATGCTCAGATTTGAACTTTGAAGGTACTTATGGAATCCTTGGGTCAAGACGGACCTAATAAACTATTTGCAAAGTGATGGGACCAGAAATAGAAAAAATCCAGACCTTGTCTGATTTTACTACCTACTTTTCAGGGTAAAGAGAGGAAAAAGATAAAGAAAGGGAGGAGGAGGAGTTAGAGAAATAGAAAAAGAAAAAAGCATCTCATGTGACTTAAAACATATTCTTTGTACAAAGTCAAACTTTTATGAGGAATGTTTGTACAAAACTGAAAATTATTTCTCTCTCCTCTCTTATATTCTTTAAGGTCTGTTTCACTCACAACTAGCTCCAAAATCTACCCATACCCGAAGGGCGAACATATGGACGCCGTATACACCCAAATATGCGAGTATGAGGTAATTGAAAAAGGAGAGGATGATAAAATGGCCCTTCTGCTCTCTCTCTCTATCTCGGTTTGTCACACATCTATTTAAATATCCATTATTTAGAGGTTGGACTGTTTTTTTAAATGAATGTCACATATGTTTATTCGGTAAAGCCTAATAAAGGCATAAAGTAATTTATTGCACTTTATAAAGCATGAATACTTATTAAGATAGATGCCATGTGTGCATATTTGTTTATCACTTAGTGATATCAAATTATTTTTTTTGCATGTAAGATGAAGGCACAAGGAAAAGGGCATATCCAGCTGCTACAAACTTTTGGGTTATTTGATCCTCAACCAATCTCTTTGATGAACATGTTGTAATTAAAAAAACGTTTTAAAAAATATGTCCCTAATAAAAATGCTACAGACTACGTCTAATCATTGGATCATCAGCCTACGATTATAGTTACTGTAAGGTACTAATCCAGTGGTGCTAATTAACCATCAGGTTAACTAACTAAAATTATTTTAACCTAGAGATTTCAAAACAGCGTCACTGGCTGTCGAGCACACTATTTACCACAGTTGGAGGTTACAATGGAATATACTATCATTATGGGTATTACAATTATGTCATATAAAATAAGTGCCCATTTGATGCCAGATGGTCACAATCAAGGTCTGTATAATAAGGTCTGGGCAATACAAAAACAAACATGTAGTCCTAGCAGTATAACTACTCAATGACGTCACTGGAGAACTAATATATATATACAGTGTGTTCCATCAGAAATAAAAAATTTAAATTGCGAAATAGAAGTATTTAAAATAATTTTTATCGTATTATTGATACGCCATTTTGTCCCATAAAGAGGGGATTTTTATCAATATAAAGATCTGTATTGATTGTCAACCTGAAAAATTTCTTCTGAACTTGAAAAGAAATGGATAATCCTGCAGTTTGGCAAAACCCTTTCTCCTTCCACAAAACGCCGAGAATTTATACCTCACTTCTATGGTGGCGAAATCTTACCAGCTGATCCAGTTCACAAGAGTTCTTGATCATTTCAATAAGATTGGTTCCATTCACAAGAAAAACAAATCAAACAAATGAAAACAAAATAAAAAAGAACAGAAGCAGTGGTTCAGCAGTTAAAAAGCTCACTCAGAAAAGCTTCTTAACAAATTCCACCCACCAAAACATTGTTGTGGAGGATCGTAAGATATGATCTTTGATTCCTCTTTTATCATAACACTTCAGTTCAACCATTAACTGATAACCACAAAGCGCAGAAAAGGCAGTTTTGTCAGTGGATTCTGCAGCAACCATCCAACATTGTCGATAGAATCATTTGGACTGACGAGAAGTTATTTTGCCTCCATCCAAAACCACATCGAAAAAACGGCGGAGTGTGGACAAATGAAAATCCTTGAAATATCTGCGAAACAAATGATAGGAATGATGTTCGTTGCCATTATTAATGGAATGGTTCCAATCGTTCATGATTCCTTGAAGATGATGGCCATTTGTCGTCGGTTAATGGTGTTTCATATCTCAGATTGCTCCAGGACCTAATTTGGCACAGGCTGCACCATTCTGCAACTCGTTCTTCACTTTGGTGGATTCAAGACGGCGCTCCACCACATTGCACAAATGTAGCTTTAGAATTTCTAAATGAAAAGTTTGAGGCCGAGTCATCAACAGAAGGACAGAAAATCCCTGGCCAGCTCATGGTCCAGATTTAAGCCCTTTGGACTTCCACTTCTGGGCTGCAGCACAAACTCGAGTTTATAGGGAACAACCAGATTCCATTGAGTCCCTCATACAATGTGTCCAAACTTTCGCTGAAGGATATAGCCATGAGACGATCAAAAACGTTTGCAAGAATGTCTTGAAGCGTGTGTCGTTCTGTCTACAGGCTGGAGGAGTCTTTCCAGCAACTTTTGTAAGGCTTCAGATGTGCCTCTTATGATAAAGGACAATAAATTTTTAATAATCACAAAATCCATTATTTTCCTTTAAAATGATGTATCTATGAGGGAATTCGACGAATTTTAAGTACTTCTAATTCGCAATTTAAAAAATTCCATTTGCGATAGAACACACAGTATATATACATAATTTTATATATATATATATATTTATATATATATATTTATATATATATTTATATGTATTAGGGTTGTTCTTATTTTTCAAATGTTTGAAATGTTAGCAACATTGTGGATTTTCTGTTTCTTGGTGATAAAAGAAGACGACATACAAAGTTTGAACAAAATCGGTCAACATTACGAGGTCGCGCAACGAGGTCAAAGTTTTAAAAATTTAGTAAAAATATAGTTTTCCGCAAATTTCTTCAAAATGGTGGACGTTACAGACTTCAATAATAATTATTAATTTAAAGGAAATCTAATTTACTACCAGACGTATGTTTGATGTTTTTTAATAAAACAAAGTTTTCAGTAAAAACAAAGCAAGAAAGGGAGTGTGTATTGTTAGCTTATTTCATAGCTTTTTTGTATCAATTAACTTCACTCGCCTGTAGAAGATGACTTGTTCGCTTCAGAGTAAAATAGTACTTTTAAGTTTAGTAAAACTTTAGATGATAAATCCAAAAATGACCTTGGTTGCATTCTATCAATTCAGAATTCAGTACAATCTGAGTTTACATCATATGATTCAGAGCCTGTATTGACCTATAAGAAATCGATTATGAAAAAAATAAATAATAATGTGTTTCTTAGATGTGCGTCAAGGTATCCTCTCAAAATTTTACTTTGTCTCTGACGCATTTATAATCCATTATATGCGTCATTTTGTACGCGAGATAGGCTTTTTTAATGTACATATAACTCTCTACTTATTAAATTGACATGATTTAGTATACCAAAATATTAAAGCTGGTTAACCAAGCTTTCATTTGATATATTTGGTGTTCTAAAAATCGCTATACTTTAAGAGATATAAGCAAATACGTACTCTCCCCCAAAATTGATCTTTTGATATGAGAATATACGATTACCACTTGGTAACTGCTGTTAGTGTTACCTGGATAGAAAGAGAAAGAGAAGGGAGAGAGTATTTTGCCTCACTTCTCTCCGTTCAAACATATAACAAAGCACGATATTATCTAGTTCTTAATATTGCGTCAACATAACACAGCTGTAGGTGTGCTTGACCTCCGCATATTTATTATTTCGGGACTGTACGATCTATTTCTAGTTTGATGAATATCAGCTGCTCTTATTGAGAGTCAATTCATTACAGAGTTTGAAAAAGAGGAACGTCAGTCCTAGTAACAATAGAGCCCACTATTGGACTTTACAGCCCCTAAGCCCCTTGTTGAAAATACGGATGATTAGCTTTTTTAAATCGTCGCTAGTGTTACATGAGGTAAGCCTAGTAAACCTATTTAGTAGCTTTTTCATAAGCTCTAGTGTCTTGAAGATGTCATGTTGCTTATAGCAAAAATTTGGTCATTCTTAGATTCTTTGCAACTTCACAAACAATTTTTTAATAAAATGAAAATAGATAAAAGATAATTTCGACGATTTGAACTTGTTTATAACGGGATTCTTTAATTAAAAGGTGTTAGAATATGAAATGAAGAACCACTTCATTCGTAGTTATTGAGGTGTGCACATTAACTCAAAGATAACTAGAGGCATATATACACTCAGAGAGTGCAAACCTCCGCCGTCACAGGGTCCTTATGAGCCTTCCGAGGCTGATTTTTCACGACTGGGGCGGCGTAGAGGGACGGGGGAGGGTTCCCCTCGACAGAAATTCCAAGAGGAAGACGCTTTCGGCACCCGATTTCAATGCACAGCGAAATCTATTGGCAGAGTAGGCTAACTTGAAATATTTATTAGTATTTAGTTCATTTGCATCTTAATTCTGCACTCAAAGATGCAAAAATTTAATCACTTGTTCCTTTTGGCATTTTCAACAACTTCACAAAGTTCCATCCGAATCCGTTGCGTATTTTGTGAGTTATCCTACTGACAAACAAACCAACCAACAAACCACACCAGTGAAAACAATACTCCTTCGGCGGAGGTAATAATCATAGATGCCTTTTATCAGCGACATCATTCCTTAGAATAGACTTGTGCCATATCAAATATTAAATAAATAATTTCATTTCCAGAATAATGTTAGTCTTTTATCTCCAAGACGATTAAACAGACCTGTCTGACGATAATATGTACCAAAATAAAAGTGATGGGATGGGCATATCATAAAACAATATAATCATGATATAAGTTAGGCAGAATAGAAGCATATTACATGTTTAAAGTGATTGTGATCTAGGGCAAGGGTCGGCAACCCAAAATGTTAAATAAAATTCCCAAATGGTTACGCATAGACGAATCTTTTATTAAAAGACTGAAATTGTGTTTAGATCATCGTTTTAACCCCTCATTTAACTCAAGAAAACATAATTCTATTTTAACTAATACAATTCAGTCCTTGACTACACATTATATTCGTAAAAACATCAAATCAAATTCCAAGAAGAAATCGAAGAAGTATTGAATAATGGGCCTTATTTCTACGTTCAATTACCTCTGACACCACGAACTTATATCGTCTCACAGAAATTAAGGAACTGGGTTTTGAGTGTAAAATCGAGCTGGACACCAATGCTAACTATAGACTGAAGAAACTTTTTCAAAAAGATATCTTTTCAGCCTCATGTATTGCAAAAATTATAGACCATGGCCAAGAAATCACGGATCCCAAAGAAATACTTCAAAAATTTCATCATCGTTTTCGTAGAATCTTTGAAACGGATAGATTTCATTTTCCTCGCCCTAGACGTGGAAGCCTTTCAATATTCTCAAAAGAAAATATACATAATTTTATAAAGAAACGTTTTAACAATAGCAAAGCCAGTGGACCAGATGGCTTGGGAGGAGAAATATTTACCAAATGTATCGATGAAGTATTTCCTTATCTATTCGAACTTGGAAAAGAGATGGAGCTTCAAGGAAGACTCCCTAAGCCTGTTACGAAAGGAAGAATAGTTTTGGTTCCCAAAAGAGGAGCTCCCACCGATATAAACAACTGGAGGCCCATTACTGTGCTCAACGAAACTACAGGATACTGTCTGGTGTCATTGCTCAAGAGATTGAACCGATTTTAAATATTAAATTAGGGATGAAACAAAAAGGATTTCTTAAAGGAAGGAGAATATCGGATATATCAAAAAATATTCAACGGCAATAGAATCCTCACAATCGAGGGGCTCATTCGGAGCAATAATTGCAATCGACTTTTGCAAAGCGTTTGATTCTATTCTCCATGAGCACATTATGAAATCTGTAAAAAAGCTCCTCCCCAAAAAATATTTTAATCCAATCAGAGCACTTCTTCTTAATGGAACTTCAACAGTAACTATGGGGGATCTTACAGTGAAGCCATAGCCTTGAGAAGAAGCTTTCGACAAGGTTGTCCTACAGCGCCTCTTTTATTTGCGGCTGGCCTAAGGATCTCAGTGATTCCGTAGTCAAAAAATTTAAAGGTTGTGGGATTGAATTTGGATCCTGTAAGCATATTATAGATATGTATGCAGATGATATTACTCTGTATATTGAGGCAAGATCAGAAATTCAGTTAATTAGGCGTCTTGAAGTCATTTTGAATCATTGCAATAAATATGAATCGAGATCAGGATTGAAAATTAACAAAAATAAACTGTAATCCTCCCCATCGGAAATTGGAATCCCTCTCAAGGACTTCAGATCGCTTCGTTTCAAATCAAGGATAGTGTGGAAATCCTGGGAATAACATGGGACAGACTTGGAGCATCTCATAGCAATTGGTCTTCCTTGCAGAATTTGATAAACGTCTATCTATTGAGATGGAGAAACTTAAATCTACAGCAGAGGATTGATTTGTATAATTTTAAATTGGTTCCTGCGACTCTATATAAAGCTACAGCCATTCCGTGGTTAGCAGAAAAGGTAATGGAGGAAGAAATTACATGGCTTTCTAAACTCTTCCATAAGAGCTATATACACTCTCTCAAGAGGCCCAAAAGTTTTGTGGGTGGTGGCCTGTCGAATCTTTCTACAATAATTCCTAAGATTTATAAAAAATATGTATAGATCTCTCAAGAAATCCAGAACAAGAATGGCGAGCTTATATTACTATGCACTCTGCCTACACTTGGCTCATGATTGGTACTGACTTTATTAATAAGAGAATTGAACTATTTTCACCTTCCCTAGCTGCTTCCCAAAGAATTCTCTGGAAAGAACAACCGTCTTTTTATGCTTCTTCAACAATTGACATCATACGTGAAAATCATCAAAAGAAATTCTTCTTCACAAATCTTAAAGAACCTAAAACTTTAGAACTCGAAGCTTTCGACTCGGACATCATATCTTTTCATGATTTTAACAAAAAATCTGTTTTTAACTGTGGACAATTCTCTTTTAAGCTTAACCCTTGTGTGGTGTTCGGGTCTGTGGGACCCATTTTCATTTTTGTCTCAAAGAAAAGTAGTACTAATTTTTTATTTCAAACTCAAATTCATTGGCCTTGGCTCATTTTCTGTGAAGAACATATATCACAACACGTTTTCAGTGACCACATACCATACACCCCCCCTACACATTTACATTACATAGAGGGTGTTCGGGTCTGCTGGACCCGGGTCAATGAAAGTGGAAATTTTAGGTCTTGTGCACCATCCACCCAACCTACAGAACCATCACCTGCAAAGCCTGAAGTAAGTGTGATGCTATTGCAGTTGATTTGGCACTCATATCTTGTGTGTGAGGAGAGAGAGTTAGAAAAATTTCTGATATTTTCATTATTCTAGGTTACAGCCAGCAACAACAAAAAGAAGTGATGTTTTATTTATAAATGTGACCTAATGAAGGTAAAAGACTATTATTTATCATTTTTGTTGTTTATATTGCTTGTAATTGAGATAAGGAAAAGATCATTTGAGTATTTTAACATAAAATAGTTTTATTGTGTTTAGCTGAGAGCCCCAAAACGCAGCGGGTCCATCAGACCCACGAAGAGTGGCTGAGTTACAAAAAATATGAACACCACACAAGGGTTAAAATAGCAGCTGCTCACCATATAGTTCCATGCCCTGGCATTTGAGGATGTCCTACGAAGAGTACCCCGAAAAAGAAGCAAATGCAATTGTAGGAAAGTTTTTTAAAGATCTACGACTTCCTAAAACTTGGATAAATAGGATAATGTCCTCGATAAAAAAAGTCAATTATGGCAAACGCTTCACTGCACAATTCCGAATATCATCAGGACTGCTATTCTTCAATACTCCATGTAAAGATTGTGGCAAGCTATACAACACTGTAAATCATGCCTTTTCTAACTGCCCAGCTCTTGTCATGATAAGACAATTCCTTAAATTAAAGCTGAGGGGATTAAGTGAAAAATATGTAACTCCAATACTTCTGTTCGGAACCACTTCTAATCCTAACAATCGCAACTCTAAATCAAAAGCCATCGAGTTTGCTCTCTCTAGCATCCGGAGTATGGTTGCAGAAAAAACTGTCGACAGCTCAACCGCTGGATCAAAGTGACTTAAGGGCTATTCTAATGTCATCTTCGGCCCGATACTCGGCTCTCACCATCAGGATCCCGGATCTCTCAGGGACGACTTGGAGCTACGCTGGAGACACTCTACGCTTCTACTCAAACGGCTCAAAGGTGAGCCTACGGTTTCTGAGACGCCTATTAAGACTTTATAAAGGTTTCCAAAGAGTCAAATAAGAAAACTTCTTGATTTTTAGTTTAATATCTATTTTATGAACTTTTTATACGCTATATAAAATTAGTTTTTATTCTTTTGTTGTATTTTAATTTTGAATATTTTTTCTCAGATTTTATTTTTACGTGATAGATATAGTTGTAGCTGCTAATGATTGATTGTATATTTTATATGTGATTTCAATTTGTTTTGACTTTAGTTAGGGTTTGAATTTTGAACTATAATGTTTAATTATATATAAATATCTATATACAATATCTCTATTCAAATAAAGTCATTAAAAAAATGTTGAAAGAACCATAATGAACCAAAAAAATAAAAAAATATGTCTAGAATTGCAAAAGAATTAATTCCTTATATAGCATCATATAGTGCTCATTATGGTCCTATATATCCCCCCCCCCCCCCCCCCCCCCGTCATTTTTTTAATTTTCTAACATTTTGGAAAAGCTCCAGGAGCCACTAAGGCAGCTCTAAAGAGCTGCATATGGATCTAGAGCCACAGGTTGCCGACCACTGATCTAGGGTATGGAGTCTGACTGTATATTTATTATGTTTTGGATAAAAAAGTTGACCTCAAATGGTATCCTCCCCTTAAGCGAATAACTTATAACAGATAAATACAAAAAAATTAATAAACGGTTTTTTGACAATTACATTTTTATAAAGGAACCACAAGTGCCTTGCTACAAGTATAAGGTAAAGTATATATTAACTCTTTTTAAAGTCCTATCAGGTATGCCAATGCATCTTCTAACGCCAGGGGCTTCAGCAATTAGTGATAGTGGTGAATTTCTCTTAAGAATAATCTTATATGAGCTATATCATGGAAGGTGAAATCCCACTCTAGTTCCTTTTAAACGTTCCATACATTCATTTTGTATTTCTAAAGGAGTTTTTATTTTCAGAGGTACTTCAAATTATATCTACGGTAAAGACTTGTTGATTTGTCGTTCATTTGTAGTCGTTCGTCGTTCATCAAAACAAAAATTTTTGAGGATGACAACAAAAAAAAATCCTATCGTTCGTTTTGGTACCAAAAAAGACAAAGATTTTCTTTTTCATGGGAAAGTTTCCTTTCTTAAAAACAAGTCATTACTTTTTTTAGAATGACGAAAAAAAGTCCTTTCTAAAAAAAGACGTCAAATATTTTTTCAGAATGTCGAACGATGAACGATTCAATCTGGATACGAACGATGAACAATAATTTTTGTTGAACGATGACGATAACTTTTGGTGAACGACAAACATCCAATTTTTCTCAAACGTCAACAATTCTGCTACGGTTTAATAATATTACAAAACTTATAATATTGCATTTTTCTATTTAAAAACTCTCTATATATTCAGAAATAATACCGTCCTGAAAGAAAGAGAGAATGAGACGTACATTCGATGCATATATTTGTTATTGAATATAAAACGGGAAACAAGATACATTATATGTATGTATATTAACCGAAAAAATATCAAATGTTATATGTTTGTCGGTTCAGTTGGACATATTTGAAACAATAGTTAATATTTATTCAATCTATGAACGAGTTATTAAAAATATAATTTATTGATTTTCTTGTATATAATGCCAGAGCTCTAGAGAGAATAACAACAACCTTCCTTCCAAATCTTTTCTCTTTCTCTGAATAATGATTGAATAAAAAGTTCCAATACTGTTTCTGTTCCATAAATCAATTAAGGATTTTCTTAACTTCAAATGGGCCAAGTCCAATAATCTTTATGTCAATATAAATTATGTTTATGCCTTAGATATATCATTAAGAAACAATCTTTAAAAAAAACGTACAGTCCCTTTTAGCTTCAATTTTCCTAATATGTTGTTTGGCTCAGTACTAAACATTGGTGTTGTTTAATAGATGTGGCTGTTAATCTATTGTTATTTTTCCAATATTATTATCTTGTATTAGCGCTTGTAATGGATATCCGCAGGGATAAAAACCAATTTTAAACACTTTTTGTATGTGTTCATGTTTTCTAGGCGTTCAGATTCTGAATCTTACAATTGTGATATGTTGGACGTACAAATTCACGAATAATGGGGGTTTGGGCTCCGATTGTCGCTATTATAGATTTTTGGTGGATTTCTATGTTAACCTTATCCCGGCAGAAGTGGGAGTCACTGGGCTGGGGATTTGAAACGCCACTATACCATATTGTGGCAGGGGTACACTAAGAACAATTGAGGAGTAAAATTTTAATGGAAGCTTATGTGTAAAATATTTATAGTATTTAGCTCGTTTTGCATCTTATTCTGCACTCAGAGGATGCCAAAATTTAATCACTTGTTCCTTTTGACACTTCTAACAACTCCACAAAGTTTCATCCGAATCCGTTCGGTACTTTTTGAGTTATCCTGCTGACAAAAAAACCACCAAACAAACAACGCCAGTGAAAACAATAACCTTCAGCAGAGGTAATAAAGACAGCTCCTAGGAGAGTATCACTACCGAATTAAGTTTATATTTAATATAAATTAATATAATTAAAGCACATTTAATACACTAAAATCTCCCACAGATTCATCGTTACCAAAAATTATTAGCAATTGGAAGTAGAGAAAGGAAGTGTTTCATTTGCCATGTAATGATCCTCTCGGTGTTCAGACCTTGCACTAAGGTTTTTATATACGATGATTACGAATATGTGGAGAAGCGAGGATAATAGAAAAGTTTAAAGAATATATATTACTTTTAGCAATCTTTAGGATACAACAATAAAATTCAATTTGTTCAAAAAGAAAATACTTTTGTAGGTTTTTCTTCTGTATAAATAAGAACTGTACATCTTAAAAGGCATGGACCGACGGTCTCGTTATCTGTTTTTATAAGAAATTCGACTCTGTACTGATGATATATTAAAAACAGATTTAAACTAATATTTCTCAGAATAAATTCAATAAATAATAAATCTGTAAGTGTCTGTGTCTAAATAAGGGTCTTACTTATAAAAGGGGTTCTTTATTGCTTTCTATTAACTATATTATGTATTTTTTAGTCCCAACTGGTTACAGAGAATTGCAGTATCTGTGTGGAAATGCATAATTAAAATAGCGATACCTGAGGTGGGTCCAAACTGACCTTCACCTTTCGGGAATCGAATCTGCGCTCTCACTATTGAGGATCAAGGCCGATTACACTAAACTAATGGGCTCTCTGTGGTATGTTGACTTTTTGTAGGAATTTAGGAATTCTTAGGAATTTTACTACCCCATATAATTTATGGATGCACGTTTGAATGAACAAAATCCAAGAAAGAATGACACTTTGCTAGAACAACGATCTAAAGGTTGAGGTTGTGGAACTAATACTACATTGACCTGCATGAAACAATGTTATATAATGCATTTCTAGTTCTTCGATAGTTTGGATCTGTTTCAACATATGGATCAAATAAAACTCCAAATCAAATGACATTGTGATTTTATAACTAATGCTATTTCATAGTATCATAGTATTTCTTAGTGATACATTGCCACCTTCATACGTCGATAATGCAAAAGATCGTTTTACATTTCTGTTATTATAAACAAATATTTAAAAAAAAAATATTTTTTCTAATAATCTATTTATTTAATAGTAGAACGTGTACAATATATTTTTTATAGGTACCATACATTTTTTTTTTTAGTTTAGAGGTTTATTACTGTATACCGTATACATACATATATACATATAATATTACAAAGACATAATATAATTGTACAATAAATGCATAAGATAAAGAGCGCGACCACACAAAGGGGTATATGCGCTACAACAGTAATGTGGAGTTCCTTCTTAAATATTCAAGCAACTGAAATAAATATAAAATATATAGATAAAATGAACTTATAAGCTGATGAATAATTATAACTTTTTGTTTTTCTTCTTTAGGTCATCAGCAACCCTGTTGAAAAACATATCTATTGTAGATTGTTTCCTTGGCTTGGATTTTTTCTTATGGTGTTTAGTTTTTAAATAATCTTCTACATCGTCTGTAAATTGATTTGAAGGATATTCCCCGGAGCCAACTGGCACTTGAGTAGCTCCTTGGAAAATTTCATGTTGTTTGCCCAATTCATCTGTGGCGCAGTCCTCAGTAGTATCTCCACTAAACTTGGTCACTTGCTGGGTCTTCGGTTGAATGACGTTGACAATCTCGACGTTTTTAGTTGAGGGTTTTTTGTAATTTATTTTACCCACTGTTTCCTCGTGGTTCGGGTCTTTTACGGACATGTCTTCCTCATGTTCTTCTTCCGCTTTCTGGATAGTCGGTGCTTTCCGAGGGTCTTGAAAGCGAACTTTACCAGCGGAAGCAATATTTATTGTAAAGTTTATTGATTTTAGGCTTTCAAATGCCTCTTTGTTAACTTTAATATATAGCACTTTTCCGAGCTGTGTGATGTCAGATTTGATGACATCAACTTTGCCTCGGATCTTATTAACATTGCATTGATATGCAATGACCTTGGCGAGTATTTCATCAACTATGTCCCCTGTGACTCCTCTTATGAAGCCAGTAAGGGTCTTACAATTTTTTTCCTCTCTAATTTTCTCCAGTTCTTCCCATGAGACTGGCAAGAGAGGTGTCTTTTCCGAAATAACTTTTCGGACATGCTGGCTTGAGGTTTTGTCACTTACATAAATCACTGCTTGTTGATTTGTATAGCGACGGCCTTCGTAGCAGGGCACGAATTGCCCAGCTGTCCCGCTCAATCGACCAACATAGTCGGTGTCAAGTACTTTTATTGTTTTGTTCCAGTCGATCATGGAAATATGGTCACCATTTTTCCTGACGATGACAATCTCTGTGGCTTCTTTAGCAATTTCTGCATAAAGAAACCTTTTTTTTGTTTTTGTATTAGGAGCTTCTGATTGCAAAGCCTCCTGCTTTTGCTGTCTTTTAGAAGGAGGGGTTTCATTCGAATTGCCTTCCCTCTGTCTTTTCATATTATTGTGTTTACTCTTGTAATTCACCGTTGTCCATTTCAGGTCACCGGCATTATCTTTATTTCCAGGCAAGAGCAAAGCTTGCTTGTTTGAGGTCCTTGAATTTCTTTCCTCAATCATCTTCACGTAAAAGAAGACTTCAATTAATGAAATAAATCGAGGTTGGGCGAATATAAATAATGTAATGTTCCGCTTGATTTTATGATGAAATGTTCATCTCAAGGAGAATAATTACAAGATGACGTATCCTTAACTGGAGGGCCAAAGAGAGCTTTCAATCGACGGAAGTCCAGGATTGGAGCAGCTGAAGACAAGCTTTGATCTTGGGAAGGACGTTGGCAACATTCACAACACTTTTTAGTGCCATAAAAGGCCAGAAATCACTTGTAACTTCTAGAAAATATTATTTCTAGGAGGGCGTGAATGACGTGTTATCACCTTGAAAGTTAGGAAGGAACTCATAGGTACCATACATATAACATAAACATAATCATTCATGGAGATTAGATAAAATCATTATCTTTGTAAGAGGTTACGTTTTTCTATTTTCTTCTACCTCTTAAAACAAAGTTGAAATTGTGTTTCATCTTCTGTTAATTTTCTATTAAATTATGTTGTAAGGGTCATGCCTCGTATCATTGACAATATTTAGTTTATCAATTCGTATTATTCATCCCTTGGTTTTCCAGGTTTATTTTAACGAGATTTATTATTTCCTGTCTTTGGTATAATAAAATATTTCTTGGTATAAATTCCAGGTTCATATCTATCTTTATTTATGGTTAATCAAGTTTTTGAATTTCTTTTAAAATGTAAAAAGTCAAGGGAATCTCCTATTCAAGTACAAAAAACCACACAAATAGTTATTTCCATAATATGATGTCTACATGGAAATGAGAATAATTTCCAAAAATCCAATGGAAGGAACTCACTCCAATTTACCACGTTGTTGTTGTATTTTTGAAGTTTTTGTTTCTTCACTTCTCTGGCTTTTCTTTTTGTTTCTCTTTCTATACAGGCAGCAGTGGCTATCAAGCGGTAATTGTATATAATTATCTATTCGAAGAGAAAAGTGTAATTGATTTTGAACAAAAATGTAAGAAGAGTTTATATCATCGGCTGAAAGATAAGGAACCTTTGTGCTAAAATTCAACATTGTTTGCTGGTGACGAAATGAGACTCCGCTGCGAATATCGTAATTTGTTCCAAAATGGTCCTGGCATTTTAACTTTATTGTGATACTCGTTATGCAAAGATACAAAATTATTCTAAAGGAAATCGTGTTTTATTGTTATTATTTGGGACCAAAGCGAAGGGAAAAAAGAAAGACGGATAGGTATAGAGATGGACGAATATATTATATATATATATATATATATATATATATATATATATATATATATATATAATATCTATATATATATATATATATATAATATTACTATATTTGTACCAGTACAAGTAAAACTTTTACACAAGTATTTAGTTAAATGCTAGTTTCGTGATCTTCTTAGCTTCTTTAAAAAAACAAGAAAAAGTAAATAAAAATCGGTAGATCGACTCCAAAGAAAATGCCTCTAACGTGACGTCTGAATTCGGGTCCACGCGCTTCTGGAAGACGTGGACCGTGGATCCGGTCGAAACAGGCGCAATGAACGTTACCTGAGCTTCAGGGACGTCGACGAGAACGTGAGCACCCTCACCCCTCCAAGCATCCAGCCAGCGTGATGTCCCTTTGGCTTTGTGCCTCGAACGGGATCATCTGGTTCCTGACCGGCTACAGGTTTACCGCGGCCGACTACATCGAATCATGAAGACCAAGTTCATCCCTTGGGTCTGGGAGAACTTCCCCGGTGGGAACGTGGTGCTCCAGCAGGATGGAGCGACCACCCATACGGTGAGGGCCATGCAAGCGTTCCTGGGGCAGGAGATGGACTTTGGGCCAAGGATTTTTGGCCCCCCCCAGAGCTCCGACGCCAAGCTCTTGGACTATGGCTTCTGGCCACACATTGAGTCCAAGACCTGCAGGCTTTCGCCACCCGAACACGACCCCCCTAAAAGCTGCCGTCAACCAGGAGGGGGCCGGCATGTACGAGGACTTGTCGTCAAGGTCTGCCAAGCTTTTCAGGAAGCGCTCATGGCGATCGTGGCCTTGCCAACGGCGGGCACATCGAATAAAAAATATATATATATATATATATATATATATATATATATATAGGTATATATATTGTATAATAAATATGTAGTATATATATGTGTGTGTGCATATATATATCTATTATATATAATATGTGTGTGTGTATTATATACCTGTGTACATATCCTTAGTTGATCTTCAATTTTGCTGACGAATATATATAATATATATATTAGGGTGGTTCTTAAAAAACCAAAAGTGGAAAGTTTAAGCTCCTCACCCCTAAAGTGGTTCCAATAGTTGAAAAAATCCTCCCTGTGAAATTTTTTCTTAATTGGACAAGATTTACCCCTTCCTCAACAACATTGAAGTTTGACGATACTTATTACAGTACTTTTCCCCACACTTGAATAGGGTAAAATTTTAACCTGTAGATATCACCATGAAATTCACTGAGTTAATTACTCATATTGTTCCAAACAAAAAATGTATTACAAGTTGTTTGAAATAATTTGTTAATACGTCGTGAAAGACTCCGGCTTATCAGCCAAATGCACTCATGCGGAGCAGGTAGGATCAACCGGAAAATTAGACAAATTATTTGAAACATAAGATTAATGCAAAGTATGATGTGTTTATTCATTTTAGGTTAAGTCATCATCAATCTACTATGCCATCGAAGAGACGTTATTGGATTGCTCCACTTGAAAAGGTTTCTGGCTCTCAACTTCCCTCGGAAGAAGAAGTGCTCGGACTGCTGGATTACCAAATAAACACCAATAAGAACTCTTTGCGGAAAGCAGCCAATAATGTTGAAGACATGATTATCGAGGTCTGGTCCAACGCCAGAATTCCCTTCCAGCGAAAGGGCAACATCATGAGAAAAATCGAAAAACTCCACAAGATGTTCCTAAACGTCAAACGGAATAAGGGACGAGCTGGCTCACAAGCAGCGCGTGAAGACGCGTTCAGGAAGAAGATAAAAATCTATTTGACGTGGCAACCAGTAATGCCCTTGATGCCCTTGACAATGAGGAGGATAAAGCCTTCCTCTTGGCCCAGCGGGAACGTGGTCGCCGGGGAAAGATGGGCAGTGTGGACATACTGTTGGCTAGGAAGGAAAAACGTGCCGCTAAGCGTTGTGAAAAAAGGAAGCGGCAGAGACAGAAGGCAGAGGATGATGCCAACTTGTCCATGGTGGAATTGGTCAGCTCTGAAGATGAGACCACCGAGGAGGCAAGAGGAGATGAAGTGACTCCAACAAAGAACATGAGGTGTGAGAGAGGGAGGAAAAACGTGATCAGTCCAATTGTGGCTGCATCTCTTGACAGGACCAATATTACCGACCGGGACGCCGTTTTTGTCCTGTCAGCAGCCGCCCACTCACTCGGCCACGATGTGACCAAAATGAACATCAACCGCAGCACAATCCAAAGGCAACGTCAGAAACACAGGGCAAATGTTTGTGTGGAACTCAAAGAGGAGCTGAGTGGGGACAGCACACTCATCGTTCATTGGGATGGGAAATTGATGCAAGATCTTACAAGCAAGGCAAAAATTGATCGACTACCTATTCTGGTCTCAGGCAATGGAGCGGTGCAACTTCTCAACGTCCCCAAGCTGTCACATGGAACAGGCTATGAGATGGCCAAAGAAGTTGTCAAGGCACTTGAAGACTGGGGTCTTTCTGAGCGCATTGGCGGGATGTCGTTTGACACAACATCTTCAAACACTGGCCGGATCAACGGGGCATGTGTCCTAATTGAACAGCAACTCAAAAAAGATCTCCTGTACTTTGCCTGTCGCCATCATATCCATGAGCTGCTCCTCGGTGAGGTTTTCAGGATGGTCATGGGCCCAATGTCAGGTCCAAATGTAAGCATCTTCAAGCGCTTCCAAGACCACTGGCAATCCATTGACCAGAGCCAGTTTGAGTCTGGTGCTTCTCACCCTGATGTGTGTCCTCTACTGGACCCTGTGGACAAGGCCTGGTTCGAAAGTACCCTAATCAACTGCAAGAGCCTTCGGGATGACTACCGGGAGCTGCTGGAATTAACTCTGATCTTCCTCGGACAGGTCCCCCCACGAGGAGTAAGTTCCTAGCCCCTGGTCCCATGCACAATGCAAGGTGGATGTCCAAAGGTATCTACTCACTGAAGGTTTGGATGTTCCGGGGCCAATTCAAGCTCACAGCAAGAGAGGAGAAGGGCCTGCGGCAAATCGCCATCTTCGTCTCTTGCTTGTACGCTAAAGCCTGGACACTGGCTCCGGAGGCTGTAGCTGCTCCCCGACATGACCTGCAGCTGCTGAAAGATTTGACGATGTACATGAACAACGTCAACGAGGACGTGGGAAGAGCTGTTCTGAACAAGCTGCAAGGGCACTTGTGGTACCTCTCGGAGGAACTTGTTGCACTAGCACTCTTTGACCCTTTGGTCAGAGTGGAGGACAAGAGGAAAATTCTCACCTCACTTCACACCAAAGAAGGAGAAAAATATCCTGTGAAGCGCCCTAAGCTGCTGCCCAGCCAATCTATCACTGGGCTTGGACTGCAAGACATGGCATCGACAAACACAAGGAGGTTCTTCCAGAAGCTTCGCCTGGAAGAAGGCTTCCTTGATGCAGATCCTGCAACATGGCTAGAGCTGGAAGACTATCAGACAGCGGCAGCCTTCGTGCAGCGCATAGCAGTCATCAATGACCACGCAGAACGAGGTGTTGCCCTCATCCAGGAATACAACAGAAAGCTAACTCGGGATGAGGATCAGTTACAATTTCTACTACAAAATGTTTCTCAGCATCGCAAAGAGTTCCCAGACACCAGGAAGATGACCATAGTGGCTGGTCTGGCAGCCAAAGAGGAGAAGGAGCACCAAGACGGTTAAGTCCTCAAAGAGACTCGGAAAGTGTTCTTAAAAAAAACTTTTTTTATGTTGCAGTTACATTTGTTCGAAAGAGTAGTTCCATGTACTTAATTGGTGATGGTTAGAAAAGCAGATGGTAACCTGTTAAAACATTCTGATATAACTGTTGATAAAACATTCTGATATAGTATGTTGAATAAATGGCATATGTTTTCAAGGATTGTTGTTTTTACTCATTACCAGAGCTTTTTCTCATTCCTCGGGCAAGGATTGTGCTGTGCCAAATGGCAAATTCAGCTTTATATTTGCTGATGTAATCAAATGATTTCAAATAACTTGCAATACATTTTTGTTTGGACTGATGTCAGTAGTCAACTCTGTTAATTTCATGATGATATCTACAGGTTAAAATTTTTACCCTATTCAAGTGTGGGAGAAGTACTGTAATAAGTATCGCCATACTTCAATATTGTTGAGGAAGGGGTAAATTGTCCAATTAAGAAAAAAATTCACAGGGAGGATTTTTTCAACTATTGGAACCACTTTAGGGGTGAGGAGCTTAAACTTTCCAACTTTGGTTTTTAAGAACCACCCTAAATATAATATTAT